>JBBGZY010002832.1:0-47500 GCA_037952925.1 Lithobates clamitans
GGCACTGATGTTGGACGAGAAGGCTGGCTCGCAGTCTCCACTCTAATTCATCCCAAAGGTGGTTCTGTTGGGTTGAGGTCAGGACTCTGTGCAGGCCAGTTAAGGTCCTCCACCCCAAACTTGTTCATCCATGTCTTTATGGACCTTGCTTTGTGCACTGGTGCGCAGTCATGTTGGAACAGGAAGGGGCCATCCCCAACTGTTCCCACAAAGTTGGGGCATAAAATTGTCCAAAATGTCTTGGTATGCTGACGCCTTAAGAGTTCCCTTCACTGGAACTAAGGGCCAAACCCAACCCCTGAAAAACAACCCCACACCATAATCCCCCCTCCACAAATGGTTTGGGCCAGGTGCACAAAGCAAGGTCCATAAAGTCATGGAGGAGCGGAGTTTGGGTGGAGGAACTTGACTGGCCTGCACAGAGTCCTGACCTCAACCTGATAGAACACCTTTGGGACACTCTCACTCCCTCTGTGAACTACAGACACCTCCTCCCCTCTCCCTCTGGATTACAGACACCCTCCTCTTCCCCTCTGTGGACTACAGACGCTCTCCTCCTCGTCCTCGTCCTTTAAATCCTCCCTTCAGTCTTGCACAGTTGTACCATCTCCCCTCCTAGACTGTAACTGCTTACTCTGATTTCACTGCACACTGTGAGCTCCTCACAGTGTGCATTGGATGCTGCAGCAATGTCAGAGCCTGCCTCCTGTCCTGGTTGGAGGACATCCAGCACCATGTATCCCTTTCCTCCCCAGCCTGACCATCCTGTTTTCGCTCCTTGCATCCATTGGATTTAATTTCTTTTAATCGTGAAGGTTCAGCATCACATGTGGGCGTTGCCTAGGGTGGTCTGTAGGCAAAAACTGGCTGCTTAGGAACGCCCCCTCCTCCAGCCTGACATCCACCCAACCAGGCATTGTGAGATTTGCATAACTCCTCCCAAGAGGCGGCCCACTGCCTGCATCACGGCTGATGGCTCTTAAAGCGGAACTTCACTCTCTCAATCAACATTGACTCGTTTAATCCTTAAGTCGCTCCCATTAATTATTTAGATGGGAATGTATTTCATGTTTACTTGTTTTTTAAATTTTTTTTTTTTCTTTCTTCATTTCTTCAGTTACTTCCTGTTTCTTGCCTAGGCAAATGTCATACATCCCAGGAGTCTTCAGGAGGGGAGGAGGGGTTTTCTCAGCTAAGCGCACCCTGTATGTCTAGAAATGCAGGGGGGGGGGGGTTCAAAGTGCTTTCCCAGCAAATAAAGCATGGAGACATTGATGGATGGATGGGGGAGTTTGCTTTGAATATTAAAAATGAATTGTATAGCGTTTTTTGGTGCTCAGAGGCCGTGGCCATTTTATAACCTACTAGCCATGCGTTTTTGTGATGCAGAAGAAAACACACTGTGGACTGCATGGTGTGTGAGTACTGAGGTCGGGGGCTGGGATGTTTTCAGGAAGTTAAGTACAGCACTCTGCCATTCCCCCCCCCCCCCCCCCGACCAGGACATGGGGTGGGCAGGAGGGGCGGGCACTGTGGTATCATGTGAGGTGGGGGGGCTCCAGAAGGAGATGGGGGTGTAGTATTGTTCTAGTTGGGGAAATTTGCATTGGGTGGTGCTAAGAGTGAGTGATTTAGGGGATTTGAGATGGGGGGGGGGGGGGGGGGGATTCATGTTAGGAGAGGGACTTTGGGGGGGTATTTTGTACTTGGATCGGAGGGGGGAGAATTTGTGCTGGAAGGAGGAATTTTTTTTGCAGGGGGGGGGGGGGGGGTTTGGCTGGGAGGGGGGATTTGGGGGGGCAATTTGTGCTGGGAGGGGGGATTTGGGGGGGCAATTTGTGCTGGGAGGGGGGATTTGTGCTGGAAGGAGGAATTTGGGGGGGTGGGGGGGTGAATTAGTGCTTGATGGGAGCAGAATATTAATACTAGGAGGGGGGGATATTGTACTGGAAAGAGGGGATTTGAAGTGGGGGGGGGGGGTGGGGGGTGGGAGATGTGTACTAGGAGTGGAAATTTTAGGGGTGGAGGATTTGTGCTAGGAGTGATTTTGGGGGATAGGGGGAATTTCAGCAGGGAGCGGAATTATATTGGGAGGAGAGGGAATTTATGCTGGGGTGGGGGGGTTAAGCTTGCAAATTGGTCTGCTCAGTGTTTTTTGTGGGAGCATTTTAGCTGACCAATAATGCTCATACATCTTTGGGGGGGGGGGGTGCAGTATGGCATGTCCCCCCCCTCCCCCCAGGGCTCTAGATGACCTTGTCCCAGCACTGCCCTCCCCACCATGATCTGCCTGCGTTGCATAGAGAAGCACAGAGACCCAGTGATGGCATCATTGGGTCTATAATAAGTATGTCCGTGTATATTTATATTGATGAGAGGGGGAGGGGGGAACCAGGGAAGATGAAAACATAAAGTTCAGTGTTACCTGAGGACAGCTGTCCCTTTTTTCTATTGGCCGGAATTATGGGATTCATCACTCTGGATACCCCATGTGGTCCCTCTCCGGCCCCCCGATAACACCGAGCTTTCACAAATTCCTGCCGCCCTATTTATTGCCTCCCCATGAATCGCCGTACAGTTGCAGCCCTTCAAATTGCTGTTTTTAATATGTTTTTATGGGAAGTTAAAAATAACCTGACGGGGGCGATTTTCCTGCCGCTCTTCCTCCCCCGCCTGCTCTGCGGTTTCATAGGTATCACTTTCAGGCCGTTTTTCGAGGTATTTTTAGCTTAATACTTTTTGTGGCGTGTAAAGTCTTCTCGCCGCAGCCGCCGGGTCCTGGCAACGGGCTGATCCCAAATAACCGACAGAAAAAGAAAATGACAGTGTTTTATAAAAGAGAGCCGTAAATTTGGGGTCTTAAAGCGTGCCTGCGGCCGGCGCTCAGAGGGGGTGGTCCTAGACCCGGGCTGGGTCCACGATAAAGAGGCGATTGTCTAGGAAAGATCAGGATAGGTTAAAGGAGCCTGAAAGAAGAACTGTCTGTGTTTTCTTATTGCAGCCAGTCAGATTACCTCTATATATAACTGTTTGCTTAAAGTAGAACAAAGGCAAAACTTTTTAGAATATCATAAGGCCTCCTTTAAACTTCCTTCAAAATATGTGGCCCCCCCCCCCCCTTTTTTTTTTTTTTTTTTTAACCACTTAAGGACCAGACCTTTCCTGGAACTTTTTTGTTTTACAAGTAGAAAAATTAGTATTTTTTTTTTTTTTTTTTTTTTTTTAACCACTTAAGGACCAGGCCTCTCCTGGAACTTTTTTGTTTTACAAGTAGAGAAAAATTAGTATTTTTTTTTTTTTTTGCTAGAAAATTACTTGGAAACCCCAAACATTATAGTTTTTAGCAGAGACCCTAGATAATAAAATGACAATCGTTGCATTTTTTTCTTTCACACAGTATTTGCGCAGCGGTTTTAAATGTAATTTTTTTTTTGGGGGAAAAAATACACTTTAATGAAATTTAATGCAAAAAAATAAAATAAACACAACATATAACCCAATTTTTTTGGTAAAATATAAAAGATGATGCGACGCGAAGTAAACAGATACCGAACATATCACGCTTTAAAATTGCGCACGCTCGTGAAACTACGGTACTTAAAAATCTCCAAAGTAGAACTGAAGGCAAAACTTTATTTTTTTCATTTTGGATATCTTAAGGTCTCATTTAAATGTGCTTCAAAATGTGGCATTAAACGTGCACCCCCTTTTTTTTTTTATTTTTTTTTTTTTAATTATTTATTTACTTTTTTTTTTTTTTTTAATCCACTTAACGACCAGGCCTTTTATGGCACTTGTTTAAAAGTAAAAATCTGTATATTTTGCTAGAAAATGACTTGGAACCCCCAAACATTATATATTTATATATCTTCTTTTTTTTTTTTTTTTTAGCAGAGACCCTACAGAATAAAATGATGATTGTTGCAATTTTTTATTATTTCACACAGTATTTGCTCAGCAGTTTTTCAAACGCAATATTTTGGGGACAAAATACACATTTTAATGAATTTCATTGCAAAAAAAAAAAAAAACCATATGACCCAATTTTTTAGTACAGTATAAAAGAGGATGTTACGCCGAGTAAGTAGATACTGAACATGTCACACTTTAAATTTGCGCATACTACGATACTTAAAGTGGTGTTCCGGCCAAAATTATACTTTTTACATAAAAATACCCCTATAATACACAAGCTTAATGTATTCTAGTAAAGTTAGTCTGTAAACTAAGGTCTGTTTTGTTAGTTTATAGCAGTAGTTTGTTATTTTATAAACTTACAGCAGGCCGTGGCCATCTTAAGTGTGGGCATCTGAAGCCAGACTGTATTTCTTCCTGGATCTCATCCTTGCAGATCTCGCACATGCTCAGTGCAGCACAAGCAGTGTAATAGGTTTCAGGTCAGGTTTCCATAGCAACGGCAGTTTCAGAGGAAGTTGCCGCCCCTTCCCAGAAGGCATTGCAAACAGGAAATGATGCGATGGGCCGCGGCCAGGGAGGAGGAAGTGAAAAATGAATACAGCAGATATACAGTAGGTGCTGAGAAAAAAAAATTTAAAAAATATCCAATTTGTTTACAGTGCAGAGTTTAGTGAGGGATGCTGAAGAGTTGTAAAAGTGGGTGGAACTCCACTTTAAAAAAATCTCCATAGGTGACGCTTTAAATTTCTCTACAGGTTACCTGTTACGGAGGAGGTCTAGTGCTAGAATTATTGCTCTCACTATAACGTTCGGGGCGATACCTGTAGTATGATCACCATTTACATATGCATGTGCGACTTACATATGTGTTTGCATCTGGGTGCAAGCACAGAGGGATAGGGGCACTATATATAATATATATATATAATTTTTTTTTTTTTTTAATTATTTATTTTACACTGTCCACTTTTTATTCCTATTACAAGGAATGTAAACATCCCTTGTAATAGAAATAAGGAATGACAGGTCCTCTTTATGGAGAGATCTGGGGTCTAATATAATATCTAATATATAAGATAATATCTCTCCTCTACCTTTTGAAAGCATCACTCTGGTCCTCCTAGATCATAGAGGTGGGGAGAGATGATCTGGTCCCTCCTCACCACTGTGACCAGCCACGCGAGCCGTCGAAACATTTCCCCAGCTCACCGGTAAGAACCGTAAGCCTGAGAAACACCGGCGGGTGGGGGCAACGGGGTTGTCAATTATGTTGCATATTTGGTGGTCCTGCCCTCTAATCTTGCCCTTTTGGACACAAATCTTTACAATATTTGACAGGCCTAAGGACACCAAAAACTTCTGGTTTCCTTAATCCTGAGCCCAACCTCTAGTGCTAAGAAGGTCTTCTGCACTTTTTCTTATTGGCCAGAAGAATTGTGATACCTAGACACTGGAGGTCTAACCTCCCCCCTTCCATCAAGGAATGGAACTCCAGAATCACTTTTCCTGGAGTTCATCATGTCAGCTTACTATTGGTCCAACTCCATCACCTGACTCAACAAGACAAACTCCTGCATAGATCAAAAGGCGGGATTCCCCTCTCTACAGTGTTCCTTTCCTGTTCTCAGGGGACAAGTTCGTCTTTATATTTTGGTGCAGGAGGATTGGGCTGGAGTGGACCTGCTCCATGTCGTTTCCACATATTTGCATAAAACAGAGGGGTTCAGATTGATACAAATATTTGATTGATTCATCTTACCAGAAGGTCCTAAGAGAGGTCAGGTGGCCTCACCAAGGATTCTTTTCTCATGGATAGTCTGGACCACGGTTTGTCAACTAGGGTCCCTTGAGCATCGGGCAATTTTGGCCAATCAGCTAAGTTCCCACTGACACCAGTGATCGTTTTACTATCTCTAAAGGGATAGTTCTTCCCAATGACCACAAGTGTAAGGAGCATTCTTCCCACTCATCATCACACTAATGTATCATGAGTTGTAGATATAGTCATTTTTAGTAGGGCTTCCCTGAGACTGGAAAGTTATTTCAAGGGTTCCTCTGTGTTGAAAAGCTTGAGAATGGTTGGTCTGGACAATCAAGCAGACCTATGTGGCTTTGGGTCTTTCTCCTCTGGCACATTCTACAAGGGGGACGGCGGCTTCATGGGCCAGTTATGCCAAAGTGTTGGCAAAAGTGGTCTGTAAAGCTGCCAGCTGGAAGTTCTCTAATGCCTTTACTGGCTAGATGTGGCTTAAGGTTCTTCTCGGTCATTGGGCACACTGGTTCTTTCTTATGCCCTGGCCATGTCATATGGTAATACAGTTATCTTTGCATTGATTTCAGCTCAATGTCTTATTTTCTTTTTCATTGCTTTTGTTTACTGTCCTTTTTTTTTATGCTAGCTATATCCCCATGGTAGGCTGACTAACTGAACTCCAGGAATACAGAAAACTGTTATCCATACTTATACTAATTTACCTTTCCTGGAGGCTCATCATGTCAGCCCTAGGATTTGCTGATGTTCCATCACAAGGTCCAGGAATGCTGTGGAGAGGGCAATCCCTCCTCTTATTCTATGCAGCGGTTGTCCTGTGGGGTCAGGGAGTACAGCTGATCCAATGGTAGTCTGACAAGATGAGCCTCCAGAATAGGGGCTATTACTCTCAGCGGCTACCCTGCCCTTCCTCTTCCCCTCCTATGTCCCTTATCTCTTCCCTCTTCCCTTTAGAGCAGGAATATGCTATTAGCTGACCTCCAGCTGTTGCAAAACTACAAGTCCCATCATGCTTTTGCCTCTGGGTGTCATGCTTGTGGCTGTCAGAGTCTTGCTATGCCTCATGGCACTTTTAGTTCTGCAACAGCTGGAGGTCCACTAATTGCATATCCCTGCTCTATAGTACTAAAGCTAGAAGAAGATCTTGGATCACACGATACTTCGGATATTCAACCTTGTGTACCCATATCCAGGTCAACCTCATGTCTTGCACAGTGAATCTCCTCACAATGCTGGGTTTCTCCGGGTTCTGCCCACGCCCAATGGTGTAATAGATGATGTATCATCTTAGTGACTATACATTCATGTGTTTTGTCATATTCTGTAATACATCCATCACTAAATGGTGGACTGGACCATGTGATAATCCTAGCTAGACTCTGGACTGCAAGCCATTTCCCAGCGCAGGTTCTTCCTCTCCCCTCTAACCACTGATTGCTTGGATTGCATCCTAAGAACAAATGTTATGTGCATGTCCTGCCCCAAGCATCACAGTGGGACTGGAAGTGGACGTTCCTTTTCTCAGACCTGCAACCTGCCCTGCCTCCAAGCATCTTCCATCTGCCTACCTGGTGCTAAAAGGTACAGAGGCCCTGTGATGGGGATACTGTGATGGGGACATCTGATGTAAGGGGGCCCTGTGATGGGGACACTTGTTGTAAGGGGACGCTTTGATGGGGACACTTGTAAGGGGGGAACTCAGATTGGGAAAATGAATGTAAGGGGTTACTGTGATGAGTACAACTGATGCAAGGGGGTACTCTGATGGGGGACACCTGATGTAAGGGGACACTCTAATAGGGGCACAGTGATTAGGACAACTGATTTAAAGGAACAATCTAATAGGGGCACTGTCATGGGGCATTCTAATGGGGACACCTGATGTAAAGGGGCATTGTGAGGGGGACACCTGATGTAAGAGGGCACTGTGATGGGGACACCTGATGTAAGGGGGGCACTGTGATGGGGACACCTGATGTAAGAGGGCACTGTGAGTGGGGACACCTGATGTAAGGGGGGTACTGTGATGGGGACACCTGATAAAAGAGGGCACTGTGAGTGGGGACACCTGATGTAAGGGGGGCACTGTGATGGGGACACCTGATAAAAGAGGGCACTGTGAGTGGGGACACCTGATGTAAGGGGGGCACTGTGATTGGGGACACCTGATGTAAGGGGGCACTGTGAGGGGGACACCTGATGTAAGGGGGCACTGTGATGGGGACACCTGATGTAAGGGGGCACTGTGATGGGGACACCTGATGTAAGAGGGCACTGTGAGTGGGGACACCTGATGTAAGGGGGGTACTGTGAGTGGGGACACCTGATGTAGGGGGGGCACTGTGATGGGGACACCTGATAAAAGAGGGCACTGTGAGTGGGGACACCTGATGTAAGGGGGCACTGTGAAGGGAACACCTGATGTAAGGGGGGCACTGTGATGGGGACACCTGATGTAAGGGGGCACTGTGATGGGAACACCTGATGTAAGGGGCGCACTGTGATGGGAACACCTGATGTAAGGGGCGCACTGTGATGGGAACACCTGATGTAAGGGGGCACTGTGATGGGGACACCTGATGTAAAGAAGCACTGTGATGGGGACACCTGATGTAAGGGGGGCACTGTGATGGGGACACCTGATGTAACGAAGCACTGTGATGGGGACACCTGAGGCAAGGGTGTACTCTGATGGGGGTCAGAGTTATGATAGACATACAATGCCTACATACAGTATATCCCATCTAATTCATAGCACAAACATGAGTTTCGGACCTCGCCTGGAAGGAAAATTGACTGTCTGTACCTCCTTGAATTTTAATTCAATACCCCTGCTGTAGTACATACCAACCCTGAACCCCTTATGTGCTTTGTTTTGTACTTAAAATATTCAATAAACTTTTCCTATTGAAAAAAAAAAGAAGAAGAACAGTTGTATTATTACATTGTATACTGAATAAAACTCTCGGAGTGTGCTGCAACCCGTCATAGATCTGAAGGGTCAGAGGGGGACACCCTCCCATTGCTGGATGCACTCTATGTCTTTCATAGAGACACACATGCTGCTTCAGCCATTGACTTTGTTATATATATATAAAATACCATTCGATAATTACTTTACTGTTGACTTGTGCAGTAAGAAGTCCCTTTGTTGCGCAGACACAGGCCGCACTGTTCCTGAAGAATCAGCAAATGCACAGAAGGCTTCGCACGTTGGCCTTGAATGTTGTCTATTGTCCCCAACCCTCGCCCAGTTTATTTTGGACTCTGTCTTCTTGCATTAAGGATGGTCACAGCCAGGCAGCTATCTCCCTGAAGATGGGGGGGGGGGGGGGGGGATATTTGTCCTTGAGCGACTTGTTGGAGTGTTGGGACCTCTCTGTATCCTCATGTGACTGCTCATACATTGTTTGAATGTTTGACAGTTCCTGATTACTGGGTGGTCCTGTTGGTCCCCTCCTGCCCGGCACTGAAGAATTAAAAGGAGCCAGGTTAAATTGTCGGTTGAACAGTGGCTGCATCCAATCAGATGCAGCTGCCATTTTGGTATTCTGACAGGCGGCAGTGCCCCCCAGCAACAATATAGACCCTCCCAACAATAGATCCCCCAGCAACAATATAGATCCTCCCAACAATGGATCCCCCCCCCCAGCAACAATATAGACCCTCCCAACAATAGATTCCCCCAGCAACAATATAGACCCTCCCAACAATAGATTCCCCCAGCAACAATATAGACCCTCCCAACAATGGATCCCCCCCAGCAACAATATAGACCCTCCCAACAATAGATTCCCCCAGCAACAATATAGACCCTCCCAACAATGAATCCCCCCAGCAACAATATAGACCCTCCCAACAATATATCCCCCCAGCAACAATATAGACCCTCCCAACAATATATCCCCCCAGCAACAATATAGACCCTCCCAACAATAGATTCCCCCAGAAAAAATATAGATCCTCCCAACAATGGACCCCCCCCCCCCAGCAACAATATAGACCCTCCCAACAATAGATCCCCCAGCAACAATATAGATCCTCCCAACAATGGATCCCCCCCAGCAACAATATAGACCCTCCCAACAATAGATTCCCCCAGCAACAATATAGACCCTCCCAACAATGGATCCCCCCCAGCAACAATATAGACCCTCCCAACAATAGATTCCCCCCACCAACAATATAGACCCTCCCAACAATAGATCCCCCCAGCAACAATATAGACCCTCCCAACAATGGATCCCCCCAGCAACAATATAGACCCTCCCAACAATGGATCCCCCAGCAACAATATAGACCCTCCCAACAATGGATCCCCCCAGTAACAATATAGACCCTCCCAACAATAGATTTCCCCCAGCAACAATAGTTTCCCCCTTCAACAATAAATCCCCACAATAAAAGACCCCTTTAATACCAATTGATCCCCCACCATCAACAATAGACCCCTGCCAGCAACAATAGATCTCCCAGAAGCCAGCAACAGTGGACCCCTCCCTCAACAGTAGATCCCTTGCAGCAATATATAAGACCTCCCCCCCTGCAATATATGACCCTCCAGCAACAATAGATTCCTCAACAACAATAGACCTCCCGAGAAAAAAATAGACCCCCCTCAATGACAATAGGTCCCCCAGCAGCCACCAACAGTAGAGTGTCCAGCACACCCCCACCACCCCTTGCCATTACATACTGTACAATCAGTGCTGGAGGCGCTGGAAGTGCCGGAACTACGTCCCCCCCCCCCCACATTCCCATCCAGGGGTAAAAAGACGCCCTGAATCTTCTTATAAAACTTGTCACAAGCACTTGTCCAAGCTGCATGAATTTATCTGTATTTTCTCTAATGCTATGATTTCCTCGCATACTCAGCCCCATCTAGTGGCCAAAATGCTGTGTATTTTCTGAATGGGGGATTTCAGAAAAAAATGTGCTGCATTTGGGCCACTGCAGGCAGCTGTGATACGCATGGAGCTCTTGTTAGCGCAACACAACATATGGGGTCGTTGTACTGATTCTCCCTCTCCCAGTCTGAGCTCTGAAAAGGGACAAATCAGGTTAATTTCTGGTACTTACACTGCTTGCCATAAAAAAAAAAAATGAATGTACTATGAATACAGATCTGCATTAATTTGTGTCTTTTGTATCCGCCTGGAGCTGAATTCCAGGATGGAGAGAGGAAAGGTTGGAGCCATTGTCAGATTTTAATTGCTTTCTATGTCCCTTCCACTATGGAATCTTTCCTTAAAGTGTTACTAAACCCAGGACCCTGCATTCACTATATCTGGTCTCGCACAGTACACAAAACATGGAAATGCAATTATTTTAGTAAATATAAACCGCTAAATACCTTTTCTCATCAGCAGCATATAGCAGTCTTGTGACTTCTATCAGTGTCTGGTTAAAGCTTTTAGGAGGAGTTTTCATTTTCCCCTGACCCTGTGTCTGGACAGTGCTGATTGGCCCTATACTGATTGCACACACCCTCCCAATAAAATAAAAAAACTCTCTAGTAATACACACAAAACTGAGCATGTGCAGAGTGCCTCCAAGCCTTTGTTCTATCAGTGGATGGGTTGGAGTTAGTTGAAGAAGGGGAGGATCAGAGAAGACAGGATAACACAGCCTTTATACACAACGCAGAGGATTAACCCCTTATATTCCACAGTGAGTATAACAAGCATGCTTTACTCCATATACACACTGATTTTACTGTTGTGGGTTTAGTAACACTTTAAGCCAGTGGTTCTCAACCTCAGTCCTCAAGTACCCCCACCCTAAAAATGTAACATGTCCCAAAGGTGAACTTCTGTGTTATATTGAAGAGTTAAGCTGCCTGTGGGTAGTGCAGGTGACCATATTGGCAACCAGCTATATACAGTACAGTGTAACAATAAATTTAAAAACCGCAAATCGCACCAAAATCGGGGTAAAAACGTGGTACTTGCGTTTTGGATGCAGGTCCATTGAAGTCTATTACATGCAAAACTCTGCATTTTGCGGGAAAAAAAAGTCCCCGACCCTTTCCAAAAACGCAGAGGCACAAAAATGCATCGATGTGAATGAGTTCCATAGGAACCCATGTTAAAAGAAATTCCCTGCATTTCTGCAAAATGCATCAAAAAATGCACTAATGTGAATTGAGCCTAATGCCGCGTCCACTCGATCGGAATTTCCGTCAGAAAAAACTTGGATGGTTTTTCCGACGGGATTCCGCTCAAGCTTGCCTTGCATACACACGGTCACACAAAAGTTCTCTTGAACTTTCGACCATCAAGAACGCGGTGACGTACAACGCTACCACAAGCCGAGAAAATGAAGTTCAATGCTTCCGATCATGCGTCAAATTGTTTCTGAGCATGCCTGATTTTTTTGCGCTTCCGAATTGCATACAGACGAACGCATTTACGGATAGGAACTTTTCCCGACTGAAAAATAGAGAACATGCTCTCAATCTTTTGCTGGCTGGAATTCCGCCAGCAAAAGACCGATGGAGCGTACACACAATCACATTTTCTGACAAAAAACTCTCATCGGAGTTTTGCTGGCGGCATTTCCGATCGTGTGTACGTGGCATTAGACCCAGTCTATCCAGACAATGTGGTCACCCACTGACAAGGGGCGGGGCCTCTGGATGATGTAATCAGAGTGCCACGCCCCCATCGTTATCTAAGAAATGCTTGACATTGGCGTGGACATCAGCGGGATGCAGCATCGGAGGAGGGTCGGCGGCGGCAGAGGAAGAAGAACACCGGACAAAGAAGACAGAAGAAAGAAGAAGAGCGGAAGAAGGAGAAGCCTGGAGGAGGAAGATGCAGGAGAAGATGAGGAAGGAGGAAGACCGGAGGAAGAAGGAAGAAGGGGAAGAAGATATTTTTAATAAAAGACTTGTCAAAAACTGTCTACTGTATCTTTTAACACTACACTACTTTTTTTTGGTGAATAGGTAGGGGTACAATGTACCTCATACTCATTCACATAGGGGGGAGGCCGGGATCTGGAGGCACCCTTGTTAAAGGGGGCTTCCAGATTCCGAAAAGCCCCCTGCCCGCAGACCCCGACAACCATCGGGCAAGGGCTGTCGGGAAGAGGCCCTTGTCCCCGTCAACATGGGGGGCAAGGTGCTTTGGGGTGGGGGGCGCAGAGCCCTCAACATGGGGGGGGATAGGTGCTTTGGGGTGGCGGGGCGCAGAGCCCTCAACATGGGGGGAAAGATGCTTTGGGGTGGCAGGCACAGAGCCCCCCCTGCCCTAAAGCACCCATCCCCCCATGTGGAGGGCATGCAGCCTGGTATGGTTCAGGGGGGGCGCTCGCTCATCCCCTCCCTTTCCTGGCCTGCCGGGCTACATGCTTGGATAAGTAAGGGTCTGATATGGATTTCGGGGGGGAACCCCCACGACATTTTTTAAAATTTTGGTGTGGGGGGGGGGTCCCCTCCAAATCAATACTAGACCCAAGGGCCTGGTATGGACCTGGGGGGGAACCCACACTGTTTTTTTTTGGGGGGTGGGGGGCGCAGAGCCCTCAACATGGGGGGAAAGATGCTTTGGGGTGGGAGGCACAGAGCCCCCCCTGCCCTAAAGCACCCCCCCCCATGTTGAGGGCATGCAGCCTGGTATGGTACAATGGGGGGGGGGGGCGCTCGCTCTTCCCCTCCCTTTCCTGGCCTGTGGAGCTGCATGCCTGGATAAATAAGGGTCTGGTATGGATTTTGAGGGGGACCCCCACGCCATTTTTTAAAATTTTGGTGTGGGGGGGTCCCCTCCGAATCAATACTAGACCCAAGGGCCCTGGTATGGACCTGGGGGGACCCCACACTGTTTTTTTTTTGGGGGGGTGGGGGGCGCAGAGCCCTCAACATGGGGGGGAAAGATGCATTGGGGTGGGAGGCACAGAGCCCCCCCTGCCCTAAAGCACCCATCCCCCCATGTTGAGGGCATGCAGCCTGATATGGTACAGGGGGGGGGGGCGCTCGCTCGTCCCCTCCCTTTCCTGGCCTGTGGGGCTGCATGCCCGGATAAGTAAGGGTCTGGTATGGATTTTGGGGGGGACCCCCACGCCATTTTTTTAAATTTTGGTGTGGTGGGGGTCCCCTCCGAATCTATACTAGACCCAAGGGCCTGGTATGGACCTGGGAGGGACCCCACACTGTTTTTTTTTTCACGTTTTTTTTTTTTAGCCGGCAATTCTTTTTTTTTTTACATTCAGTGGGGAAGCCCGCTGACAGCTGATGACTCATCGGTTGTTAAGGATGCGGCGGCTGGCTTCCCAGCCCCCTCCTTAGCAACCAGTTATATACAGTGTAAAAAAAAAAAACGCAAATCGTGGTAAAAACGTCCAAAAACGTGGCAAGCACCGCAAAAAGCACTGCAGAAACCCTCAATAGCAACATGCATAGATGTGGATCGAGCCTAAGGAGACCATTGTCAATGCATAAAGCGGAATTTGAAACAGAACACAACAATGTGTTATTTAAAATTTACAAACCGTCTTTTATAAAACAAAATTCTATCACAATCCTCGCCCGCTACACTGGAATGTTCAGATTGGCTCTGTTCATCGTTGCTGATATACAGTACAGCTTAAATCTGTTAGAAATTATCTCTAAATGACAGCAGGTGTCTGATGTTTGCTCGTTCTCTGCAAGATTGGAAGCAGATTTGGAAAAGCAGAAAAAAAACTATTATTTCAGACCAAATAAAACTTTGAAAAGTGCAAGTCCGTAGCAGCCAATCAGCCATCAGATCTCATTACAGTCATAGGCTACTCCGCTATAAACATTTATTTATTCCAGTTACGTTGGCAAGAAGACCGATGTCTTGACACCGTGACACCTGAGCCCATGGGGACAATAGCATTTGTTTTGTTTTTTTCTGGCTGGGGTGGCGCCTTGCACTGAACGAAGACCACCCAGTGGATACCGGGACCCCCAGCTGTGGCCCTGACATCAGCAAGAGGCCGCAGATAATATTCAGTTTTTGCAATGCTGTAGACATATGGCAATTGATGACTTGAACCAGTCCCATTACAAATAAATGATCCCCCTACTGACTGCTAAGGCTTTAGGGCCACACAACAAGTATGCAGAGGGCCCAAGGGACCCAATGACTACAGCACCTAAATCAGCGAATTACATTTGTATTCATAAACACTCTTTGTGCAGAACTTACAAAAAAATACATATGAGTGTTCTCTTTTTTTTAAACAGAGATGATCCCTGATTGGTCTGGTTGGTCATGTGATGCTGATACGGGGGGATCTTTGGGAATTGACACCCGCAGGCTGGTAAGAGGGACCTGTTTTTGGGGGGTCTTTTAATTTCTTGTCCTTTAGACACAACAGGGAATTTTCATGTTGAAGGAAACCCCCTCTTAGGTAGTGGTCACCAGAAACAAGTGTCCCCATAGTAAGATTTCTTCTCTGTTCTGGGGAGAACTTAACATTTTTGATTTTCCCTTAGACTAGGGGTCTTCAAACTTTCTAAAAGAGGTGTCAAGTTTACTATCCTTCAGACTTTAGGGGGGGGCCAAACTGTGGTCAGTGGGAGTAGAAAATGATTGTAGTAAAAAAAAATGATTGTAGTAAAAAAGGTGCAGCGCATACAATAGGTAATGATAGTCCGTGTAATAAATAATGTATATAAGAAAGTCCACAGCCAGAAAAGGGATCAGATGAGTAACCCAAGGTGCAGACTGCAGTTCCACTTTAACCTCCTCCCGCCCCGCGCTATAGCCGAATGAAGGCTACAGTGCCGGCCTTAATTCCTGGGAGGCCGTCATATGACATCCTTCCGTGCGTGAGCTGCCTGTGCCCCCTGTGAGACAGCGTGAGGGAAAAAAAACTGACAGATCACCGGCTTCTGTCAGAGGGACATCGATCCCTCACACAGAGGGCCGCGACTGCCTCATCTGTGCCCACCAGTGCCGCCTACCAGTGCCCAGTGCCACTTACCAGTGCTCAGTGCCACCTACCAATGCCACCTATCAATGCCCACCGGTGCTGCCAATCAATGCCCATCAGTGCCTCTGATCAGTGATCAGTGCCGCCTATCAGTGCCACCTATCAGTACCACCCATCAGTGCTGCCTATCAGTGCCACCTATCAGTACCACCCATCAGTGCTGCCTATCAGTGTCACCCACCGGTGCCTACCAGTGCCCATCAGTGCCACCCATCAGTGATCAGTGCCTATCAGTACTACCCATCAGTGCTGCCTATCAGTGTCACCCGCCGGTGCCTACCAGTGCCCATCAGTGCCACCCATCAGTGATCAGTGCCGCCTATCAGTGCTACCCATAAGTGCTGCCTATCAGTGTCACCCACCGGTGCCTACCAGTGCCCATCAGTGCCACTTATCAGTGATCAGTGCCTATCAGTGTCACCCACCGGTGTCTACCAGTGGCCATCAGTGCCGCCTATCAGTACCACCCATCAGTGCTGCCCATCAGTGCTGCCTATCAGTGTCACCCACCGGTGCCTACCAGTGCCCATCAGTGCCACCCATCAGTGATCAGTGCCTATCAGTACTACCCATCAGTGCTGCCTATCAGTGTCACCCACCGGTGCCTACCAGTGCCCATCAGTGCCACCCATCAGTGATCAGTGCCGCCTATCAGTGCTACCCATAAGTGCTGCCTATCAGTGTCACCCACCGGTGCCTACCAGTGCCCATCAGTGCCACTTATCAGTGATCAGTGCCTATCAGTGTCACCCACCGGTGTCTACCAGTGCCCATCAGTGCCGCCTATCAGTACCACCCATCAGTGCTGCCTATCAGTGCCACCCACCGGTGCCTACCAGTGCCCATCAGTGCCACCCATCAGTGATCAGTGCCTATGAGTGCCACCCATCAGTGCTGCCTATCAGTGTCACCCACCGGTGCCTACCAGTGCCCATCAGTGCCACCCATCAGTGATCAGTGCCGCCTATCAGTGCCACCCATCAGAGCTGCCTATCAGTGTCACCCACCGGTGCCTACCAGTGTCCATCAGTGATCAGTGCCTATCAGTGTCACCCACCGGTGCCTACCAGTGCCCATCAGTGCCTATCAGTGCCGCCTATCAGTACCACCCATAAGTGCTGCCTACCAGTGCTGCCTATCAGTGTCACCCACCGGTGCCAACCAGTGCCACCCAGCAGTGATCAGTGCCGCCTATCAGTGCTGCCTATTAGTGTCACCCACCGGTGCCTACCAGTGCCCATCAGTGACACCCATAAGTGATCAGTGCCCATCAGTGCAGCCTATTAGTGCCCATCAGTGCAGCCTTAATAGCGCACATCAATGAAGGAGAAAAATTACCCATTTTCAAAATTTTGTAACAACTGAAACCACTTTTTTTTTGTTTTTTTCAAAATTTTCGGTCTTTTTTTGTTTTTTTTTTAGCAAAAAATTAAAAACAGTGATTAAATACCACCAAAAGAAAGCTCTATTTGTGTGAAAAAAATTCTAAAAATGTATCTTGGGTACAGTTTTGCAAGACCGCCCAATTCAAAGTGTGAGAGCGCTGACAGCTGAAAATTGGTCTGGGCAGGAAGGGGGTATAAGTGGCCGGTAAGCAAGTGGTTAAGGAATACAAGTTGTTTCCCTGAGTGTTGCATCCATAACCAGGGTGGGCCCTTGGATGACCAATGATCTTTTTAGCTGTCTGTAAGGGGTACATTTTTCCCTTTTTGACTGACCCCCCCCCAAATGAACTGGTTTTACCGGGGGTTCTCTGAGACCTAAAAATTATTTCAAGGGTTCCTCCAGGTAGGAAGGTTGAGAAAGGCGGCTCTGAATGGAACAGCTGGACAGGTCTTCATGAAAGGCATTTTGTTACACAAGTCATAAATAAAGGACACTTCCCTTCGAGGCTCTGTACACTTTATTCACTTCTGTATGAGATATTTCCTGACTCGCCTGCAGCAGTACAGAATCTCATCTGGCAGACTTGGTATTCTATTACAGTCCCTTGTGGACGGGGGATCATTTTAGAGTGTCCATGTCAGGGACAGCTGATCGCCCGGTCTATGTCTATACACTCCGCATCACAGAACAACGTGTTGGAGGAAAAGTATAGACCCCCATCCACATTTAAGCAGGAGCATTTCCAGATGAATTCAAGCTTTTTTTTGCGACTAATGTACTTTTTTTTTTTTTTGGAGTAACTCCACTTTTGTTGAGAAAAAACATTCCCCTCGGGGTGATCGATGTACATTACAAGGATTGGAACAACCTTTGTTGCAGATTCCTACCTTTTGTTATTTAAAAGAAATCCCTGTTTGTTCCTCTGTGTCCATGTTGTTAATGAATCTAACAGTGGTTGCTGGTGGGATTTTCTTTGGGGGGTGCAGCAAACAACCCCCCCCCCGGTGGCGCAGCACTAACCACACACCCCCTGCACATCTGCCGGTTGGTCCAGCACAGATAGATGGGGAGTGTCATCAAGCGCAGCGGGGTGCGGTCAGCGGCTCCAGGCTAGCAAGGTTCGGGCAGCGGCTCCAGGCTAGTGGGTGCGGGGTCTGGGCAGCGGCTCCAGGCTAGTGGGTGCGGGGTCTGGGCAGCGGCTCCAGGCTAGCGGGGTTCAGGCAGCGGCTTCAGGCTAGTGGGTGCGGGGTCTGGGCAGTGGCTCCAGGCTAGCGGGGTTCAGGCAGCGGCTTCAGGCTAGTGGGTGCGGGGTCTGGGCAGCGGCTCCAGGCTAGCGGGGTTCAGGCAGCGGCTCCAGGCTAGTGGGTTCGGGGTCTGGGCAGCAGCTCCAGGCTAGCAGGGTTCGGGCAGCGGCTTCAGGCTAGTGGATGCGGGGTCTGGGCAGCGGCTCCAGGCTAGCGAGGTTCAGGCAGCGGCTCCAGGCTAGTGGGTGCGGGGTCTGGGCAGCGGCTCCAGGCTAGCGGGGTTCGGGCAGTGGCTCCAGGCTAGCGGGTGCGGGGTCTGGGCAGCAGCTCCAG
The DNA here is from genome assembly GCA_037952925.1 of Lithobates clamitans. Taxonomy (NCBI): domain Eukaryota; kingdom Metazoa; phylum Chordata; class Amphibia; order Anura; family Ranidae; genus Lithobates; species Lithobates clamitans. The sequence continues at coordinate 18,616 of JBBGZY010002832.1, forward strand.
GCTAGCGGGTGCGGGTTCTGGGCAGCAGCTCCAGGCTAGCGGGGTTCGGGCAGCGATTCCAGGCTAGCGCGGTTCAGGCAGCGGCTCCAGGCTAGCGGGGTTCAGGCAGCGGCTCCAAGCTAGAGGGTGCGGTGCCCAGGCAGCGTCTCCTGGCTAGCGGGGTTCAGGCAGCAGCTCCAGGCTAACGGGGTTCAGGCAGCAGCTCCAGGCTAGTGGGTCCGGTGCCCAGGCAGCGGCTCCAGGCTAGCGGGGTCTGGGCAGTGGCTCCAGGCTAGCGGGGTCTGGGCAGCGGCTCCAGGCTAGCGGGGTTCGGGCAGCGGCTCCAGGCAAGCGGGGTTCAGGCAGCAGCTCCAGGCTAACGGGGTTCAGGCAGCAGCTCCAGGCTAGTGGGTCCGGTGCCCAGGCAGCGGCTCCAGGCTAGCGGGGTCTGGGCAGTGGCTCCAGGCTAGCGGGGTCTGGGCAGCGGTTCCAGGCTAGTGGGGTTCGGGCAGCGACTCCAGGCTAGCGCGGTTCAGGCAGCGGCTCCAGGCTAGTGGGTGCGGGGTCTGGGCAGCGGCTCCAGGCTAGCGGGGTTCAGGCAGCGGCTCCAGGCTAGCGGGGTTCAGGCAGCGGCTCCAAGCTAGAGGGTGCGGCGCCCAGGCAGCGTCTCCTGGCTAGCGGGGTTCAGGCAGCAGCTCCAGGCTAACGGGGTTCAGGCAGCAGCTCCAGGCTAGTGGGTCCGGTGCCCAGGCAGCGGCTCCAGGCTAGCGGGGTCTGGGCAGTGGCTCCAGGCTAGCGGGGTCTGGGCAGCGGCTCCAGGCTAGCGGGGTTCGGGCAGCGGCTCCAGGCTAGCGGGGTTCAGGCAGCAGCTCCAGGCTAACGGGGTTCAGGCAGCAGCTCCAGGCTAGTGGGTCCGGTGCCCAGGCAGCGGCTCCAGGCTAGCGGGGTCTGGGCAGTGGCTCCAGGCTAGTGGGGTTCGGGCAGCGACTCCAGGCTAGCGCGGTTCAGTGGAGGAGGGCATATTAGAGGACAGTTGCAGCGGCAGCAGCTCCTCCATGGGAGCATTGTGTAAGGACATAGTGGGCCCTACCCTCTACAGGGCCAGTGTGCACCGTACATATTGCACCCAAGAATAATACGCACCTGATTGGGGGGGGGTCAACTTTTTATAACCTCTTGCCGACCTTCTGACAACTCAGTCACGGTGCTAAGAGTGTGCAGCAAGCATGCTCTCAGCACAAAAAGCTCAGCTGCCATGGACACATATGTGTGGCTGTTAAGGCCCACCCTCCTTTCTGCCGCACATATGTGTCCATGGTGGCTGAGGTTTCTCTCTTGAGACAGCGCTTATTGCACGCTACCAGCACGGTGACTGAGCTGTCACCAACAGCTCCTTGTCTCTAGCTATGATTGGGAGCCAAATCATGTGACCAGTGCCAGGACAAAGCCATTTAAAGCCAGGGCGAACAAGCCAAACTGCGCCCCCCATCCCAAAAAAGCACTATGTGCTAGAAAGAATCTTCTTTCCCCAACCTCCCTCCCAATACAAATCCCCCCAAATCACCTTTCCTAGCACACCCCCCCCCCCCAAATTTTCCCTCCTAGAACAATTTTTACTTCCTTCTATCCTCCAAATTCCCCCACCAAACTCAAATCCCCCTCTCTCCCAATCTCCTCATAGCGCCCCAACACTCCACACGATACCACAGTGCCCAGGGCAGCCGCCCCTCCTGCCCACCCCTTGTCCCAGCCCTGAATGTGACAGCCAATCACAGCGGTTGCGTGACCAGCAAGTCCATCCTGCTACCCCACCTTGAGACCCAGTTAAAGGGCTGTGGCTGGAGGGGGTTAAGGGGTGTACGTGTGGGACTGTAAAGTAAGGTGAAAAATATTCTCTATTAGTAACCCCCCCCCTGACAAAATAAACATTATATATTGCATATATGAAGGAGGGGGGCACCTACATTCTATGTTGATTAGTTGATATGTTGAGTTCAGCTTTAAAAACCACCATTATTCCTCCTCTCATTTCAAAATGGTAAGATTTCACCAACATTTTTTCAGATTTTTTGCCACAATTTCGGAGAAATTAAAACGGTCAATTTCGCTCATCCCTACCTTCTGCCTGTGACTGGGGTGTGTCTAAGAGGTGGCCAGGATATAGAAGTTCTGTAGGTGGTGGGTACATTTCTGCACCCATGTCTACGAGCCAAACGTTCCTGTCCAGAAAACACAATAATGGTTACACAGTCTGCCGGACTCCATGGAAGGAGGAAGGCGGACAATAGGCTGGTGTCCAGCAGACGACGGGCTCATTATACAGTGTGGGCAGGGAGAAGCACAAAACCACAACATTCATATGGAGATTCCGTCCTTCATGACGCCCCGGATTTTACATTATACTCCGATTTCTGAATCAGAACAATTCCGTCCTGTTATATCAACATATCGACATACAACGAGCCCGATAGAACAATTCCGCATTATCACCCCGCTGACGACAATCCTCGTCCTCCGTGTACAGTCTGCACAGGACCGGCCACTAGAAATATGCAATAAATTCATTAGAGAGGCTCAACATATGGCGTGCGTCCCGCCTGACGTCCACTTCCTGCGATTACTGCGCTAATCATTCTCAGCTGTCTGCCCAACATAGATTAGATTGTCCGACGTTTAATGGAAGCAGGTGTGAGGGATCTGTCCTGTGTTTGATGTCAAATCCCCAGCGCTGCATGCGGGGCCCATTATTGAAGATTGTACCTTGGTGGCCCATCCAGATATCTATTATCTATTATCTATCGATTCGTTTTAAATCATCTTTTATAAATAATAATTTATATACAGTATCTATCGAATTATCTTTCTATGCATTATTTTATCTATTGTTTTTAACTATTATCTATCTATTCATTATTTTGTTTCCACAGCTTTTCATTATCTATCTATCTAGTAGTTTTTTATATGTATCAATTGATCAATTATCTTTCTATCCATTTTATCTATTATCTATCCATTCAGCAATTATAAATCTATCTATTTTTCTATCTATTCATTTGTTATCTATTATCTAACTATATAGTCATAATTTATCTGTCTATCTTGTTTCCATATCTATTCATCATTTATCTATCTATATCACCTACAATATACCGGTATCTCCTATCTATCTATCTATCTATCTATCTATCTATCTATCTATCTATCTATCTATCTATCTATCTATCTATCTCTATCTATCTATCTATCTATCTATCTATCTATCTATCTATCTATCTATCTATCTATCTATCTATCTATCTATCTATCTATCTATCTATCTCTATCTATATCTCTATCTATCTATCTATCTATCTATCTATCTATCTATCTATCTATCTATCTATCTATCTATCTATCTCTCTTTCTATATCTATCTATCTATCTATCTATCTATCTATCTATCTATCTATCTATCTATCTATCTATCTCTCTTTCTATATCTATCTATCTATCTATCTATCTATCTATCTATCTATCTATCTATCTATCTATCTATCTATCTATCTATCTATCTATCGATCTATCTATCGATCTATCTATCTATCTATCTATCTATCTATCTATCTATCTATCTATCTATCTATCTATCTATCTATCTCTATCTATATCTCTATCTATCTATCTATCTATCTATCTATCTATCTATCTATCTATCTATCTATCTATCTATCTATCTATCTATCTATCTATCTATCTATCTATCTATCTCTCTATCTATTTCTATCTATCTATCTATCTCTCTATCTATTTCTATCTATCTATCTATCTATCTATCTATCTATCTATCTATCTATCTATCTATCTATCTATCTATCTATCTATCTATCTATCTCTATCTATCTATCTCTATCTATCTCTCTATCTCTATCTCTATCTCTCTTTCTATCTCTCTATCTATCTATCTATCTATCTATCTATCTATCTATCTATCTATCTATCTATCTATCTATCTATCTATCTATCTCTATCTATCTATCTCTATCTATCTCTCTATCTCTCTCTATCTATCTATCTATCTATCTATCTATCTATCTATCTATCTATCTATCTATCTATCTATCTATCTATCTATCTATCTCTCTCTCTTTCTATCTCTATCTCTATCTCTATCCCTCTATCTATCTATCTATCTATCTATCTATCTATCTATCTATCTATCTATCTATCTATCTATCTATCTATCTATCATCTATCTATCTATCTATCTATCTATCTATCTATCTATCTATCTATCTATCTATCTATCTATCTATCTATCTATCTATCTATCCTCCTATTCAATATTTATCTATCATTGTATCTTTCTATCTAGCTATATCTATCAATTGATCAATTATCTTTCTAGCCATTATTTTATCTATTATCCATCTATTCAGCAATTATAAATGAATCTAGCTTTTCCTTGTCAAAAGATTTTATCGAATATACAACAATCAGAAAAACGTATATGTTGAATAATCACATATGAACAGATAGGGTCTAATTTTGCTATTACATAGGAAAATTAAAGATAAGTAGAAAAACAAAATAAACAAGAGAAAACAAATCATATGCAAAGATTACATTTTACATATAAAGGAAATAGTGTGGGGAATCTAAAGACTGGAAGTTATTGCTGAATTAATCAGCCAATCTAAAGCTAAAGATATACAATGAGAGCAATTAATTACAATATAAAAAGAATAATGAACTTAAATAGTACCATGTTTACAAGCAATAGAGAAAAAAAAAAGAAAGGTAGGGGACAGACAAGAAGAGAGTAGGAATAAACGGGAATATAGAAGAAGAGAGAGAAGGGGAGAAGGAGATCACCAGATTGGTCCGAGAGCCATATGGAAATGAGTAAAGATTAAGACCAGTCAATTTTAACCACTACCATGGCAATAGGACTTTTTCATCCATAGATGATGTGGTGAAAAATTTAATCCATGGGTTGCATAGTTTCTCAAGTTTTGGTATAAGATTATTTTCTATAGCAGCCATTTTACAGTGAATCATGAAATTATTCATTCTTTTTTTTGTCTCAGCCACTCCCAGTGAAGGGGATTTCCAGGCTTTCGCAATTGTTTGTCTAGCGGCTGTCAGTAGTTGGAGGATCAACAGCTTAAATTGTATATGTGTTAGGTATACCAGTTTTAAGTTGAGCAAAGCCATGGTAGTATCAGGGTGAATTTTAAATTTGAGAGGCTATGCCAAAAATTTTCTTCCTAAAGATCTGGGCTACCGGGCAGGTCCATCAGACATGCAAAGGTCTGGGCAGCCACAAAAGCAAAGAGCTGAGTAAGTTGGAACATATTTTGCGATTCTGGAAGGAACTAAGTACCAACGAGTCAGAACTTTGTAATTTGTTTCCATCGCTAAAATATTATCAGAAGATGTTTTAGGGGCCAGCCAGATACTTGACCATTCCATATCCTCAAGAGTTCGTCCTAGGTCCTCCTCCCATTTCTGAACATAGGATGGTTTATCTAAATTAATATTAGTCAGTAAATAGGAGTAGATAAAAGAAATTTGTTTCTTGACATGTGGATCTTTTATACAAGTGGATTAAACTTAGTAAATTGGTGTAAAGGAGTGTCTGTATTTGTGAAAGGTGTGAAAAAATTTTTTGATCTGAAGGTATCGGAATGTTTCTGAATGAGCTAGGTTTCACGTAATTCTGGAAATGGGATAATGTTTCAATCTATCTTTTTATTCATTATCTTGTTTCCATAGCTATTTATTCATCTATGATTTTATCTAGTATCTTTCCATCCATCTCTATCAATTATCTTTATGTCTATTATTATTTTATCTCTTATCTATTCAGCAACTATAAATCTATCTATCTATATATAGATATATGGATATATATATCTATATTAGGGCGTACACACGGTCGGACTTTGTTCGGACATTCCGACAACAAAATCCTAGGATCTTTTCCGACGGATGTTGGCTCAAACTTGTCTTGCATACACACAGTCACACAAAGTTGTCGGAAAATCCGATCATTCTGAACGCGGTGACGTAAAACACGTACGTCGGGACTATAAACGGGGCAGTGGCCAATAGTTTTCATCTCTTTATTTATTCTGAGCATGCGTGGCACTTTGTCCGTCGGATTTGTGTACACACGATCGGAATTTCCGACAACGGATTTTGTTGTCGGAAAATTTTATCTCCTGCTCTCCAACTTTGTGTGTCGGAAAATCCGATGGAAAATGTCCGATGGAGAGCCCACACACGGTCGGAGTTTCCGACAACACGCTCCGATCGGACATTTTCCATCGGAAAATCCGACCGTGTGTACGGGGCATAAGTCTATATATAGATATCTATATAGATATCTAAATAGATATCTAATATATATATATATATATATATATATATATATATATATATATATATATATATATATTCATTTTTTTATCTATTATCTATCTAGGCATCACTTATCTATCTCTCCAACTGTTCATTATTTTATCAATTTATCAATCTATCAATTATCTTTCTATCCATTTTATTATTTTTTTATCTATTATCTAACTATCTAGTCGTAATTTATCTATCTAACTATTCATTTATCTATCTATCTCCTACAACATATCTATCCATTTATCTATCTTCCTATTCAATATTCTATCTATCATTTTATCTTGTATCTTACTATCTATCAATTCATCAATTATCTTTCTATCCATTTCATCTATTATCAACAATTAATATCATTTATTATTCAACAATTATAAATCTATCTTTCTATCTATCCATTCATTTTTTATCTATTATCTAACTATCTAGTCATAATTTATCTAGACAACTATTCATTAATCTATCCATTATTCTATCTATCCATCTATTAATTAGTCTGTCTGGTTTCCATATCTATCTAGTCATCATTTATCTATCTATCTCCTACAACGTATATATCCATTTATCCATCTTCCTATTCAATATTCTATCATTTTATCTAGTATCTTACTATCTATCTATATCTATCAATTCATCAATTATCTTTCTATCCATTATGTTATCTATTATCTATCTATTCAGCAATTATAAATCTATATCCATTTTTTTTTATCTATCTAGGATGTCTATGTCAGGGTTGCTCATCCCATCCCTCACCCCAGATATCCACAAGCCACGCAGATGCATGTGAACAGCGAAGGCTTGGTTCTTGTGTGGTGTTTGTGTATGGGTGTAAACAGCTGTGATGTGAAGAACTCGGCGGTGTATGGGGGTAATGAGTGATGTGAAGAATTTGACAGTATATGGTTGTAATGAGTGATGTGAAGAACTCGGCGGTGTATGGGTGTGATCAGCTGTGGTGTGAAGAATTCGGCGGTGTATGGGTGTAATCGGCGGTGTAAAGCATTTGGCGGTGTAATGGGTAATGTGAAGAATTCGGCGGTGTATGGGTGTAATGGGCGATGTGAAGAATTCGGCGGTGTATGGGTGTAATGGGTGGTGTGAAGAATTCGGCGGTGTATGGGTGTAATGGGTGGTGTGAAGAATTCGGTGGTGTATGGGTGTAATGGGCGGTGTGAAGAATTCGGTGGTGTATGGGTGTAATGGGCGGTGTGAAGAATTCGGTGGTGTATGGGTGTAATGGGCGGTGTGAAGAATTCGGTGGTGTATGGGTGTAATGGGCATTGTGAAGAATTTGGCGGTGTATGGGTGTAATGGGCGGTGTGAAGAATTTGGCGGTGTATGGGTGTAATGGGCGGTGTGAAGAATTCGGTGGTGTATGGGTGTAATGGGCGGTGTGAAGAATTCGGTGGTGTATGGGTGTAATGGGCGGTGTGAAGAATTCGGTGGTGTATGGGTGTAATGGGCATTGTGAAGAATTCGGCGGTGTATGGGTGTAATGGGCAATGTGGAGAATTAGGCGGTGTATGGGTGTAATTGGCGGTGTGAAGAATTAGGCGGTGTATGGGTGTAATGGGCGATGTGAAGAATTCGGCGGTGTATGGGTGTAATGGGCAATGTGGAGAATTAGGCGGTGTATGGGTGTAATTGGCGGTGTGAAGAATTAGGCGGTGTATGGGTGTAATGGGCGATGTGAAGAATTCGGCGGTGTATGGGTGTAATGGGCGATGTGAAGAATTCGGCGGTGTATGGGTGTAATGGGCAATGTGGAGAATTAGGCGGTGTATGGGTGTAATAGGCGGTGTGAAGAATTTGGCGGTGTATGGGTGTAATGGGCGATGTGAAGAATTTGGCGGTGTATGGGTGTAATGGGCAATGTGGAGAATTAGGCGGTGTATGGGTGTAATAGGCGGTGTGAAGAATTTGGAGGTGTATGGGTGTAATGGGCGATGTGAAGAATTTGGCGGTGTATGGGTGTAATAGGCGGTGTGAAGAATTTGGCGGTGTATGGGTGTAATGGGTGGTGTGAAGAATTTGGCGGTGTATGGGTGTAATAGGCGGTGTGAAGAATTTGGCGGTGTATGGGTGTAATGGGCAATGTGGAGAATTAGGCGGTGTATGGGTGTAATAGGCGGTGTGAAGAATTTGGAGGTGTATGGGTGTAATGGGCGATGTGAAGAATTTGGCGGTGTATGGGTGTAATGGGCGATGTGAGGAATTCGGTGGTGTATGGGTGTAATCGGTGGTGTGAAGAATTCGGCAGTGTATGGGTGTAATGGGCGGTGTGAAGAATTCGGCGGTGTATGGGTGTAATGGGCAATGTGAAGAATTTGGCGGTGTATGGGTGTAATTGGCGGTGTGAAGAATTCGGCAGTGTATGGGTGTAATAGGCAGTGTGAAGAATTCGGCGGTGTATGGGTGTAATGGGCATTGTGAAGAATTCGGCGGTGTATGGGTGTAATGGGCAATGTGGAGAATTCGGCAGTGTATGGGTGTAATAGGCAGTGTGAAGAATTTGGCGGTGTATGGGTGTAATGGGCGATGTGAAGAATTTGGCGGTGTATAGGTGTAATGGGCGATGTGAAGAATTTGGCGGTGTATGGGTGTAATGGGCGATGTGAAGAATACGGTGGTGTATGGGTGTAATCGGCGGGGTGAAGAATTCGGTGGTGTATGGGTGTAATGGGTGATGTGGAGTATTTGGCGGTGTATCGGTGTAATGGGCGATGTAAAGAATTTGGCGGTGTATGGGTGTATTGGGCGATGTAAAGAATTCGGCGCTGTATGGGTGTAATCGGCGGGGTGAAGAATTCTGTGGTGTATGGGTGTAATGGGCGATGTGAAGGATTCGGCAGTGTATGGGTGTAATGGGTGATGTGGAGTATTTGGCGGTGTATGGGTGTAATCGGCGGGGTGAAGAATTCGGCGGTGTATGGGTGTAATCGGCGGGGTGAAGAATTCGGCGGTGTATGGGTGTAATGGGCAATGTGGAGAATTCGGCGGTGTATGGGTGTAATGGGCGGTGTGAAGAATTCGGCGGTGTATGGGTGTGATCGGCGGGGTGAAGAATTCGGCGGAGTATGGGTGTAATGGGTGATGTGGAGTATTTGGCGGTGTATGGGTGTAATCGGCGGGGTGAAGAATTCGGCGGTGTATGGGTGTCATCGGCGATGTGAAGGAAGTGGTCTTCTAGAAGTCAGTTCATAGTGAAGGGCGTTTTGTGGGAGGATTCGGGGCCCACACTGTATTGGGGCTCAGTCACACCGAGTGCTCTGACCTGAGTTGATCTGCCCAGGTTCAGGACTCATCGCTGTCCATGTGCCCAGTTCTGGGTTCTTGGTGCAGATATGCTGCGCTTGTTTGCAGAGCATAAAACACGACCAACAGCACATTGCAGTGCATGGCAGCATGCGTTGTGATTGAGCAGTACTGAAAAGCGGGCTCACCAACCTCCAAGTCCATCCTGTGAGTTTTTATTTAATTTGGGACAAATCCTGAAAATATATTTTTTAGCACGTGCGCAGTATCAGATGGAGCCTGAATCTGCGTCCGTACCTCCCCCAGCCGTTATCACTCATAGAAACAAAGCTCATCAGTGAGATGTATGTCGGCGCCTGTACTGAGGATCTGGTTACGATGATCTGAGCACTTTATGACAACCTCTTGTCATCTTTGTCATAAAGCCCATTTCTTTGCTTTTCTGATGCCGCCATATGGCAGAGCCCGGCACAGTTTTTGTTCACACACTGACGCAGGGACAATTGGAACTGTGTTTGGCATCTATTATTGATGGGGGATCATTAAGTGCAGACACTGTGTGTCTGGTGGGGACATATGTCATTGGGTGGTGGTGGCTTGTCTGACATTTGTCACTAAGGGGCAGATGTCCATACACCGAGCCAATGGAGGACAGGAAGTGTAGTTCATTAAGTATTAAAAGAGGCCCTGCCTATTGTATGCCGGATCCCGGAGCTGGATGTGAGCATAGGCAAATCCCCTCTCCAAAGACAAGGTGGATTATCACTGGAAGCAAGGCTACTGGGCTTATCCAGGACAAAACCTCAGCCTGCCGTATGGAGGGAAGGTCGCCATGTGTCAGCGTGGGTTGAACCACAATCCCCAGCATGGTCTGCATCTCACAAACAGATGACATGCATTTTTTTAAAATCTGAATAATTTTTATTTTTATTCACTTAAATTAATATATTTTTTTAAATATATTAATTTATTATTTCATTTTTTTGTATTCAATGTATTATTTAAATTATTGTTTAATTAATTTATTCAATTAAATAGATTTTTAATTCATTCATTTTTAATTTGATTACATTTTTGGGATTTTTAAAATATTTTTTCTGATTATCAGCAGTGAGGACAATGGGGTCAGTAGTATGGAGGACAGGGGTCAGTGGGACGGAGGTCAATGGAACAGTAGACAGAGGTCAGCAGGACGGAAGACAGGGGTCAGCGGGGCAGAGGACAGGGGTCAGCGGGGCAGAGGACAACAGGACGGAAGACAGGGGTCAGCAGGGCAGAGGACAGGGGTCAGAGAACAGGGGTCAGCGGGGCAGAGGAGAGCAGGACGGAAGACAGGGGTCAGCAGGATGGAAAAGACAGGGGTTAGCTAGACAGAAGACACAGGGGTCAGCAGGACAGAGGACACAGGGGTCAGCAGGACAGAAGACACAGGGGTCAGCAGGGCAGAGGACAGGGGTCAGCAGGGCAGAGGACAGGGGTCAGCAGGGCAGAGGACAGGGGTCAGCAGGACAGAAGATAGGGGTCAGCAGGACAGGAGACGGGGTCAGCAGGACAGAGGTCAGCAGGATGGAAGACAGGGGTTAGCAGGGCAGAGGACAGGGGTCAGCGGGACAGAGAACAGGGGTCAGCAGGACAAAGGACAGGGGTCAGGAGGACAGGGGTCAGCAGGGCAGAGGGCAGAGGACAGGGGTCAGCGGGACAGAGGACAGCAGGATGGAAGACAGGGGTAAGCAGGGCAGAGGACAGGGGTCAGCGAGGCAGAGGACAGGGGTCAGCGGGACAGAGGACAGCAGGACGGAAGACAGGGGTCAGCAGGACGGAAAAGACAGGGGTCAGCAGGACAGAAGACACAGGGGTCAGCAGGACAGAAGACACAGGGGTCAGCAGGACAGAAGACACAGGGGTCAGCAGGACGGAAGACACAGCAGTCAGCAGGACGGAAGACAGGGGTCAGCAGGGCAGAGGATAGGGGTCAGCGGGACAGAAGATAGGGGTCAGTGGGACAGAGGACAGGGGTCAGTGGGACAGAGGACAGGGGTCAGCAGGACAGGAGACGGGGTCAGCAGGACAGAGGTCAGCAGGATGGAAGACAGGGGTTTGCAGGGCAGAGGACAGGGGTCAGCGGGACAGAGAATAGGGGTCAGCAGGACAAAAGACAGGGGTCAGCAGGACGAAAGACAGGGGTCAGCAGGACGAAAGACAGGGGTCAGCAGGACAGAGGTCAGCAGGAGGGAAGACAGGGGTTAGCAGGGCAGAGGACAGGGGTCAACGGGACAGAGAACAGGGGTCAGCAGGGCAAAGGACAGGGGTCAGCAGGGCAAAGGACAGGGGTCAGCAGGGCAGAGGTCAGCGGGACAGAGGACAGGGGTCAGCATAACAGAGGACAGGGGTCAGCAGGACAGAGGACAGGGGTCAGCAGGACAGAGGACAGCAGGACAGAGGAGAGGGGTCGGCAGGATGGAAGAGAGGGGTCAGTAGGATGAAAGACAGGAGTTAGCAGGACAGAGAACAGGGATGGAAGACAGGGGTCAGCAGGACGGAAGACAGGGGTCAGCATGATGGAAGACAGGGGTCAGCAGGATGGAAGACAGGGGTCAGCGGGATGGAAGACAGGGGTTAGCAGGACAGGGGTCAGCAGGACAGGGTATAGCAGGACAGGGGTCAGCAGGACGGAAGACAGGGGTCAGCAGGGCAGAGGACAGGGGTCAGCAGGACGGAAGAGAGGGTCAGCAGGGTGGAAGACAGGGGTCAGCAGGACGGAAGACAGGGGTCAGCAGGACGGAAGACAGGGGTCAGCAGGGAAGAGGACAGGGGTCAGCAGGACGGAAGACAGGGGTCAGCAGGGAAGAGGACAGGGGTCAGCAGGGCGGAAGACATGGGTCAGCAGGACAGAAGATAGGTGTCAGCAGAACAGAAGACAGTGGTCAGCAGAACAGAAGACAGGGGTCAGCAGGACGGAGGAAAGGGGTCAGCAGGACAGGAGATGGGGTCAGCCGGACAGGGGTCAGCAGGACAGAGGTCAGCAGGACAGAGGTAAGCAGGACAGAGGGCAGGGGTCAGCAGGACAGAGCTCAGCAGAACGGAAGACAGAGGTCAGCAGGGCGGAAGACAGAGGTCAGCGGGACGGAAGACAGAGGTCAGCGGGACGGAAGACAGGGGTAGGCGGGACAGGGGTAGGCGGGGCAGAGGACAGGGGTCAGCAGGACAGAGGTCAGCAGGATGGAAGACAGAGGTCAGCAGGACAGAAGACAGAGGTCAGTGGGACAGAGGTCAGAGGGACGGAAGACAGAGGTCAGTGGGACGGAAGACAGAGGTCAGCGGGACAGAAGACAGAGGTCAGTGGGACGGAAGACAGAGGTCAGCGGGACGGAAGACAGAGGTCAGTGAGACAGGGGTCAGCAGAGCAGAGGTCAGGGGTCAGCGGGGCAGAGGACAGGGGTCAGCGGGGCAGAGGACAGGGATTAGCGGGGCAGAGGTCACCAGGACAGAGGTCAGGAGGACGAAAGACAGGGGTCAGCAGCATGGAAGAGAGGGGTCAGTAGAATGGAAGAGAGGGGTCAGCAGTACAGAGGACAGGGGTCAGCAGGACAGAGGATAGGGGTCAGTAGGACGAAATACAGGGGTCAGCAGAAGGAAAGACAGGGGTCAGCAGGACAGAGGACAGGGGTCAGCAGGACACAGGTCAGCAGGATGGAGGACAGGGGTCAGCAGGATGGAAGAGAGGGGTCAGCGGGACAGAAGACAGGGGTCAGCAGGACGGAAGACAGGGGTCAGCAGGACGGAAGTCAGGGGTCAGCAGGATAGAAGACAGGAGTCAGCAGGGCAGAGGACCGGTGTCAGCAGGACAGAGGACAGGGGGTCAGTAGGGCAAGGCAATAACGGGGTCAAATCCCCACAATTTCCCTCTTAGCCAAAATCCGCCCACGGCCTCCTAGCAAAGAGCCCCCTCCATTCCTCCTCCTAGTACAACCCCCCCCACTCCCAAATGACCCTTTCCAGCACAAATAGCCCCCCATCCCCTTTCCTCTACAAACCTCTAATCCCAAGCACAAAAGTAATGGCCCGGAGATATGTGGAACTTGGGGGAGGGCCAGCATGACTGGGGTGGGACAGTGAGGCGGAAGCATTAGGTTTCAGGAGGAAGGACAGTGGGGGGAGTTTTAGTTAATTTTGGGGGGAGGAGCTTTGGGTGAGGCACGCAGTAGGGAGAGAAAGTCTTGGGGAGAGGTAATTTTCTGATTGCGGTCCCGTGTTTTAGAGCGCTGATTATGGGGGACTTGGAGCGGCTATTCCAGCGGTTGTGGGAGGAGACGGCGGCAAGAGGTGCTGACTGGCTGCAGGCTACAGTTTCTAGCTTGCTGCAGGCCCCCAGCCAGGCACCCTCTAGCATGCCCGTCAGCCCCCCTCCTCTGGAGCGGTCCCCTGCTAGGAGGTCTAGGCCTCCTGAGGGTTTTAGTCCGCCGCTGGAGTGGGCCCAGGACCGGATCAGCGGCGCGGTACAGGAGACGGCGCCGCCTGCCAGGAAGAAGCAGGCGGGGGAAAGTACGAGGAATCCGACGGTGCGGCCTACAGACACTGCTCACAGAGAGGCCGGGAGATCCCAAGACAGTCTGTCGGAGGGAGAATTGGACGAACGGGAGGAGAGCACGATCCAAGAAGCGGCATGTGGAACGGGCGACACAGCTGGATGTGGGTGTACCGGGTGCAAGTGAAGTGGGGGTGGTGCAAACTTTGTTGGCAGGGTTGCGCGAGGTGTTGGCGCACTGTGAGGCTGGTACACGGCCGGTAGTGGATGCTTCCTCTGTGGCAGCATGGGGCCTGGTGCAGGGCAGGCTGGGCCGGCTCCTGTGGTGTCGGCCGGAAGTACAGATGTGGCCAATCCGGTGGTCCCGCCGGCAGTGCCGGCGGTGGGGGCGGGTGCTACGGCGGCTGCCAGTGATGTCGTGGCGGTTGGAAAAGGGACAGCGGGTTTGGATGGGGTGCGCTTGGCGGACGCTGCCAGGTGCGAAGTGTACGCCTGTTTTGAGGGCCCCTTGGGCGCTCATTTGAAGACGGAGGTGAAGGAGTGCATTTGGAAAGGTGAGTATGTTGAAATTTTCTCTTTGCTCCCCTTAGAAAAGTTTAACTTGGACAAAGTTAAACCCGACGAGAGCAAAAAAGAGGAGGAGGAAAAGCGGCGTTACAGATTGATTCCGCGCACATTTGCAAACTGGTTGCAAGCGTTTGCGATTTTGGCGAGCGTGATTGGGGAAAAAGCGCCGGAAAACTGCTCGCCGCTTTTTTGCTACCTTGATTCGATTGGGGAAACACAAAGGGTGTATGGGGGGATGGTTTGGCTGCGCTATGATGAGCAATTCAGGCAGAGGAAGGCGGTCCTGTTTTAAACAGGGCCATGGAAAAGGTGGGGATGTTGGAAAAAGGGAGGACGCCGGAGATGGTAAATCCTTTTTACCATCACCGGCGTCCTCCCTTTTTCCAAATGGTTCTCTTTCTAAGGCGATATCCTGATCGGAATGCGGCTGCGCTTTTGGAGTTAGTATCTACGGAGGGGTTCAAATTGCATAGCCGGCTTCGGGTGATTCCGCCAATGGCGGATAATCTAAAGTCGGCTAAGGAACACCCTGGGGTAGTTACGAAAAAATTGTTGAAAGAAGTTTCAATGGGTCGGATGGCCGGCCCGACTGAGTTGCCGCCGGTACACGATTTGGTTATATCCCCTTTGGGTGTTGTTTCTAAGAAGGAGCCGAATAAATTTCCCACCCGCGGGGGGGGATCAGTGAATGATTCTATTGATCCAGACCCTTGTACTGTGTCTTATACGTCGTTTGATACGGCGGTCACGTTGGTTCAGCGTTTGAGACAAGGGGCCTTATTAGCGAAAACGCATAAAGAGGCTGCTTTTCGCCTCTTGCCCGTTCACCCTGATTGCTGCCGTTTGTTGGGATGTCGGTGGCAGGGTCAGTATTTTGTTGATAGGTGTTTGCCCATGGGGTGTGCGATTTCATGTTCTTTGTTCGAGCAGTTTAGCTCTTTTTTGGAATGGGCGGTTCGGGATGTGTCTGGCCTGTCATCCGTCATCCATTATTTGGATGATTTTTTGTGTATAGGGCCTGCAGGGAGCACAGTATGTGCGTCGCTTTTGGCCACAATTCAACATCTGTTTGAAAACTTTGGGGTGCCGTTGGCAGAAGATAAGACGGAGGGTCCAGCTACGGAGTTGTGTTTTTTGGGTATCGTTATTGATACGGTGGCCATGGAGTGCCGGTTGCCATTGGAAAAACTGGAAGGTTTGAGGCAGGAGGTGGCTGGGGCTTTAAGGGTTCAGGAGATTCAGCTGCGATCCTTACAATCCCTGCTTGGCAAGTTGAATTTTGCTTGCCGCATCATGCCCATGGGGCGTGTTTTCTGCAGGCGACTGGCGGCAGCCACGGCCGGTGTCCGTGCTCCGCATCATCACATTCGGCTAGGGCTGGATCTAAAGGAGGAGTTGAAGGTGTGGGATTCTTTTCTTGCGTCTTATAATGGACGCTCTTTGTGGTTGGAAAGGGTAGTTTCCAATCTTGACATGGAATTGTTTACGGACGCGGCGGGTTCTGGAGGATTTGGGGTTTTTTACCAAAGGGAGGTGGAGCGCCGGGGAATGGCCGGAATCCTGGAGGAAGGAGGGATTAGTTTGCAATTTGGCGGTGTTGGAGCTGTTTCCCATAGTGCTGGCAGTTGGAAGCTGTGGGGGGATGAATTTTGGAATCCCCGTGTGCGTTTTCATTGCGATAATCTGGGGGTGGTACAGGCTATCAATAATAATACTGCGTCGTCCTCGTCGGTTGTTACTGCGACATTTGGTTTTGCTTTGTTTATGTATTAACTGTTTTGTGACCGATGTGCATGTTCCAGGTATTGATAACTCAGTGGCTGATGCGTTATCTCGTTTCCAGTGGGACAGATTTCGTCAATTGGCGCCGGAAGCGGATGCGCATGGGATTCCTTGCCCGAGAAGTTATGGAGCGTCGTTTCGCCACTACTAAATTATTGATCCGTCGTTCGGTTTCTGCGGCTACCTGGCAGGCATACAGCAAGGTGTGGTTGGACTGGGATGATTTGGTGCGAGAGGTAGGAGACTGTGCGGATGATGAAGGTAGAGTGCATATGCTGCTTTACTTTATAGGTCGGAATTTCGAGAGTGGGATCTCGGCTTCTTATATGTCCCGTAAGTTGGCTGGGTTGGCCTTTATGTTTCAGTTGGCAAGTCAACGAGACGCTACTAAGGCTTTTATGGTTCGGCGTGCTATGCATGGATATCACGCTGGTCGAACGGCAGCTGATACCAGATGCCCAGTGTCTTTCATGGTTTTGGGGGAGGTGGTGGAACAGTTGAAAAGGGTTTGTGTGTCTTGTTTTGAGTGGGTGTTGTTTCGGGCCGTGTTTACCTTGGCTTTTTTTGGGGCTCTTCCGGTGGGTGAGTTGGTGAGCAGGAATAAAAAAGGGGACGGGGGCCTGGATGTTCATGAAGTTTGGGTGCAAGGGGATGCGATGAGGGTGTTCCTAAGAAGATCCAAGACTGATCAATTGGGAAAAGGGGCTTGGGTGGAGTTGAGGTCGATTCCGGGCTCCCTGATATGTCCGTTGGCGGCTGTGGGGGAGTTTTGCAAAATTAGGCCGACCGGCGAGGGGATTTTTTTCCGTCATGAAGATGGGACAGCTGTGTCCCGTTTTCAATTTCAAGCGGTTTTCAGAAAATGTTTGGGGGCTGCGGGTTTGGAGGCAAAAAATTATTCTTCTCACTCATTTCGTATCGGTGCGGCTACCGAGGCGGTACGATGGGGTTTGGATGATAAGGTGGTGCAACGTATTGGACGTTGGGAATCGTCGAGGTTTCAATTATACGTTCGACCAAATTTATTGTAACAATTAAAAAAAAAAAAGAAGGGAGGAATTTTACGTGGGGGGGGGGGGGGTTACTGTTGGGGCTCCTCTCTCTCTCTCCCCAATTTTTTCTTCTATTACATTTTAGGTTGCAAGCGGGTCAGTTATTGGGGAACGGGATGGTGTGTTTTTTAACTTTCCCTATCCCTCTTTTCTGTTCTTTTCTTTCAGATTCAGCAACCTGCCTGGTGTGTATACTTGGACACTCGTATGTGTATCGGGGGGCCAGGAGGGCAGATGTTAGGAAGGATGGCAGGTTGTTGGGTTTGTCGGGGGAGAGATAGTGCGATGGATTGGATTCCCGGGCATGCTGTGGTCCAGGGTGGTCCCGGAAATGCAAAGGTTCGCTAGATTGGACCGCCCCCCTGATGTGGTTTTGTTACATGTGGGGGGTAATGACCTGGGTTTACGGTGTGCCAGGGATTTGATTAGGGACATAAAATTTGATTTGCTGTGGCTCGAATCATTTTTTCCAGAGACGATTTTTGTATGGTCAGATATTGTGGCCAGAACGGCGTGGCGTTTGGCTCGCTCTGTTGCAGGTTTGAACAGAGCCCGGGTCAAAGTTAACAAAGCGGTCGCAAAGTTTTTTTGTAAGGAACGGGGGTTTGGCGGTTCGCCACCGGGAATTGGAGGAGGAAACATGGCGTTTTTTACGCTCCGACGGTGTGCACCTGAATGCTTTAGGTCTTGACTTGTGGCAGCTGGGTGTGCAAGATGGTGTGCAGCGGGCGGTTCGGGTGTGGAGGGCGACACGCACGTAAGGTGTCACGTGTGTGTGCTGTGGCGGGAGGTCTATGGGGTCTTTGAAGGTGGTGCTGAAAATAATGGAGTTTTGGGAGAGGGTTGGGCCCATATGGAGGTATGGGCGACCTTTCCCTTACAATGGGATTTAATGGTTGTATCTGGAAGGAAGTAGCTGGTTGTCCCTGAGCTTGCGTAATGCACGGCGTTGGGCCTTTTCATGGGTGTACCGATACAACTAGTTTGTGGAATTTATACTTGGCCTTCAAAGATCTCTAAATCAAAAAAGTTGATAAAGATTTATATCGGTTAATGTTATTAAAAATGTTTTATATGCATTAAGTTATATGTTTTGAAATGGTTGGAAAATTTTATTTTGTTATAATTGTGTCGTCTGGTCATTTGGGAGAAAGGTTGGTGGGTAGTGTAATGTTAATTAGGGAGCCTCACAATAGGGCACATCCCTTAGTCATGATTGCCAGGTAATCCCCACCCAATTGTGTTCTCAGTAGAACTTCTCCCACCTCCTGAAACTCACAGGTGGGAATTTGTTACAGAGCCAGGAGGGGGTGCAGGCTGCGCTGTGCTCTCCCACTCCTGTCATAACAGCGCTCCCCCCCATACTGCAGATGACCCAGGATCGCTAAGTATACACACACGGTTTGATTACAGCCCCCTATGTCCTCCAACAGCTGCTCATCTCTTGGCAGCAGGAAATGTGGACTGGGGGTGCTAATCACACTGCGCATAGTCCAATGTAAACTGTGTCATCTACTGTATGGAGGTTTGGTGTTATGACAGAAGTGGAGAGCACAACACCTCCTCCCGGCTCTCTCCATTGTGCAGCTGTCACTTCTGTCTTGAGTTTTTTTACACATTTCCCACTCAGTGTGGGGATGGGGGGGGGGGGGGGTGTTATAGGAGGAGTTTAGTGGTCAGACACAATGTCCACGGGGTGGCCGGCCTGGGGGGGCCGTTGGCACAACTAAAATCTAGGTAGGCACAGCCCAACCCAGCACCCACCTAGATCCAGCCACGTTACTAATGCTATAATATATAGATATCTATATATCTATATATAGATAGATATATAGACATATATCGATATATTATTTTTTTTTAATCAGAGGCCCTAGAGAATAAAATAGTGGTCAATTTATGTCACACGGTATTTACGCTGTGCTTTTTCAAGGCCAATTTTTTTTGGGGGAAAAAAAACACTTACATTAATTTTAATGCAAAAAAACAAAACAAAATATATAACCCGATATTTTGTTAAACTATAAAAGAGGAGTAAAAAGATACTAAATATGGCACGCTTTAAAATTGCGCATTGCTCATGCAATGGCGCCAAAGGACGCTACTTAAAAAGTCCATAGGCGACGCTTTTGAAAATTTTACTGGTTACCAGTTTAGAGTTACAGAGGAGGTCTAGTGGCATTGCTCTCGCTATAATGTCTGCAGCAATACCTCACATGTGTGGTGCGAACACCGACCTATGTATGCTACGAGAAAAAGTAAAAAGTAGGTGTGGCACTGCTCTATAGAGCAAATTTTAAATTAATACTGTGTGTGTAAAAATAAAAAATAGTAAGGGTCGGTTCACACTAGGACGACTTGTCAGGCGACTTAGCCGCCTGACAAGTAGCGTCCCGTTCTGTACAACAGAACCGTTCTAATCGTCGCTCCGAATTAGAAAAAGGTTCCTGTACTACTTTGGGGGCGACTTGAGGCGACTTGCATAGACTTCTATATAGAAGTCGTTTTGCAAGTCGCCGCTGCAGTCGCGTTCAAGTCGTCTGAGGCAGTCGCGCTGGAAGTCGTGCTGCCTCAGTGTGAACCGGCTCTGAGTGTACATTTATTTTTATTTTTATACACATTATCAATCAATTTTAAATTTACTCCATAGAGCAGCACTACACCTACTATTTACTTTTTCTGTTTGAGACAACCTTGGTAGTAGTTACAGTGGAGGCAGCAGCTCTTTTATACTTCTACACTAACCTTTGCGTAGAGCACCCCTTGGTTATCTTTACGTATGCTACGAGCTTGAGGGGACGGGGGCGCTTGAAATTTTTTTTAAATGTATTTATATATTTATTTATTTACACTGTCCCTTTAATTTTTGTTTTGATCGCTTTTATTCCTATCACAAGAAATGTAAACAACCCTTGTGATAGAAATAAGGCATGACGGGTCATCTTTTTGAAGAGATCTGGGGTCTACAAGATCTCAAATCTCTCCTCTACCCTGGAAAGCATGAGATTTAACAAATAAATAAATAAATAAATAAATAAACAAAACATTGACCTCTGCTTTCCATGGGAAAAAAATGGCAGTTTTTACGCCTTTAAGGAGAAAGCAAAAAAAGTTCCAAAGAACAAAGAAATAGGTTCTTTCCAGCTTAAGCAGCGCTCCAGCTTAAGCAGTGTTTACACCTGCCAAAACTGGAAGTGACGTCATGACGTGGCTTCCTGCCCCCCAGCCATCTGGTCCACGCCTCTGTGATAACCCGTTGGGAGCTCCGGATTGGATGCCGCGCTGCACCGATCACAGGAAAGGCACCGGTGGGTGGCGGGAGGGAGTGTGTCTGTAAAAGCCATCCAGCAGCTAATCAGCTGCTAGGGTGGCTTTTACAAAAAAAAAGGGAATCACCTGCTGAAAAAAAAAAAAAGAAGAAAAGATACCAGGATGATGACTGTCATCCCGGTATAACCACTTCAACCTTAGGACATCCATGGACGTCCTATGGCCGGGAATTGGTTAAAGTAGTTCATGTAGGTTGGGAGATTTTGTGCCTGGAGCTCACTTTTAAATGGATGGCATATTTGTATTTATCGGTTTGCCTGGAGTTCAGGTTTAAAACCATTAACCACTTGCCGACCAGCCGCCATCATTATACTGCGTCAGGTCGGCTCGTTCCCGCAAATCGCCGTAGCTGTACGTCGGCTCTTTTGAGAGCTATAGCAGGCGCGCGCCCGCTGAACGGCGGGAGAGCCGATGCGCGTGGCCGGCACCTGCGATGTCCGCCAGCCACCCGTGATCGCTCCACAGGGAGCCTGAACGGGGATCTGTCAATGAAACAAACAGATCCCTGTTCTGACATAGAAGTACAGAGTGGTCGTCTGTTCCTAGTGATCAGGAACACCGATCGGTCTCCTCCTCCAGTCAGTCCCCCCCCCCCACAGTTAGAAACACCTTCCTAGGGAACACATTTAACCCCTTGATCGCCCCTTAGTGTTAACCACTTCCCTGCCAGTGACATTTATACAGTAATCAACGCATTTTTATAGCACTGATTGCTGTATAAACGTCAGCGGTCCCAAAAAAAGTGTCCGATCTGTCCGCGAGAATGTTGCAATCCCGCAAAAAAAAAAAAAAAAGCTGATCACCGCCATTACTAGTAAACAAAAAAACAATAATATAATAATAAAATAATAATAATAAAAAT
Organism: Lithobates clamitans; assembly: GCA_037952925.1. Classification (NCBI taxonomy): domain Eukaryota; kingdom Metazoa; phylum Chordata; class Amphibia; order Anura; family Ranidae; genus Lithobates; species Lithobates clamitans. Next base: position 40,364 of record JBBGZY010002832.1, read on the forward strand.
GCCATAAATCTATCCCCTATTTTGTAGACACTATAACTTTTGCACAAACCAATCAATATACGCTTATTTACCAAAAATATGTAGAAGAATACATATTGGCCTAAACTGAGGAAGAAATGTGTTTTTTTTTTTTTTTTTTTTTTTTAAATTGGGGATATTTATTATAGCAAAAAGTAAAAAAAAAAAAATTTTTTCAACATTGTCGTTTGTTTTTGTTGTTGTTTATAGCGCAAAAAAAAAACAAAAAACGAAAGAGGTGATCAAATACCACCAAAAGAAAGTTTTATTTGTGGGAAAAAAAGGTCGTCAATTTTGTTTGGGTACAGCGTCACACGACCACGCAATTGTCAGTGGTTAAAATACAAAATGTGGTTAAAATACAAAAAAATAAAAATAAAAAAAGAAGAAGAAGAAGATGATCAGCACACCAGCCTGATATTTACCTTATTTTCTTGCACTCTTGGCTATGCTCTACACGTCCTTGCGAAGCGTGTCCTGGTAATCCCATTACCATTTTCACTGCTGATTATCTCTTAGCAGGTGAAACGTATTTCTCTTATATTGATCCCGGAGAAAGGAGAAGAATAGTGTGCATCCGAGGCCATCTGTCAGCCTCGTCCCATAAGGGTGGACTGTGCGCCGATCGGACAGCAGGAGGCTCTGCTACTGATCAATCAGCCTGGGCAGATATTGATCAGGAGCCAGCGGTGATGTCTTAGGCCTGATTCACATCTATTGCATATTTAGTGCTTTTTTGCATTGTGCAGATTTGCACTACAGAACCTGTTCCATAGGAAACCATGTTAAATGGACTGTGGTGCAAATCTGCAAAATGCAAAAAGTACTAAAAATGCCATAGGTGCGAATCAGGCCTTAGATCTCCGTATCGGATCCACTTTAACTGTCTCTTTTATGAAAGTCAGTTGAGCCTCTTTCCTGTGCCATGCACCCATCGTATAATCCTGCCTGGAACCAAAATGTCCAATAGGATCAATTTGCTAGAGCATAACATGCGTAGTCGGGGCTGCTGCTAGAAATCACAGCACCCTGTACAGCCTAACAGCCCCTCTCCACACACAAAATATTAAAGGGTTACTCCACTTTCGTGGGGGAAAAAAAAATAGCAAATAAAAAAATAATAATATAGCGTATACAATCGCGACACAAAGTCATTTTGTCATTGAATGCTATTAAAAATTGCCTTTCCTTTTCAATCTGCAGCGGCTGTAATTTTCTGAAAATGCAATATGGCCACCTGGCGTTGTTCTGCACACAGAATGTGTACTGACTGAAGTCAGATTTCAGGCATCCCCTGCAACAAAAATGTCATTTTTGGTGAGATACTGCCAATAGGAACACGTCTTATGGCCCGTACACACGATCCTAATATCGTACGAGAACTGTCGTCCGAGGAAGAATCGTACGATTTTCATATCGTGTGCACACTACTTTCGAGAGCCGACAGTTCATCAGAAATCACGACAGTTCATCCGAAATCACGACAGTTCATCCGAAATCACGACAGTTCATCCGAAAATTTTCCTCGTACGATACCAGATCGTATGAATTTTGTTTAGTCAGTACAGTTGTCCGCTGAAAATACAATACAAAGACATTACAACACATGACATCACTTACGATTTTTTTTTTTTCTGTCGTACGAGAATTTTCGTGACTTTATTTACCTATTCAGTTTCTACTTGCGACTCTTAAGCGAAAAAGGTCGTACGATATTCGGATCGTGTGTACGGGTCTTATGCTCGATTCACACCTATGCATGTTGCTTTTGAGAGTTTCTGCAGTGCTTTTTGCGGTGCTTGCCGCGTTTTGCATTTTTTTTTTACAGTGTTTTTTTTATACTGTATACAGTGTAAGAAAAAAGAAAGTAAGAAAAAAAAAAAAAAACCAAAACGCGGCAAAAACGCGATAAAAACGTGGTAAAAACACGGTACTTGCGTTTTTGGATGCGGGTCGATTGAATTCTATTACATGCAAAACGCTGCATTTTGCATGGAAAAAAGTCCCTGACCCTTTCCAAAAACGCAGAGGCACAAAAATGCATTGATGTGAACATGTTCCACAGGAACCCATGTTAAAGAATTCCCATGCATTTCTGCAAAATGCAAAATGCATCAAAAAATGCATTAGTGTGAATGGAGCCTTAGAGGGATGCAGGCCCAGCAGCTTTCCTCGTGCTCTGCAGCTGCACAGCTGGTTGATAGTTATGAAGCCCCTCCCATTAGACCCACTCACCACAGAGGAACACACAGGGATTTCTTCAGAACAACAAAAGGTAGAAATCTGCAACAAAGGTTGTTATAATCCTTGCAATGTATATCGATCACCCCGAGGGGGAATGTTTTTTTTCCTCAACAAAAGTGGAGCTTGTGGAGCTACGCTTTAAATATTAATATTAACTAAAATCGTTACTACTAGACACAAATACAAAATAATTTACACAATTCCTGTTAAATCTAGAAGATAAAACTGGCCATACGCCATACAATATTCTTATGCAATTTTCTTTAGATTTACCTTCATCTATGTAGTGCAAGAGCCTGCCTGATTGTATACAAATTGAAAGTGTTTAGGTTTGACCTCATATTATATGGTTTTGGTAAATCTAAAAGGAAAGTTGTACAAGAAAAATGTATGACCAGCCTTAAGCCACGTACACGCGATCGGATTGTTGGCCAACAAAACCGTGGACTTTTGTCCGAAGGTTGTTGGCCCAAACTTGTCTTGCATACACACAGCTACACAATTGTTGCCCAACAATCACGAACATAGTGACGTACTACGTGGTTTTTCAGCTCTTTAGCGCCACCCTTTGGGCTCCTTCTGCTAATTTCATGTTAGTAAAAGTTTGGTGAGTGTTGATTCGCGCTTTTCATTTTGCGCTTTTCAGTTTGTTTCTGAACGGCCGTTCGTCAACCAGCCATGTTGCGGAATCGGAGGAAATAACGTGTTATTACTGGCCTTGGAGTTATTGTTTTGACATTATATTTTTGGTTGAATAATAATGATTTGATTTGGTATATTTTCTATATTTTTGGATGTATAGAATACACTTTTTGATTAAGTTCTATTGGCAGATAGCATGTCTAATTTTATTTTTATTTTTTATTTTATTTTTCTTTTCAATCTTATTTTATTTCTTCTTTTTTTTTTTTTAATGCACAATAAAAAAATTGTGGAGAATAATACTTGGCTGTGTGTTTTACTTCAAATGACAGTTTGGGAGTCGGCAGTTACATTTAAAAAAATACAATGTAAAATTAACAAGGGACACCAACATAGTTGTATCTTTGATCTTAAAAACTACGGGATAATGGTGTTGTGGTAACTTGCACCAAATAAAAAAATAAAATATTATTCTTGATATCACTAGAAAAAAAAAGCCTTTGAAAAATTCATTTGCAATAACTCCATCAGTATCACCAGCAAAGCATCTTCATTATTATCCCATTAAAGAAGAAGAGAGTTCTGCGCTGCATTTCCAGATTTCATCATTTTCCACGTCACGAATGGTAATTCTCCATTACGAACGCTAGTTTACAAGACCGAACGCTTCCGGCTCGTCCTTGCTTCCGAGCATGCGTGTTTGTACTTTGGACTTTTCTCCGACGGACTTGTGCACACACGCTCGGAAAATCCAACAACAGGCATTTGTCCGCGGAAAATTTTAAAACCTGCCATCCAACATTTGTCCGCGGAAAATCCGACAAACAATTTTCCGATGGATCGTACACACGGTCGGATTTTCCGCCAACAGCCTGTCACCACACATTTCCCGATCATGTGTAAGAGGCTTTACTCTATGGGGGATGCAATGGCTCTGTGAACACAGCTGCAGGTCCTAATTTGACAGGCATGTGGTTGTACGGCCCTGAACATAAACATTCGGGGGCCACTCACCAACGCTTGCACACCTGTCAAATTAGGACCTGCGACTGTGTTCGTACAGCTGCTGCGTCTTCAGAGTAACAGGCGGCTCATTCATACTGTATGGGCCAAAAAACCTGTGTGAAGGAGCCCTCATTTAAAAAAAAAAATTACAATGTTTTATTTACATTTTTTTTTTTTTTTTTTACAATTTTTAAATATTTTTTTTACAATTATTATAATTTTTTTTTTTTTTACAAATTTTTAGAAATGTTTAATTTATTTTTCACAACACTGTTGGAGGGGGGGGGGGGATGGTTGGTGAAATATAAAGGGTCCAAACAGACTCCCGCTGTCTCACTATTAAGACAGAGAAAGGGACTGAGGACATAGATTTCTCCATCCCTATCTCTGCAGCCCGAGCCAGTGTTAATTTCGTCGACTAAAACATTTTAGTCGATTAAATGAATATTATTTTAGTCGACTAAAATACGGGCTGGTATGACTGCAATATTGTGGTGGACAAAAATGCTCTGATCACTGTATAAATATCACGGGCAGGGAAGGGGCACCAGGGGCGATCAAAGGGTTAAATGTGTTCCCTCGGTGTGTTTCTAACTGTGTGGGGGAAGTACTGACAGGCATGGCTCCCAACTGTCCCTGATTTGGAGCCAATATGAAGTAGTGGCCAAAAAAAAAAGCATTTGTGCGTTTAACAAATCTTGTTTTTTTTTGTACAATTCTCCTTTAAGGGGGCGTGGCAAGGGGTGTGTCCTATGCCTGCATGCTTTTGCTGATAGGTGTCCTTCATTCCCATCTTAAAAAGTTGGGAAGTATGCTGACAGGAACAAGACAGAGATCGCTGTTTCTGATTACTAGGAACAGATGATCTCCATGTTGTCCTGTCAGAACGGGGAACTGCCTTGTTTTCATAGGCAGATCCCCATTCTGTCTCCCTGTGAAGCAATCGCGGGTGGCCGGCGGACATCAGGTGTGCTGGACACGCGCATCGGCTCCTCCTCCGCGCCGCAGGTGCCCACACTACCTATTGCATGAAACAACGTACAGGTACATTGTTTCGCGCAATAGAGCCGCCCTGCCGCAGTATATATATATATATGCGGTGGGCGGTCCTTAAGTGGTTAACAAAAACAGCATTATTTCGAAATGCTAGTCTAATAACTCTAATTTCTGAAGTCTTTGAATTCAGAAATATGTTTAGAGTTAAAATTCGACTGGAGTTCCTTGTAAAACTTGATTTGAATTTCAATCCGAAATTTGGAAATTCGGAGGAATTTCGTTTCGTTATTCGGAGCATCCGGTAAATTTTGTTTATACTGTAATTCGGGTATTCGGGGAAACTCCGAATAATGAAAAACTTGTCAGAATATTTATTCGGAACGAAACGAACTGCACATGTCTACTGATAGGTGACACTGATGAGGCACTGATGGGTACTGATTGGCAGCACTGGTGAGCACTGATAGGTGGCACTGATGATGAGGCACTGGTGGGTACTGATTGGCAGCACTGATGGGCACTGACAGGTGGTACTGATGATGACTCACTGATGATGAGGCACTGGTGGGTACTAATTGTCAGCACTGATGGGCACTGATAGGTGGCACTGATGATGACTCACTGATGATGAGGCACTGGTGGGTACTGATTGGCAGCACTGATGGGCACTGCTAGGTGGCACTGATGATGACTCACTGATGAGGCAATGATTGGCAGCACTGATGGGCACTGATAGGTGGCACTGATTGGCAGCACTAATAGGTGGCACTGGGAAGTGAATTAGCAGCACTGGTGGACACTGATAGGTGGCACTGTGGGGCACCGATAGGTGGCACTGATTAGCAGCACTGGTGGGCACCGATGTCCCTGTAACAGAAGCCAGTTGCCGGCTTTCTTCTTCTCTCCTCATGCTGATCGTTAGGAGAAATAAAAGCCAATTACCAGCTTCCGTTTACTTCCGTGATCAGCTGTTATTGGCTGACAGCTCATCACATGGTAATGGGCTGCTGTGATTGGCCCTTTACCCTGTTCTGTGATCAGCTGAGTCTGAAGGAGTGCCGCTTTCGCGTCACAGGGGGCGCGCGAGCAGCGCGATCACGGGAGGACGTCTCTGGACACCCTCCTGGCACTGGAGCGCCCCTGCCCCCCCTTACTGAACCATACCAGACCACATGCCCTCAACAAGGGGGGGTGCTTTGGGGTAGGGGGTTCTGCCCCACCACCCCAAAGCACCTTGTCCATAAGTTGATGAGGGCAAGGGCCTCTTCCCCACAACCCTGGCCGGTAGTTGTGGGGGTCTGCGGGCGACGGGGGTCTTATCGGAATCTGGAAGCCCCCTTTCATTTCTTTGAATAACCAAAAAAAGTGTCCAAATTTATATTTGGACTGAAACGAATTACACGTGTCCAATGTGATATGATCGTTGTGGTATTTTTCCAAGTACCACCAGTAAAGTGTAGCAACCCTTATTTGTGTGTGGACCTTCCTTCCTTGGGGATATGAAGGTCAAGGACTGGGAATGTCTTGAGGAGGCCCCCCTGGCATGGAGTGGCGCACAATATGGCGGAGAGTACAGCCTCAGCAGGAGGGGGCAGTGTCCTATAAAGGGAGGCGCCAGAAGCTTGTGCATTTGGTGCCAACATCCAGCTAAATTGCAAGGTCCCTCTTACACTCCATCTGATTCATATTGACAGATGGGCAGGGCGGCATGGACATGCATGTGACAAAGAGCTTTAGAGTCCTGGTAAAGACTACATTACAAGGAGCACATAATCCTACAAATCACATAACAGCACAAGGAAAAAAAATTTAAAAAACTGCCCCATATAAAAAAAAAAAAACTCATCCACCAGTCAGCAATTTATATGAAATCTTCAGGTACTAGGAAACTCCCTATTATAACAGAGATACACACAATAGATATAGACCATGAGAAGAGAAGACAGATAATTATGGAGCAATAAAGATGAAAGCACAGTATATATTCTGCTTCTGCAAATATGTACATTATATCTGCCGACAGAAGGATCGAAATTCAGCCGTTTCAGCAGGGAACTTGTAAAAGATTTCCTCTCGATCAACGCTGCCCCCGCTGTCAGAATACGACACTGCAGGGAAGATTCCTCCATCCATCTCTAATGTGTGGATGGGGGAATTCAATCAGTTTTTCAGCCCACTGGTTGCATGAAAAAACTGATTCATCTATGGCCAGCTTACCCTATTCAAATAGAC
>JBBGZY010002832.1:52500-370000 GCA_037952925.1 Lithobates clamitans
GAAGTCAATGGGCTGCCCTATGCATGACACGCAGAGACTCATGTAAATCGCGCTCGTTCCCGCAACGTGATATTTAAAAGGGGCCTTAGCGGTGATTGACTCGACCTCTACTGGAGATCCGCTCTAAGCATCAACTATTCTTTTTGACTATACATAGCACAATCACAGTGTACCTACGCTACTACCGTACAGTACGGTACTTGAAAAAGTATTCATACCCCTCGAAGTTTTCCACATTTTGTCAGGTTACAACCAAAAACGTAAAATGTATTTTACTGGGATTTTATGTGATAGACCAACACAAAGTGGCACATAATAGTGAAGTGGAAGGAAAATGATGAATGGTTTTCAATTTTTTTTACAAATGAATATGTGAAAAGTGTGACGTGCATTTGTATTCAGCCCCCCTTTACTCTGATACCCCTAACTAAAATCTAGTGGAACCAATCGCCTTCAGAAGTCACCTAATTAGTAAATAGAGTTCACCTGTGTGTAGTTTAATCTCAGTATAAATACAGCTGTTCTGTGAAGCCCTCAGAGGTTTGTTAGAGAACCTTAGTGAACAAACCGCATCATGAAGGCCAAGGAACACACCAGACAGGTCAGGGATAAAGTTGTGGAGAAGTATAAAGCAGGGTTAGGTTATAAAAAAATATCCCAAGCTTTGAACATCTCACAGAGCTCTGTTCAATCCATCATTGGAAAATGGAAAGAGTATGGCACAACTGCAAACCTACCAAGACATGGCCGTCCACCTAAACTGACAGGCCAGGCGAGGAGAACATTCATCAGAGAAGAGCCAAGAGGTCCATGGTAACTCTGGAGGAGCTGCAGAGATCCACAGCTCAGGTGGGAGAATCTGTCCACAGGACAACTATTAGTCGTGTTCTCCACAAATCTGGCCTTTATGGAAGAGTGGCAAGAAGAAAGACATTGTTAAAAAAAAGCCATAAGAAGTCCCGTTTGCAGTTTGTGAGAAGCCATGTGGGGGACACAGCAAACATGTGGAAGAAGGTGCTCTGGTCAGATGAGACCAAAATTGGACTTTTTGGCCTAAAAGCAAAACGCCATGCGTGGCGGAAAACTAACACTGCACATCACCCTGAACACACCATCCCCACCGTGAAACATGGTGGTGGTAGCATCATGTTATGGGGAGGCTTTTCTTCAGCAGGGACAGGGAAGCTGGTCAGAGTTGATGGGAAGATGGATGGAGCCAAATACAGCACAATCTTAGAAGAAAACCTGTTAGAGTCTGCAAAAGACTTGAGACTGGGGCGGAAGTTCACCTTCCAGCAGGACAACGCCCCGAAACACACAGCCAGAGCTACAATGGAATGGTTTAGATCAAAGCATATTCATGTGTTAGAATGGCCCAGTCAAAGTCCAGACCTAAATCCAATTGAGAATCTGTGGCAAGACTTGAAAATTGCTGTTCACAGACGCTCTCCATCCAATCTGACAGAGCTTGAGATATTTTACAAAGAAGAATGGGCAAAAATGTCCCTCTCTAGATGTGCAAAGCTGGTAGAGACATCCCCAAAAAGACTTGTAGCTGTAATTGCAGTGAAAGGCGGTTCTACAAGGTATTGACTCCGGGGGGCGCCATACAAATGTACCCCACACTTTTCACATATTTATTTGTAAAAAAAATTTAAAACCATTTATCATTTTCCTTCCACTTCACACTTTGTGTTGGTCTATCACATAAAATCCCAATATAATACGTTTACATTTTTGGTTGTAACATGATAAAATGTGGAAAAATTCAAAGGGGTATGAATACTTTTTCAAGGCACTGTATATCACCAAATAGCAGAGAAATTGCACAACATTATGATTAGAGTACCATACGAAGCGATGGCACTATACCATTCAGGTGTGACCCAGCGCGCATGCGTTCCCGCAGGTCGCTAGTAGGGCAGTCTGTTTATTTCAATGGGATGCCCTACCAGATAGTAATGCGGGGAAATAAGTCTCCCTTTGTATGGCACTACACTGAACTGTACGGTACAGTGGCACCATGCAGTCCCATGTGCGCTCTTGCAGATGTGTGGGGGCACTATTAATTAATGTTACTGACTTATTTGTTTTTGGATAATTCCGAATTTCTTAATTTTTTTCTTGAATTTGTAATATTTAATTTTATTTTAATAAAGTAATATTTTAAGTGGTTCTAAAGCATTAAGGTGAAAAACCTTTTGTGCTGCAAACCCCCCCCCCACCCCCCCCAGACCCCCCCCCCTTTTTTCTTACCTGAGCCCAATCCGTCCCAGCGATGTGCACGAGCGCGGGGGCTCCCACCGCTGTCTCCCTTCTCATTGGACAGATTGATACTTTTGGCCACCACTGCTGTCCATCAAAAGCTGTGACACGGGAGCGGGGGGCAGGGCCGAGTCCCAATGAACACAGCAGCAGGACTCGGTAGCAAGAACGCATGGGGTGGCACCACGGCAAGCGGCTTTCCCTGCTTGCATCCCAGGCCGCCAACCGTAATTCTAAAGTTACAGCTCGACAAGGCTGTACACATGCCACGGCAATTTTAAAGTTTTACTTAACCCACAACATTAAAATCAGTCTGTATATGCAGTAAAGCACGCTTGTTATACTCACTGTGGAACCTAAGGGGTTAATCCTCTGCATTGTGTAAAAAGGCTGTTTGATCCCGTCTTCTCTCATCCTCCCCTTTTCCCACTGTCCCCAATACATCTCCTAATAGAACTGAGCCTTAGGGGCTCTCTGCACATGCTCAGTTTGGTGTGTATTGCTAGAGAGTTTTTTTTTTCTTAGGAGGGTGCATGTGATCAGCACAGGGCCAATCAGAACTGTCCAGACAGGAGGTCAGGATTCATACAGACTCATAGGACAATCAGAGTGGAATGAAAACTCCTCCTACAAGCTTTAACCAGACACTAATAGAAGTCACAAGGCTGCTATATACTGCTGATGAGAAAAGGTATTTAGCAGTTTATATTTACTAAAATAACTGCATTTCCAAGTTCTGTGTACTGTGGGTGACCAGATATAGTGAATGCAGGGTCCTGGGTTTAGTAACTTTGTTGCAGAGTTTGAAATGTCGCACCCCTTGGCAAACTCGCCCATCAAGATCAGTGAGGCTGCACCGATACTGCAAGCCAGACGCCCATTGAAATCATATGGGCCGCATCACTGGGAGCCTTAAAAAAAAATCAGGCATCAGGAGGCAGCAGCAGCGCCTCGTGAACGTCTGCCAGACACTTCTAAAAACAATCCACTGTAGATTTTATTATTGATTGGACCCTTGGCAAACATTTTTGTTGCCCCCCCCCCCCCCATGCAATTTCGCTCTCCACCTGCTCTGAGACATACAATAAATAGCAGCCAAACTCGGAGTCAGTTTACTGAATCAAATCAGGCAGAGATTGCGATTGGTTGCCAGAGGTTACAGAGTATCATTACCGCTCACTGACTGGCTGCTAGAGGTTACAGCACACATTAAGGCTCACTGATTATTTGATAGAAGTTACAGCACATGACCTCTGCTTGTTGATTGGTTGCTAGAGATTACTGTACATCAATGCTGCTCACTGATTGGTTGCTAGAGGTTACTGGACATCAATACTGCTCACTGCTACTTATTCTCTTCCTTCTCACATTGGTGTCTTCTATCCTCAAATTTTCTTTACTCTACCCCTCCTCTCTTTTCTGCAGCATGCACATATCACCCTCACTCCTACCCTCTCCCTACTATGGAATCCATCATCTCCTGCATTTGCTACACCCACATGCTGACATAAACACCAGGGCCACTAGACACGTGCGCTCATTCACATCCCACTCCCACCTTGCCCTCCTCCTTCTCCTAGTCTCAGGTGACATTTCTCCTAATCCTTGTCCGCCATTTTCCAACTGCAAGCCACATATCCAATACCCCTCCCCCTCTGGCAACCACCGCAATCCACTCAGTTTAATTTCTATCCCCCTGCTTCCTCAAAGCAGCCCATCAATCTCATGCGACCTTTGAAACCCCCGCTCCATCTGTAACAAGCTAACATCTGTACATGACCTTTTCATCTCTCATGGCTTTAACATACTCGCCATAACAGAAACCTGGCTTCAAAATTTTGACTCTCCCATGGTGGTCTCCAATGGACTCACTCCCCCAGACCCAACAGACAGAAAGGAGGTGGAGTTGGCTTCCTTCTATCACCACAAAGCACCTTCCAAGTCCTTCCTGTCCCTCTCTATCCCTCTCTTCTTTCGAGATGCACTGTATTCGTCTGTTTTCTCCCAGTTCGCTGAGGATGGCACCAATTTATCGGCCTCCAGGGCCGGTATCGCGCTTTCTTGATGACTTTGCTGCCTGGCTACCCTACTTTCTCTCCTCTGAAATACCCACTATCATTCTTGGTGACTTCAACATTCCCGTCAATGTTAACAGCCCAACTACAGCTAAACTTCTCGATTTAACCTCATCTTTTGACCTAACCCAATGGACACATACTTCCACTCACTCCAATGGTAATACCCTTGACCTTGTATTCTCCCATCTCTGCAACCCTGGCAACCTCACCAACACCCCCTTTCCTCTCTCTGATCACAACCTCATTACTTTCACTGTATCCTTGCCTCCAACCACCCATCCCTCCAAGCAGCAAACAATTACTTGTAGAAACCTTCGCCACTTTAACCTTTCTCTTCTCTATTCTGCTACTGACCACCTATATGACATAATCTCTCCCCTGTCCTGTCCTGACCTGGCCAGCTCTGTCTACAACAGTTCACTCTCATCATCACTAGATGCACTTGCTCCTCTTACCACACGCAGAATCAGGCCCCGACCGTTACAACCCTGGCAAACTGACAACACTAGAAATCTCAAGAGACATTGCCGTGCTCTTGAACGACTGTGGCGTAAAACCAAATGCCTGCAAGACTTCACCCTATATAAATCTGCCCTTCTAAAATACAATTCATGCCTCCATGCTGCCAAACAAGCCTACTTTGTCTCTCTTATTAATTCCTTGTCATCCAGTCCTCGTCGGCTCTTCTCAACCTTTAACTCTCTGCTTCGTCCACCACCCCCTCTACCCACTAACGCACTCACTGCCCAAGAGATTGCCAATCACTTCAAAGACAAGATTGATGCAATTTGTGAGGACACCTCCACTGTGCGTACCTCTTCCCCACCCAACATACCTTCCCTAACAGCACATTCAACACTCTCCTCTTTGGAATTGGCTACTACTGAAGAGGTTACAAAACTTTTCCCAGATGCCCACCTAACCAATTGTCCCTTGGATCCTGTTCCCTCACAACTACTACGGTCACCCTCTTCTTCTATCCTATGCTCCCTCACCCACATCTTCAATCTCTCCCTCTCTAGTGGCATCTTCCCCTCCCCTCTAAAACATGCGCAGATCACTCCCATACTTAAAAAGCCCTCACTGGACCCCGGCAATCTGAACAACTTAAGACCCATCTCATTGCTCCCATTCACCTCTAAACTTCTAGAACGCTTAGTCTACAACCGTCTTAGCTCCTACCTCAGTGAAAATAACCTTCTTGACCCCTTACAGTCTGGCTTTGACTCGCAGCACTCCACAGAAACTGCCTTACTAAAACTCCTTAACGATTTACTAACTGCTAAAACCAACAGCCAGTACTCCATACTCCTACTACTTGACCTCTCTGCGGCCTTTGATACTGTTGACCACCCGCTCCTTCTCAATAAACTCCATTCCCTTGGCCTCCGAGATTCTGCTCTATCCTGGTTCTCTGCCTATTTATCACAGCGCTCCTTCAGTGTCACCTACAACTCTGTCTCCTCCTCTCCATTGCCCCTTTCTGTGGGGGTCCCCCAAGGCTCGGTTCTTGGACCCCTTCTTTTCTCTATCTACACCTCCTCCCTCTGTCACTTGATAACCGCCCACGGCTTCCAATACCACTTATACGCCGATGACACCCAAATCTATCTGTCTACTCCTCACCTCACTCCTTCAGTCTCCTCTCGCATTACTAACTTACTAACTGACATATCGGCATGGATATCGCACCACTTCCTTAAACTAAATCTCTCTAAAACCGAGCTATTAATATTCCCCCCGCCCGTGCCCCCCTCCATGACTTTTCCATCAAAATCAACAATGCAACCATCAGTCCCTCCCGTCACACCAGGGTACTCGGTGTAATCCTAGACTCTGACTTGTCATTTCAGCCTCAAATCCAATCGTTGTCAAAAGTTTGTAGAATTCACCTCCGTAACATCTCTAAAATTCGCCCTTTTTTAACAAATGAAACCACCAAGCTCCTCATTCACTCCCTTGTTATCTCTCGCCTTGACTATTGCAACTCCCTTCTCATTGGCCTGCCTCTCCATAGGCTCCTCCCCTCTTCAGTCTATCATGAATGCTGCTGCCAGACTTATCCACCTTACCAACCGCTCAGTGTCTGCCAACCCTCTACTCCAATCCCTACACTGACCACCACCCCTCTCCTCCAATCCCTACACTGACCACCACCCCTCTCCTCCAATCCCTACACTGACCACCACCCCTCTCCTCCAATCCCTACACTGACCACCACCCCTCTCCTCCAATCCCTACACTGGCTCCCAATCACCCAGCGAATTAAATTCAAAATACCAACCACAATATACAAAGCCATTCACAACTCTGCCCCGAGCCACATCACCAATCCTGTCTCCAAATATCACCCAAATCGACCTCTCCGCTCTTCTCAAGACCTCCTACTCTCAAGCTCTCTCATCTCCTCCTCCCATGCTCGTCTCCAGGATTTCTCCAGAGCCTCTCCCATCCTCTGGAACTCGCTACCTCAACCTGTCCGGCTATCCCCTACTCTTGCTACCTTCAGGCGATCCCTGAAAACTCATCTCTTCAGGAAAGCCTATCACATCTCCAGCTAATCTCCTATCACTTTTATAAGCTCATTCCCCACAGTTACAACCTTTTGTACCACCTGCTCCACCCTATTAGATTGTAAGCTCTTCTGAGCAGGGCCGTCTTAATCCTCCTGTTTTTTATTGTATCATAACTGTATTGTCTCCCTTTTATATTGTAAAGCGCTGTGTAAACTGTTGGCGCTATATAAATCCTGTATAATAATAATAATAATAATAAAAGCGATGTACAGCACAATAATAGCACAGTAATACAATACATGGCAATAGCACACAGACTATACAATCATTTTTCAGCCAAATCTTTATCGGCCACGCCTTACACCCCAGGAAAATAGATTTAGAGCTTGTGTAGAGGGTGCAGTTTTGGTGAGTTTAAATCGCACGTCAAATCCAGGCCAGCGGTAGGATTGCAATCTTTTCTTCAAGCCAAACCCGAATACTTTAGTGGCACAGGGCAATTCCTTTTTCGTAGTATACATTATAAGGTTATAAAAGACCTGGGACACCTTTGGGTGCCCCAAGGAGAGCTGTAATGCAGTGCACGTAGCGTGCGGCAGTGAACAGTGGGTGTGGCCAAACTACTCTTGCTGTCATCATCGCCCCGCTGCCCAGCAATGCCTGAACCTGCCCCCCAAACAGCCGCCCACAGCTCCCGGACGGCAACAAATTTGTGTGTCTTGGTTACTTGGGGAACCAGAAGTCAGTCTGAATAATGTGTCCAGGTTTCAGGCAGACTGAAACCCGGACATTTAAGGCTGCTTTCACACTTAGGCAGTTTTCAGGTGTTTCAGCACTAGAAATGGCCTCTAACGCCTGAAAACCGCCTTCCCATTCTCTTTAGTGTGACTTTTCACACTGGGGCGGTGCGCTTGCGGGACGTTCTGCCGAAAAGCGCATCGCTCGCAGCACCCTGCTAGCGGCCGAAAAGTGCCGCTAAAACTGCTAACGTGGAGCGGCTACAGTGTGAAAGTAGCCTAAATCAAAACCCGGACTGTCCGGGTGAATCCTGGACAGGTGGCAACCCTAGTCAGTGTATTCCCGTTTACCTCAATGGCTGTGCCGATAACTGCATTTGGTCGGCTTTCTTTTCTATGGATGTAGCAGGTGTGTTTGTATTGCAGGCAAAGCAGCGTCCTGCATTCTAAAGCATGCAAAACGATCAACCAATTAGATCAGAGCTGCATTCAAAAGGCAAAAGACAGTACTTGACAGCAACGCTGGACTACTCAAGTTGTTCGAGGGATAATTGTGCTCATTCATGTAAGGGCCCATTCTCATTAGAACGCACAGGGGTTGATTTACTAAAACCGGAGAGTGCAAAATCTGATGCAGCTGTGCATAGAAACCAATCAGCTTCCAGTTTTTAGATTACGTTCACACTGAATGCGCGTTCAGCTGATCTCACATGATTTCAAACCCACAGTTCATTGCGAGTTCAGGAGCAATTTGATAGACATCAGTGCGGGTTCATTCACAGATGTCTATTGAAATCGCCCCTCCCCCCCTGAAGTCGCCAAAAGTAGTGCAGGAACTACTTTTGAAAATCGGTGCGGCACCGATGTACTACACCCCGAAAAGGCTGCACAAAATGGGAGGGAGGGATTCCCCGGAGTGTACCCGTTGCAAAGCGGAGGTGGGAGATTTCTTCCACATGGTATGGCAATGCCCCCAAGTGATGTCATACTGGAGGGAAATCCTCGCATTCGTGGAGGAAAAGCTAGAGCTTCCAAATATATATTCTCCGGCC
The DNA here is from genome assembly GCA_037952925.1 of Lithobates clamitans. NCBI lineage: Eukaryota > Metazoa > Chordata > Amphibia > Anura > Ranidae > Lithobates > Lithobates clamitans. Next base: position 61,149 of record JBBGZY010002832.1, read on the forward strand.
AGGTGCTTGCTTGGAGACTTGGAAGAGGAGGACCTACCCACATCAAAGAAAACCCTTTTACGGATACTATTTTGTTATGCTAAGAAGGCCTTGGCCCTCAAGTGGAGGGAACAGAGCCCTCCCTCTCTTGGGGACTGGTTAAGATTGGTTAATAAAGCCTTACCGATGTATAAACTCACATATCAGGCTAGAGGTAGTAACAAAAAATTTAATAAAATCTGGGGGAAATGGATCACAAAGGTATCCGGAGAGATTGATATATAACTGTTATCAGCTTATTTAACAATGTATATGTGCAGGTGTGTTGGACGCGAGGTAGGACATGGATTTACTGTTGGAAATAATGACAGAGTATATAAGCCAAAGAAAATATTAGGAATAAAATAAGGAAACAGTTAGATAAGAAACGAATAAGTTGGTTAATCTGTATATTGACAGAGCTTTATTTTTATTTTTATGATAACAAATATTAGATCTGAATGATTGTTACCAGTATACAATGTTTCACAATACAGGCTGTTGTAAGGTGATAAAGAATTGTGCTACAGTATTGTAAAATAATTTTGTGAACTTCAATAAATTTACCCTTTAAAAAAAAAAAAAAAAATGAATAAAACTGCAATGCATGCATGGCGTGCTACCCTGCATGGCCATGCTGAAAGAGCATGTTTATGAGCCAGCTGGCTGAAAGACAAAGCCTGCAGAGGGTTTATTAGGTGACATTCCCGTGTCTGTTGTCAAATCCCAACACCCACAAACCAACAGATCGTGAGGGTAATTGCCATCATTCCTACTGGGACATCACCCAACAAGAAGGAATCTAGCAGTGGAGGTGGATGCCAACTCCGCTCTTCATAGCCTTAGCACGCCCTGTCTAGTGTAGATGGAAACCCTAAAACATCCCATAATTGATTCGGTTCTGTGGTGGAAGGAAAGAAAATCACTTGATTCCCCAGTCAACACAGTCACATACACTCACCGGACACTTTATTAGGTACCCCTTGCTAGTACCGGGGTGGACCCCCTTTTGCCTTCATTCTTGGTGGCATAGATACAACAAGGTGCTGGAGACGTTCCTCAGAGATTTTGCTCCAAAGTGACACGATAGCATCACACAGTTGCTGCAGATTTGTTGGCTGCACATCCATGATGCCAATCCCAAAGGTGCTCTATTGGATGGAGATGTGATGAGTGTGGAGGACATTGGAGTACAGGGACCTCATTGTCCAGTGGTGAGATGATTGGAGCTTTGTGACATGGTGCATTATCCTGCTGGAAGGAGCCATCAGAAGATGGGGACACTGTAGCCATAAAGGGATGGACATGGTCAGCAACAATACTCAGGTAGGTCGTGGTGTTTAAACGATGCTCAATTGGTACTAAGGGGCCCAAAGTGTGCCAAGAAAATACCCCCCACATCATTACACCCCCCACCACCAGCCTGAACCGGTGATACAAGGCAGGATGGATCCATGCGCCAAATTCTGACCAAACCATCTGAATGTCGCAGCTGAAATCCAGACTCATCAGGCCAGGCAATGTTTTTCCAAATTTCTATTGTCCAATTTTGGTGATCCTGTGCCAATTGTAGCCTCAGTTTCCTGTTCTTAGCTGACAGGAGTGGCACCTGGTGTGGTCTTCTGCTGCCGTAGCCCATCTGCTTCAAGGTTCAATGTGTTGTGTGTTCTGAGATGGTATTCTGCATACCTTGGGTGTAACGAGTGTTTTTTTTTGAGTACTGTTACCTTTCTATCATCTTGAACCAGTCTGCCCATACTCCTATGACATCAACAAAGCATTTTCCTCCACAATACTGCGACTCACTAGATATATTCTGTTTTTCTGAACATTCTCTGTAAACCCGAGAGATGGTTGTGTGTGAAAATCCCAGTATATCAGCAGGTTTTGATATACTCAGACCAACCCATCTGGCACCAACAACCACGCCACGTTCAAAGTCACTTAAATCCCCTTTCTTCCCCATTCTGATGCTCGGTTTGAACCTCAGCAAGTCGTCTTCACCACGTCTAGATGCCTAAATGCATTGAGTTGCTGCCATGTGACTGGCTGATTTGCAATTTGTGTCACCAAGCAATTGAACAGGTGTACCTAATAAAGTGGCCAGTTGGTGTAGCACCCAACTGGCCCTGATTTGGAGCAATGTCCTTCTGTCCCTCTTTCCTCCTCATTTGTCCCTCATTGTGGTCTGATCTATATAGTTGTATATAAAATGCACTTTTTTTTATCTTTCAAAAAGTATTTCCCAGCGCTAAACCTTTCATCCATTTTCTAAATTGCTGTATTTGTAAATTTCAAAAGCCAATATAAAGAAATAGCAGTGGTAAAAAAAGCACTGTGGGTATAGACCAATCATTTTTTTTTGTACAATTATCCTTTAAGAGGGGCGTGGCAAGGGGTGTGTCCTATGCCTACATACAGTATCTCAAAAAAAGTAAGTACACCCCTCACATTTTTGTATATATTTTCTTCTTTCTTTTCATGTGACAACACTGAAGAAATGACACTTTGCTACAATGTAAAGTAGTGAGTGTACAGCTTGTATAACAGTGTAAATTTGCTGTCCCCTCAAAATAACTCAACACACAGCCATTAATGTCTAAACCACTGGCAACAAAAGTGAGTACACCCCTAAGTGAAAATGTCCAAATTGGGCTCAAAGTGTCAATATTTTGTGTGGCCACCATTATTTTCCAGCACTGCCTTAACCCTCTTGGGCATGGAGGTCACCAGAGCTTCACAGGTTGTCACTGGAGTCCTCTTCCCCTCCTCCATGATGACATCACGGAGCTGGTGGATGTTAGAGACCTTGCGCTCCTCCACCTTCCGTTTGAGGATGCCCCACAGATGCTCAATAGGGTTTAGGTCTGGAGACATGTTTGGCCAGTCCATCACCTTTACCCTCAGCTTCTTTAACAAGGCAGTGGTCATCTTGGAGGTGTGTTTGGGGTCGTTATTATGTTGGAATACTGCCCTGCGGCCCAGTCTCTGAAGGGAGGGGATCATGTTCTGCTTCAGTATGTCACAGTACATGTTGGCATTCATGGTTCCCTCAATGATCTGTAGCTCCCCAGTGCCGGCAGCATTCATGCAGCCCCAGACCATGACACTTCCACCACCATGCTTGACTGTAGGTGAGTGTGTGGATGGAGGAATAGACTTTTTTTTAGTTTTTTTAGAGTAAGAAAGTGGAGAGGGAAAAACTAGAGAGGAGGGAAGGAAGGAGAAAGGAGGGGGAAGAAGAGAGAGGTAAAAGTGCGGGGGGGGGGTCGTGGGATTAACAAGATGAACGTGTCCAGGGGGTACAGGGGCGTAAGCCGTCACAGCATCAAGAGATGGCAGTCAAAATCTCCTGGAAGATCTGGAAGATAGGTGGTGGTCCAAGGATCCCAGAGACTATGGAGTTAGGGCGTGGTGCACCGGAGCAGAGCTGTCAGTTTTTCGGTAAGCATGGTGGTCCGGTGAACTCGGCATTTAACCTCAGAGACAGGGATATGTTACAATAACCAAACCTTCGCTATAACTTGTTTTGCAACTGAGGACGTGGGTCATGAGAGTGAATGGAGAGTTGGTGGTACTCTTGGGCTTTCAGTTGAGGATAAATCCATTGTCCAAAAAAAAATTGGGACCAAAAAGTCATGAACAATCAGATATATTGTGTTATAAGGCCCCATTGATATTTTTAATGCCTCTCTTAGGGGTGTCTGGCATTTTATTTTTTTTTTGTCTCTAAATGCCCCTCCATGTTAGCCTAGGTGTTCAAGCACATAGGGGCATTTACAGGTGTTAGGGGCAGAACCCCTCCGCCCCCCCCCCCCCCCCCCCAAAAAAAAATTCCCCTTTCTAGAACGAGATCCCTCCCCCCTCTACCATATTACCTCTTCTAGCACCAACCATACAAATCCTCATCCCCCTTCCCAACACAAATCCCCCAAATCACCATTCCTAGCACACACCCCTAATTTCCCCTCCTAGAACACTTCTTGTTTCCTGCAACTCTCCAAACTCCTCCTCCTAACACAACCCCCCCCCCCCTAAATCTCACATAATAATACAGTGCCCAGGGCAGCCGCCCCTTCTGCCCGGCCCTGGTCCTAACCACTAAAGCTGGCTATAGATGGATCCCAATTTGAACGGTTTGGCAGGTTCCCAATCGTGAGAAGGAACAACTTTTCATGAATGGGCTTGTTGGAAAATTTTTGGCTACAGCACTGATCAGTGTATTCTGACAGCGGAGGAGAATACAATCGCACAGTAGGGAGGATTCTCTTCCCCCCCCAACATCGAATGTGTGGATGAAACTATTTTGTTTTAGTTAATCAATTCACTGGTGGATCAAAAAAAACGATCAATGTATGGCCAGCCAAGTTTTGCCGCCTTTAAAGGAAAGGCAGAAATCAATGCCTTTTACAGACCTCCATTGTTGTTCATGGACTTTATAGACCTTTTCACGGAGGTGCAATTTTTACGGACTGTCCGTACAATTCTGGGCAGTCAGTCAGCCAGGTGCCACCATTCTTCTCATTGTCAGTGAAGATTTACAGGGCACAATCATTTTCCTTTGTCATGATAAAGTGGTGCAAAGATGGGTGATAAAAAGGTAATACCCCTATTCAGGCCTTTTCTAAAGAGAAGTATATATGCTGTATACTGCAAGGCACAATGGGGCCTTTTTAGGCCACATGCACACAGAGCACTTGCCCATCTCTCCTAGATGCTTTAACTCCCGGCAGCAGGGTTTTAACAGAAAAAAAAAAAAAAACGCTTGTAAACAGGCAACGCGTTTAGGCGCTGTGCCATTGAAATTAATTAACGCAGAAATTTGTGCTAGTAGGGATGATTGGAAGGTATTTATGCTAGGAGGAGAAATTTTGAGGGGTGTTTGCTAGGAAGGGGGATTGGGGGGAGAATTTGTGCTGGATGGGGGGGGGATTTGGAGAGGGGGGAGAGGATTTGTGCATGGGGGGGGGGCTAAGTAGGGTTGCCACCTTTCCAGGATTCACCCGGACAGTTCGGGTTTGGAATCATCTGTCCGTGTTTCAGACTGCCTGAAACCCGGACACATTATTCAGACTGGACTATGGCTTCCCAGCAGGGTTGCTGGCTGCAGTTGCCTAAGCTGAGTGTGTCTGTTACACTCTCTTTCATGCTGCCCAAAACCAGCACTAACAATCCCCCCCCCCCCAAACACACACAGTTGGGAGAGGAGAGAGATATTCATTCGCTGCTGCCACACACCTGGATGAGCTCCAGACGCAATGCTCTGCGTCCTGAGCCCACCCTATTTTGAAGCCTATTAGAGCCTCTGGCTCTAATCAGGTGCTTCAAAAAAACACCCCACCCACCCCGCCATAAGAAATCATGCGCCCGGTGTCCTGAAAGACAAAGATATTTGGTGGGCACACCTTAAAAGATGCATTAAAGGTGTCCTGAAAGGGGCCGGGCGCATGGATAGGGAGGGCGGCGTCGGCGGTGGATAGGGGAGGCGCTGCCCCTGCACCCACGATGGTCGGGCCACCCCTGGTTATAACATAACATTACAACATTAATACATTATACCATAATAACAATACAATGAATGGCACTGGCACAATTACAGTATAATATAGAAAAGTAGTATGAAAGGAATACAATATACAACAGATCTACAAGAGTACAAAGCACAGCAATGATTAACAAAAAACAAAAACAGGACAATTCTGTAAGGCCCCATTCACACTATGCATAGCGTGGACGAAACATTCCCACTCTGATCCCGCGTGTCGCCCATGGGGCGGCTTATTCACTTGAATAGGCTGCTCTTCTCGCGTTTGTCGCCCAAAAAAAAACTCCTGCTCCTTTTTGGGGCGACAAGCTTCTCAAGATTTCTAAAAGCACATTTTGCCGCAACTGTCGCAACGTAAAATAGCACAGCGTCTGGGGCGCCATGTAGGATGAATGGCACCCGAACGTGCATCGTGTGTTTTGCAGCGATTCAAAAATCGCAAAGTGTGAATGGGGACAGTACACGGGAACAGCAGGAGAACAGTACAATAGACAGCAATACTATAATAGCATTACAACACAGAAGAAATGCTCTACAAGAGTAGAAAACACGGGGAACGCGATACCATATAAATGTACAACAGATTTACGGCAGTACAATAGACAGAGCAATAGCGTGATAGCAGCACAAAAAAACAACAAAGGTCTACAAGCGTACAATACACAGCAATGCCGTGATAACAATGTAGTATGCAACAAGGGGTTTACAATAGTACAATAAACAACAGCTGCATGATAGCGGTATAATATACAGCAATGCAATAGTAGAAAGAGGAGTAAGAGATACGGTACAGAAATAGTATGAAATAAAAAAAAAAAAGAGCCAAATACAAAGTTTAAATACTTACATAGGAGAAGTCTTTCTATCCAGTCAACACATAACTGCATTAACCACTTCAGCTCCAGACGATCTACCCCCCTTCATGACCAGGTAATTTTTTGCTATACGTCACTGCGTTAGTTTAAACTGACAATTGCGCGGTCGTGCCACGCTGTACCCAAATAAAACTGACGTCCTTTTTTCCCCACAAATAGAGCTTTCTTTTGGTGGTATTTGATCACCTCTGCGGTTTGAATTTTTTGCGCTATAAGCAAAAAAAGAGCGACGATTTTGAAAAAAAACAAAACAATATTTCTTACTTTCTGCTATAAAATATATCCAATAAAAAAAAAAAAGGTAAAAAATAAAATTTCTTCATCAGTTTAGGCCAATTTGTATTCTGCTACATATTTTTGGTAAAAAAAAAAAATCCCGATAAGCGTTTATTGATTGGTTTGCGCAAAAGTTATAGCGTCTACAAACGGGATATATTTATGGAATTATTTATTTTTTATTAGTAATGGCGGCAATCAGTGAGACTGCAATATTGCTGCGGACAAACTGGACACTGACACATTTGACACTTTTTTTTGGGGAAGTGACACCAATATCATGATCAGTGCTAAAAAAATATGCACTAATGACACTGGCTGGGAAGGGGTTAACATCAGGGGCGATCAAAGGGCTAAATGTGTGCCCAACCAGTGTTTTACTGTAGTGGGGGAGGGGCTTTTACTAGAGGAAGGCATGGATCCGTGTCTCTGCTTTGCAGGAACACAGGATCCATGCCTTCCTCACTGACAGAACATCGATCTGCCTTGTTTACATAGACAGATTGCCTTTCTGCTTGTGTACTGAACGATCAGCGGGTGCTGGCGAACATCGAGTCTGCGGGGCCTGCTGATCAGCTCCCACTGTGTAGAATCATAATGGAAGCGAGCCGGCGTGGTGCACACTCGCGCCCAGTGGCGTTGCTAGGGGGTGGCTGTTGGGGCTATAGCCCCGAATCTGGGGCCTATAGCCCCAAGTCTCTTACCGCAGGGGTCCTTGCCTAACCAGCAGGCCGTGGCCTCTCTGCAGCCGAGAAGAGAGAAGGGACATTATCTCTCTCCGCCCGCCCTGCATCACTTCACCGCTCTTCCGTCCTCACAGCCGGGCCTCTTCAAAGTCGGAGGTGCAGCGGGGAGCAGCGAGATGACATCATCTCTCACTGCCCGCCCCGCATCACCACACTCCTGCCCTCACTCAGAACCGGAACCTGCACCTGCCTCTGTGCTAAATGGACCAGTGCTGCCAGCCTGCCACCAATGCAGCGACAATGTGCATTTGGTGGCACTGGCTGGCATGGCAAGTGACAATCTGCAAATAGTAGCAGGTGACATGGCAAGTGATCATCCACATCTGGTGGCAGGCGGCGGGGCAGGTGACAATCCGCAAATGGTGGCAGGCGACAGTGGCAAGTGACCATCCACATCTGGTGGCAGGCGACAGTGGCAAGTGACCATCCACATCTGGTGGCAGGCGACAGTGGCAAGTGACCATCCACATCTAGTGGCAAGTGACAATCCGCAAATGGTGGCAGGCGACAGTGGTAAGTAACAAGCTGCATTTGGTGGCAGGCGATAGTGGCAAGTGACACGCCCAGGGCTCCCACTGATACTGCATTATGGTGAGTTGAACCGCCTCATTATATATTACAATGTAACAATAAAAATAATGCTCTTAATCACCCTGACACCATATCAACCATAGTGCCGTGATGGTTGGAGCGCCAACATCAGCCATTGCCCATGACAAATTGCTTGCCACCCGTGTGCCCCCCTGGCCTGCAAAAAAGGTTGGTGACCGCTGATATGGGCTCTAGCCCCAGATCTTTTGCAGACCTAACAAAGCCCCTGCCCGGGTTCCGATACCCGGACATGCAGGATCACGTATGTACACCTAAAACTGCTGTAGTGCGGTCGGCATTTGGTTAACATATATTATGTAGGCATATTCCACTGTTATTACCATCAGGAAACCCTCTATTAGAAATGCTATGAAGTGTATGAAAGGAAGTGGCTGCAATGAGGCCACAGGGGATCAGCAGCACTGAGAAGGCGCACAGAATGAATAAAAGGATGAAAACACTATTCAGCATTTGGCAAAAAAGCAATTGTTTAAAATATAATGGGATTTACTAAAACTGGTGCACACTGAATCTGGTGCAGCTGTGCATGGTAGCCAATCAACTTATAATTTCAGCTTGTTCAATTAAGCTCTGACAATAAACCCTGGAAGCTGATTGGTTACTTGGCACCAGATTCTGTGCGCTTCAGTTTTAATAAATCTCGCCATAAGTGTGCGCAGCATATTGCATTAGGGTGTGCACCCCAAAGCGCAATTACACATGCCTTTCTCTGCAGCCTCAGCTACATGGGACAGTGAATGAATGGGAAGTGCTCTGTGCTGAGCGCTTCCTGTTCATTCACAAACTGAAGCATACGAAACAGTTTTCTATGCTTCATTTATGTGTGTGTGTGTTCACTGTGATCATTTAGAAAAGTAAGGGGCTGGTAAATTACATATTGACTAGCCCTTTACACTGCTCTCCATCCTGAAACCTCCCCCGCAGCAGCTGGGGGGAGAGGAGGGAGTGAGGGGAGCAACATGGTGTAGGGGGGGAGCCCAGGCAGTAGGGGGAGTCAGCACCGCCCAGGCACACCCCCTGCGCATGCCTATGAATCTCACCTATAGTGCTTTAAAATATGTCATTTAGCCAGAGTTTGCATTTACTTTACCCTGCATTCACACCTGAATGTATTGTCTGAGTTCTTTTTTTTTTTTTTTTTCTTTTTCTGTTTTTTTTTTTTGCGCATTTTGTATGCGCAACTTTGCGCGTTTGTATGCAGCATTTTTGGGCTTTGGCGTTTTTTTTTAATTAGCCAATAGAGAAAACTATTATCTATTGCATCATTTGTTGCTAGGTATTTCAGCTTTTTTAGCTTTTGTTTCTTCTTTTATTATTATTCATTTATTATAATGTTTTTTCGTTAGGGTAAGGGGTTGGAGTTTAGTGTAGGTTAGGGTTAGGAGTTGGGGTTAGGGTTATTTATTATCATTTTATATTATATTTTTTTATTATACGAATAAAAACAAATAAATTAATAAATATAAAATAAATACACAAATAAATAAAAATTATAAATAAATAAATTTAATAAATTAATACTAAGTACCTTACCCCTTCAAAAAATTAAATAATAAATAACTAAATACCCTAACACAAAAAAAATATTATTATTATTATTATTATTATTAATAATGTAATTTTTTGTTCGAGTCTGGGTGTTTTTTATTATGATTATTAAAATTAATAATCATAATGTATTTCATATTTTTTAAGGATAGAGGTTGTTATTTATTACATGTATTATTACATAATATTCATGCATTTTACTTATTTATGATGATTTTTTAGTTATTTGTGTATTTATTTTACATTTATTTATTCATATATTATTACTATTTTATTTTATACTTTTTTTTTCATTTGAGCAGAAAATTGCGCAGAAAAAATGCGTGTTTCCATTTATTACTATAGGAAAACGCCAAAATCTGCCCGATTTCAGCGACAAAAAAAGCTCCAGAACTTGTTAAGCTTCAGGCGACATGGACATCACAGTGTTTTTGAGCTTCAAGCATATAATCGCTCAGGTGTGAATGGGGAGTGTTACTAAATCTACAACAGTAAAATCAGTCTCTATATGCAATAAAGCATGCCAAAAACAGGAGAATCACCAACGCGAGAAAAAAATTACTCATAGTGCAGTATTTATTTATAAATCACAAGTTAAAAAATATAAAGAAAACAAATATGATCTACATCAACAGATTGCTTGAGCATAGGTAGGTAAGTAACAACAACTTACATCAGATACCGCCATGCCACAAAATTATTATTATTATTATTTCAGGTACTTATATATCGCCGTCAATTTACGCAGCGCTTTACATATACATTGTACATTCACATCGGTCCCTGCCCTCAAGGAGCTTACAATCTAATGGAGAATGGCGGCTGGACTTTGGGTGTAGAACTGTCTGATTCAAGCAGTCCATATAAGTGCAATGAAAACGGCTAATAAAAAAAACTTCCATCATTTATAATTAGTATAATAAATACTACACTATGAGTATTTTTTCTCTGGCATTGATGATTCTCCTGCTTTTGGTTGGATGAGAGCGAGCAGTTCTTTAAAATAGATTGAGGCTCCATTCACACTAGCGCGTTTTTTGATGCATTTTGCATTTTGCAGAAATGCACGGGAATTTTTTAACATGGGTTCCTATGGAACATGTTCACATCAATGCCTTTTTGTTTCTCTGCATTTTTGGAAAGGGTCAGGGACTTTTTTTCATGGAAAATGCAGGGTTTTGCATGTAATAGAATTCAATGGACAAGCACCAAAAACGCAAGTGCACCGTTTTTGCAGCATTTTTGATGCGTTTTTGGTGCGTTTTTGATGCGTTTTTGCCGTTTTTTGTTTTTTTAAATTTTTTTTTGAGACTGTAAAAAAAAACTGTAAAAAAAAAACGCAAAACGCAAATCGCGGCAAAATCGCGGCAAAAATGCCGCAAAAACGCTGCTCAAAAACGTGGCAAGCATGAAAAAAATACCTCCAAAAACGCTCAAAAGCAACATGCATAGGTGTGAATCAAGCCTAAGAGACCAGCCGTATTCATTGATTACCATAGGCATCCCTAAGCCCTGATTCACATGAATAAATAAATATAAAATAAATACACAAATAAATAAAAATCATAAATGAAAAATTCAATAAATTAATACCAAGTACCTTACCCCTTAAAAAAAATTAAAAATTAAAATGACTAAACACCCTTAACACAAAATAAATGCTACTTTGAAACCGTGCTACTTCCCTTGAAGTAGCACGAATTCAAAGTTGCAGGTGAGCGCGGCTTCAGGTGCGACTTGCTTGACATCTGTGCCACTTCATGCACAGATGTCTATGCAAGTCGCACCTAAAAACGCAAAAAAAAAAAATGCACTTTTTTTTTTTTCAAATCAGTGCGGCACCCCAAAGTCGGAGTCGCACCCCATTGGAACGGTCCCATTGCAGACAAAAGGGTGCAACTTGTCATGAGATTCTAACTGTCAAATCGCATGACGAGTTGCGCTGGTGTGAACCGGGGCTTAGCCCCGGTTCACACAGGGGCGGCACGACTTGCAGGTCGCTGAGGCGACCTGCACACGACTTCCACGGCGACTTGCAAAATAACTTCTGTATAGAAGTCTGTGCAAGTCGCCCCCAAAGTAGTACAGGAACCTTTTTCTAAGTCGGAGCGACTTGTGTCGCTCCTATTAGAACGGTTCCAATGTACAGAACGGGAGGCGACTTGTCAGGCGGCTAAGTCACCTGACAAGTCGTCCCTGTGTGAACCGGCACTTAGAGGAGGATCAGCGATTAATGAATCATAGCTCCCAACTGTCCCTGATTTCGAGGGACTGTCCCTGATTTGGAGCAATGTCCCTCTGTCCCTCTTTCCTCCTCATTTGTCCCTCATTTTGATCTGATCTATATAGATGTATATAAAATGCACATTTTATCTATCAAAAAGTGTTTTCCAGTGCTAAACCTTTCATCTGATTTCTAAATTGCTGCATTTGTAAATTCCAAAAACCAATATAAAGGAATAATAGTGGTAAAAAAAAGCACTTGTGTGTTAAACCAATCTTGTTCTTTTGTACTTCTCCTTTAAGTGGGCTTGGCCAGGGGGTGTGTCCTATGCCTACATACTTTTGCTGATAGGTGTCCCTCATTCCCATCTCAAAAAGTTGGGAGGTATGAATGAATAAGTTTTGCTGTTCTAAATTCTAGACCGCAGTTGGCTCTGGTGAGTTTGCACTTTGTATACAGTATTTGGTGGAGGCAAAGGGACCGATGATGATTATCTGACATTGCTGATCATCTGCACCTGGACTTTATAGTTCACACAAGGACACTTTATTCAATTTTGTTTTGTTTTCGTTCATTCACATTCATTTATCATATTATATTTTATGCACTCTTTACTGTATAGAGATTACATTTTATAAGCATTGTATCTATTCATGCTTAGCGCTGCATTTTTCTTTTTTTCTTTTTTCATATATTGTGTTTTTTTTATTTTTTTTATTATTAATTAAAATGCATTTTTTCCAAAAAGTTGCCCTTGAAAAACCGCTGTGCAAATACTATGTGACACGGAAAATTGCAACGATCACCATTTTATTCCCTAGGGTCTCTGCTAAAAAATATATATATATATAAAATGCCAGAAAAGGCCTGGTCTTCAAGTGGTTAAAGCCCGCCCTCTTTGCATTATGTGGGCGGCAAGAGGTTAAAACAGGCCTTACAGTCGTTTTTTCATCTTTCTATCTTTTCAACTTTGCATAATTAATAAAACATTTTTTTGCCAGTAAATACCTTATACAGCCCACTTCCCGTTCTCCTGATAAAAACCCTAGGATTATGACATCATGCACAGCTCTCTCTCTCACTCTCGTGAGACTTTGCCAGGAAGGGAGGGAGGGAATGAGTCACAAGAGGGCCAATGAGAGCTGCAGGTGTGCCTCTGTGTGTCTGTGTAAATCCAGGAAGTGAACAGGCAGCATCTTCAACTGCCCACAGTTAAAATGGCCGCCATACCGCCCAACTTTTTGAAATGGGAATGAGGGACCCCTATTCCTGAAAACTCATCTCTTCAGGAAAGCCTATAATGTCTTTAACTAATCTCCTACCACTTCCATCAGCTCATTCCCCACAGTTACAACCTTTTGTACCACCTGCCCCACCCTATTAGATTGTAAGCTCTTCTGAGCAGGGCCCTCTTAATCCTCTTGTATCTTATTGTATTATAACTGTATTGTCTCCCTTTTATATTGTAAAGCGCTGCGTAAACTGTTGGCCCTATATAAATCCTGTATAATAATAATAATAATAATAATTAGCAAAATGATGTAGGCATAGGACACACCCCCTGCCACACCCCCTTAAAGGAGAATTCTACAATAAAACACACGAGTGCTTTTTTTTTTTTTTTTTTTTACCACTACTATTCCTTTATACTGGCTTTTGAAATGTAAAAATGCAGCAATTTAGAATATTGGATGAAAGGTTTAGCTCTGGGAAACACTATTTGAAAGATAAAAAGTGCATTTAATACACAACTATAGAGATCAGACCAAAATGAGGGACAAATGAGGAGGAATGAGGGACAGAGGGAATTTATTCCAAATCAGGGACAGTCCCTCGAAATCCGGGACAGTCGGGAGCTATGTGGACTGCAGCCAGACTCAGTGGAGGGAGATTTCTGCAGCATATTTGGCAAGTACAGAATAACAGTATTTATATATATATATATATATATATATATATATATATATATATATATATATATATATATATATACCCTGTTTCCCCGAAAATAAGACCTAGCGTGATTGTCAGTGATGGCTGCAATATAAGCCCTACCCCCCAAATAAGCCCTACCTTGTTTCCCCGAAAAAAAGCCCTACCCTGAAAATAAGACCTACAAGGACTTTAACTAGGGCTTATTTGGGGGGTAGGGCTTATATTGCAGCCATCACCGACAATCACGCTAGGTCTTATTTTCGGGGAAATAGGGTATATATATAAAATAATATGCAAAGTGGTTGGGGGGAAGCTTCAGAATGGCAAAGATGTTTTTATTACAAATGATGTGAGTAGACTGCAGTTCCTCTTTAAGATTGATATTGCCTATGGATAGCCTAGAAGCAGTCATTTAATCTAGAGTGCATGTGGACTACAAAGAAAAAAAAAAAATACTCTTTGCAGTTTACCTTAATGACCCCTAAATGCATTGGACAGACTATTGAAAAAAAAAAAAAAAAAAAAAAAGTTTAATAATATGGCGAAGCTGACAAAAGTCTCCCCTCCTGATGTGTAATGACAGATCAAACCACAGACTATATTTATGTTGGTGTTTGGCAAGTAACAATGGCTTAGACAGAAGAGAACACATGTCCCCCCCCCCCCCCCTCCACCCCCTCCCCCCTCCTCCTCCTCCTCTCCCCATTGACAAATGAGGGTCATATCTGAAAAGCTGCCAGACCTGCAGATTAAACTGTGTGGATTCCCCCCCCCCCCCCCCCTGCTCTAATCTCAGGGTGGTGAATGCAGATAAGCTTTATTACCCCTGGGGCTTCCCAGCCATTGTCCTGGCCTTTTATGGTCTTCTCTTGTGGGCCCAGGTGTCTTGTCCTTGATAGCTCGCTGCGTTGCGGGGCTTTTTTTGTATCCAGCCATTGTCCGCCCGCGTTGAGACGCAAGCCTGGGCGGACACAAGAAAGACAAAAAAAAAAAAAAAAAAAAAGCCTACGTACTTTCCCCTTTAATAGGGACCTTATATAAAACAGCCTGCGATAAAACCATATGAGTCATATGAAGCAGCACATAAATCTGGTATGAATTAGTCAGCGATCCAGGCGGCGGGGGTAACGCAGCTCACCCGGGGTCACACAGAAGATGACGTTGGTACAATTGTATACAGACGGCGAAGTTTAGAATGCCAAAATTTTGTTTTATTCGGAAAAAAAATATAATGCATTTAAGGAGGGATTTCCAACAGTTTGTTTGTACCCTATAGAGGAGTGCAAGAAGTTAGGTAGAATTCAGGGCTATGGCTGCTGTTCGTGTTTGAAAAAAAACATAAATTCACTATAAACATTGCAGATTCGGTTCTGAAAAGCTAGAAGTGCGCTGAATTTGATGCAAAAAATGACCCATTATTCATCAATCTGTACATGCTGCACTCCCGCCACCAACTGACAGATTCCCAGTCATTTAAATTTACCACCAGAAATCCCAGGTGACATCATAGACAAAATTTGATTCGTTGATCGGTAGTGGGAGTGCCGCATGTACCACCCACCTGAATTCAGTCACCATTGACTTCTATGGTGTTTCATAAAATGATCACCCATCGATCTGTACATGCTGCACTCCCGCCACCAAATAACAGATTCCCAGGTGTGGTAAATTAAATTTACCACCAGAAATACCAGGTGACATCACAGACAAAATTTGATCACAGTAGTTCACCATTGACTTCAAAGGTGTTGTATTTGGTGTTGTTGCATAAAATGACCCATTATCCATCGATCTCTACACGCTGCTCTCCCGCCATCAAACAACAGATTCCCAGCTGCGGTAATTTAAATTTACCACCAGAAATCCCAGGTAACATCATAGACAAATTTTGATCAGTTGATCAGCAACGGGGGCGCCGCATGTACCACCCGCCCGAATTCAGTCACCATTGACTTCTATGGTCACAGTGTAGGATTTGGTGTTGTTTCACAAAAGGATCACCCATCGATCTGTACATGCTGCACTCCCGCCACCAAATAACAGATTCCCAGGTGTGGTAATTTAAATTTGTCACCAGAAATCCCAGGTGACATCATAGACAGTATTCGATCAATCAGTTGATTGGCAGTGGGAGTGCCGCATGTACCACCCACCCGAATTCCGTCACCATTGACTTCTATGGCGTTTCATAAAATGATCACCCATCGATCTGTACATGCTGCACTCCCGCCACCAAATAACAGATTCCCAGGTGCGGTAATTTAAATTTACCACCAGAAATTCCAGGTGACATCACAGACAAAATTTGATCAATCAGTTGATCAGCAGTTCACCATTGACTTCAAAGGTGTTTGGATTTGGTGTTTCATAAAATGATCACCCATCGCCCATCGATCTCTACACGCTGCTCTCCCGCCACCAAAATGACTGATTCCTAGCTGCAGTCATTTAAATGTTACCACAGGAAATCCCAGATGATGTCAGACAAAATTTGATCAATACACCCAGGGTGCCAGGTTGTAAATTACTGCTGCAGCCTGGAATCTGTCATTTAGCAGTGGAAGAGTTGTATGCATCGCCCACCCAAATTCAGTCACCATTGACTTCAGTGGTGATGACTGATTCCCAGCTGTGGTCATTTAAATTTTACCACCAGAAATCCCTGATGATGTCAGATAAAATTTGATCAATGATGTCACCCAGGATTCCCAGCAGAAAATGTAACTGCTGCAGCCTGGAATCTGTCATTTAGCAGCCACCTGAATTTGGTCATGATTGATGTTTGGATTTGATGTTGTTGCAAAGAAATTACCCATTTAACTGTACACGCTGCACTCCCGCCACCAAATGACAGATTCTAAGCTGTGATAGTTAAAATTTACTGCCAGGAATCCCAGGTGACGTCATAGATGGATGTTGATCAATGATTTCACCCAGGATTCCCAGCGGTAATTTTAACTGGTGCAGCCTGGAATCTGTCGTTTGGCAGTGCCATATGTACCACCCACCCGAAGTCGGTCATCATTGACTTTAATGCTGTTTGGATTTGGTGTTGTTGGAAAGAAATGATCCATCGCCCATCATTCTGTACACGCTGCACTCCCACCACCAAATGACAGATTCCATGCTGTGGTAGTTCAAATTTACTGCCAGGAATCAACGGGTGATGTCATAGACAGAATCTGATCGATGATGTCACTCAGGATTCCCAGCAGAAAATGTAACTGCTGCAGCCTGGAATCTGTCATTTAGCAGTGGGAGTGCTGCATGTTCCGCCCAGCCAAATTCTCTCACCATTGACTTCCATGGTGTTTGGATTTGGTGTCATTGCAAAAAAAAATTAAAAAAATGACCCAGCGCTCATCGATCTGTATATGCTGCACGCCCGTCACTAAATGACAGATTCACAGCTGTGGTAGTACAAATTTACTGCCAGGAATCCCAGATGAGGTCATAGACGAAATTTGATCGATGATGTCACCCAGGATTCGTAGTTACTTAGTTAGTAAGGTTGAATAAAGACACCAGTCCATCCTAGTGTGTGTGAATGTGTTTATGTCAATAATCAATCATATATCACTGTATGTTGCGATCGTTAAAGTGAGGTTCCACCCAAAAAAACAAAAATACCTGAAAAATTCTAAAAAAAACCCCCAAAAAAGCATTTGGATATTTTTTTTTTTACTTACCTCTAAATGCCTGTTGCTAGGTGGTCCCTCGTAGTCTGCCTCTTCCTTTGCCTGGGCTGGTGACATCACTTCCCCCTCGGCATAGGAAGGGCTCAGCTCTGCTCCCTCTCTCCTGTCAATCATCTGGGATCCATTACAGGTCCCAGGTGATTGAGCAGCCAATCACGGCGCGCGGCGTCGCTCGTGCATGCGCAGTGGGTGCCAGGCTGTGAAGCCACAGCCCGGCGCCCACAGTTGAAATGCCGGCGCCAACGAGCGGAGGGGGGGGGACGAGCGGGGCTTCGATCCCCCGCATCACTGGACCCAAGGACAGGTAAGTGTCCAATTAAAAGTCAGCAGCTGCAGTATTTGTAGCTGCTGACTTCCCTTCCACCGAAAAGCATGCTAGGGTCACCAGTACGGTATTTGAAGATCGCTTTTATATCTCTTCTCTAGAGAGAATACGTTTAATGCTTGTAGTCTTTCCCCATAGCGAACATCCTCCAGTCCCTTTGAGTTGTTCCCTTTCTCTGAACTCTTTCCAGTTCCAGTACATTCTTCCTGAGGACTGGTGCCCAGAACTGGACAGCATACTCTAGGTGTGGCCGGACCAGAGTCTTGTAGAGTGTGATAATTCTCTTTAAGTCTCTGGAGTGAATCCCCTTTTTAATGCATGCCAATGTTCTGCTGGCTTTGCTTTCAGCAGCTGGGCATTGCATGCCATTGCTGAGCCTATCATCTACTAAGACCCCCAGGTCCTTTTCCATCCTAGATCCCCCCAGAGGTTCTCCCCCTAGCAAGTAACTTGCATTCGTATTTTTAGCACCCAAATGCATTACTGTTGCATTTTTCAACATTAAACCTCAAAATAGTTGACCAACCCGTTATTTTATTTTAGGCCTTCTTGTAAGGTTTCCACACCTTGCTGGGAAGCTATTACCCTGCTTAGCTTTGTATCATCCGCAAATCTTTTTTTTTTAGCCCGTGATGTGTAAAAACACTCAAACTAACACCCTGTGCAAAAAAAAGAAAGTGCACACACAAAACGTGACAATACAATAAAGCACACAGGGTGTACACATGGTCCTCCTCCAAAGAGAAAGGACTCTTACCCTGATCCCCCCCGGGAGCAAGACTCCTGATGGGAGCTGAGGTACTTCACCGGCCCACCTAACCGAAACTAGGTGGACCCCATCCTCTGGGAGGTCTGCCGAAACGGACCAACCCCTAGTGCCAGGTGGGGCTCCCCCCGAAGGGAGACCCCATGAGAGGGCGAACTAAACCAGAAGGCCATATCCACCCCCTTCCAAGGCAGGGCAGGCCCGAGGACCTACACCCTACTAATCATACTGTGAAATAAAGTGTACCATGCCCAAAAAAAAAGACAAACATGACAAACACACAAAAAAAAGTGGGGAAAGGGAAATGGAGAAGTGCAAGTAGTGCCATAGTGCAATACCATAAGCAGGCCCTTCAGCCAGGAATCAAAAATTCCTATGGTCCCACCCAAAAGGCCCAGGCCCTAGAGGCAGGTGCGAAAAAAAGTGATGAGGTGCAGTGACCTTGGTGCCAGTAAACTCAAAGTAAACCCTATACACAGTGAGTATTACGGCACCCCTGGACTGGCAGCTGCGGCTCTCGTGGGTCTGCCCCGCCCACTTACTAAGAAAGATGTGCTATCTTTTCTTGGTATGATTGGTTACTGCCGCCAATGGATACCCGTTTTTTCCAACTATGATAATCTCCTGAGACAAGCCACAAATATCGACATGCCAGATTGTGTAAAATGGAAGGATGAAATGTGTAATGCTTTTGTGTATCTTAAAACTGCAATGGTCACAGCTCCTGGTCTTCTATTATCTGAATATGGCAAGATGCTTCCCTTATCTGCCAGGGACAACTGTAAAACCATGGAGGGAGTCCTAGCGCAGGAGCACGGGGGGGCAAACTCCGCCCTATTGCATTTTTTTCAATTGTTGTGCCTATGCCAGTACAGGGCATGCCGGCGTGTCTCCAAGCTTTAGCATCCGGTGCGATGGTTGTGGAGATGGCTACTTCACTCACCCTGGGTCATGCAACCATACTGCACACTATGCACAATGTGTCCACCCTGTTAAAAAAACATCCATACTCAACACGTCAGCTCAAAGGTTGAGCGGCTATGAGGTGATCTTGTTGTCCAACCCAAAACTTGAGATAAAATATACATCACCCACCTCTGGCCCCGCTCCTATCCTGAATGCCTTACTAGGCTTGAAGGTTGAAGGAGATGAGGTAGTGCCTCAACATGAGTGCATGGATCTCATACACCAAGACACATCTTCCAGGTCTGACATGTCTTCAACCGCCCTCCCTGATGCACAAAATGTATTTGTAGACGGCTCTTGTTCAAGGCCAAATGATAACATATCACGCGGGGTATGCTGTAGTTCAACTACCCGATGTGATCCTAGAAGCAAACCCAGTTCCCTTTCAGTCAGCTCAATCGGCAGAACTGATCGCACTCACAAGAGCCCGTCAGCTTTTTGAGGGACGAGACGTGAACATATACACTGATTCCAAATATGCATTCGGGGGGTCGCACGCGATTTCGGAGTCATTTGGCAAAGAAGGGGTTACATAGCGGCCGATGGTAAATCCATCTCACACTCCACTTTGGTTACGAGTCTGTTAGAAGCAATACAACTTCCAAAATCAATAGCCATCCTCCATTGCAAAGCCCATACAGGACAACAGGATGACATTGCTAAGGGAAACGCACTGGCAGACAGAATAGCAAAAGAAGCAGCTAACAGGCAAGAGGCCACAATACAAATGCCCTTCCTAGCTCCGGAAATGCCCCTTCTAGACCAGACCTTATCCGACCTCCAGGTCCATGCCACCCCAGAGGACAATAGGAAATTGAACATTGAAGCAGTGCAGAAAAGCCCTGAATCAGGGCTCATCTGCCAAGAGGGGAGACTATGCATACCCATAGCTAGTGCACCCCTATTTATCTCACAATATCATAGGGTGGGACACAGAGACTGGCAGGTTACATGTGGGTTATTGGATAAAGATTTTTTTCATCCTCCGTCTTCCCTCATCAGTAAAATCATATGTTGCAAGAAGCATTACATGCCTCAGGAACAATCCAAGAAATCCACACAAGGCAAAACACCAACACCTTGTTTACCCGTCCACACCATTCACCCACCTTCAGAGTGATTTTACACACATGCCCAAACTAGGCAAGAGACAAGAATATATACTTGTGATAGTAGATATGTTCTCACGATGGACAGAAGTGTTCGCCACCACAAAGGAAGATGCACAAACAGTAGTCAGAATCCTTACACAGGAAACAATCCCAAGATGGGGCTGTCCACTTCAAATTAAGTCAGACAATGGTCCTGTCTTCATAGCCAAAGTGTGTCAAGATTTAGTGAGAACACTGAAGATTGACTGGAAGTTTCACATCCCATACCACCCCCAGAGTTCAGGGATAGCAGAAAGAACGAGTAGGACCAGTGGTGGCTGGTGGGTTTTTAATCTGGGGGGGGGGGGGGCGGCACACCAGCACATCCTCCCCCTGCGGCCCTGTCACTTACCTGTGTCGGTGGCCCAGAGAGCGGTGGTGCAGGGAGCGGTGGCCATAGGTGCGGGCAGTGGCCCGGAGGTGCAGGGAGCGGCGGCACCGGTGTATGTTCTTCCTCACAGCGTACTGTAGGTCCGGGCTGTGATCTCCTCTCCTCTTTCTCCGGGAGGTGTGGGGTGCGGCGGCTCCGTTGTCTGCTCCTCCATCTCTTACAGCGTACTGTTCCTCTTTCACCTAAGCACTAGGCATCCAATAGGATTGCCTGGCACTGAGGCCAGTCAGGAAACAGTTCTCACAACCTGCTTTCTGATTGGCGGGGAGGAACTTTAGTGTGAAAAATAGCGAAAATTAATTTGCTATATTCACACAACAGGGTGGGATCGGGACGCAGTGCTCTGCGCCACTAAGCCCACCCTTTATGGAAGCCTATTAAAGCCTCTGGCTCTAATCACGTGCTTCAAAAATCCACCCCCTCCATTGGAATCCATGCACCCGGCGCCCTGATATGTAGATAAGGGGGCCGGATGCATGGATGGGGGCGGCCCTGCGCCCTCTATGGACGGGCCGGTGCTGAAGAGGACACTCAAAGATAAAATCAGGAAAGCCACAGGGGGAACTTTCAATGAATGATAAAAGGTATTTCCTGCAGTCTTTGCAGAGGTAAGAATGACTCCCTCTAAAACCACGGGGTACTCTCCGTTTGAGGTCTTGATGGGCAGAACTTTTCCCACCCCATGGGCCAGACAGTCACTAATGTTATAAAGAGGGGATCTTGACCTTATACAGGAGGAGTATGTTAAGAAGTTGATTGAAACTTTGGATAGAGTTGAAAAATGTGTCCTTCGCACCTCTCCTTTTTCTTCACAGGAACCGACTCTCCCTTTCCAGGTGGGAGACATCGTAGTGGTACAGCAACTGAATCGTACCAAGAAGCAAGAGTACCCATTTGGACCCCCAACTACAGTGATCGCAATTACCTGAAGAGCCATTCTGGTAGAGGGACAACAGGCTTGGATCCATGCCAGTTGTGTGAAGAAGGTGAACCAAACACCTAAGAAGCAAGATAAAGCACAGAGAGGTGAAGCAGGTGATACAAATCCTCGAACAGTGAGTGAAGCAGGTGGTCAAGACTCTGAAAAAGATGACCTCGCTTATTTCATCACAGACTTCTGAGAAGGGCCTCCTGTTCCTGATGACTTTCATGGTGTTCTTACCAACATGGATCATAACTTGCTGTATTTATCATACTGAAGACTTGGGGGCCCTTAGAGGCATATGTGGCCTACCCAATAACACCACTATTAATACAATTATTAGACATAGAAGGGATGTGTATTCGGATTATGAGGGAACTAAAATTGATACTTTCACAGAAAAAATATTGTTACTTAAATTTAAATATAGCCATGCCCAGAAATCAGCATATGAAAAATGTTGGATATGTAGTAATAGGGCCGCCTTTAGGGGGGAACAGCCGTTACAACTGTAAGGGGCCCGCCCCGGGCCAGAAGAAGGCAGGACAGGTAAAGGGGAGCCTTGCTGTGCATTACAGAAACAATCTCACAGCGTGTGCTCTCTGTGGCATTGAGCTCAGACATCGAGCTCTTTACTGCCACCTCTGGCTACTATGTGCATGTGCACCCCTCGTGTACCGCCCCCTCTCTCCAGCCACCCACCTCTATGTATCATGGATAGATTCATGCACAGTGGCAGCGTTTGATGGGCACAGTGGCAGCGTTTAATGGGCACAGTGGCAGCGTTTAATGGGCACAGTGGCTGCAATTGATGGAGCACAGTGGCTGCAATTGAAGGCTGCGTTTGATGGGGCACAGTGGCTGCGTTTGATGGGGCACAGTGGCTACGTTTGATGGGTACAGTGAGGCTACAATTGTTTTTTTTTCCTAAATTTTTCAGTTTGTTCCCCCCCCCCGGAAATTTTTGAGCACCAGCCGCCACTGTCTACAGGTGTGTGTGTGTGTGAGGGGGCTGACATATATACAGGTGTGGGGAGGACTGACATATATATAGGTGTGGGGAGGACTGACATATATACAGTTGTGAGGGGGGCGGACATATATATATATATATATATATATATATATATATATATATACACACACACACACACACAGGTGAGTGGGGGGGACTGACATATATACAGGTGTGTGTGAGAGGGGTTGACAAATATACAAGTGTGTGTGTGTGTGGGGGGGGGGGGGGGGGGCTGGCATATATACAGGTGTGAGGAAGGCTGACATATATACAGGTGTGTGGGGGGGCTGACATATATACAGGTGTGAGGAAGGCTGACATATATACAGGATTGAGGGGGGCTGAGTGCGTACAGGTGGGGTGCCGGTGTGCTGATTTGGTAGGATGGCCCGTGGGCAAGCCCTGGGGAATGTTGGTGGTCAGGCTGGGGATGGGGGGGGGGGGGGGTGGCCCAGGGGGGGGGTGGCCCAGGCCTAAAGCTGTGTAAGGTGCCAAAAAATTTCTGGTGGCTGTCCTGTGTAGTAAACTACATCCTATCACAGCATGTATCTCTCTTATGGCTGTACCCTTGAATATCACCTCTTCCTGAATGGAACACCTCCCATTATCCTCACTAAAGTACCAATAACATTCAGAAACAACACCATCACCTTTCCAGCCATGGGCAGAAGTCACTTCCCTGATTGGTGTTTTAGATTGGGAAATTCATCGCAGGGTGGAGAGGCATGTAGCCATACTAAAATTAACTTCTCCATGGCCCCAGACTTCTCCACACCTTTTACCACCACAGACTGTAATTTAAATGACACCCTATACACCCTTATGAGCAATACTAATGCTGACACTGAGCTGGGAAAGTTGCTTTCACTCCTAGCTCTTGCAGGTCTCTCTATTGATACACAACAAATCCTCAGTACTCGCCCGCTAGCTTTGGGAAACAGTACATACATCTGTTGTGGGAAAACATGTCATCCATGGATTCCCATGGACCCTCAGGGATGGTGTTACCTTGCATCACTGCTCCCAATAATTGGTATATTGGGGGACAATAAGGGAATACACCTGCTGAAGGCTAAAATACACCCCAGGTACCCTCTCAAGCACCGCCACAAGAGAGAATTGTTCTTAGAGAAAGACATGGCCTTGGCATGGTTCCCCTCAGGGACTGGATGGGGAATTGATATGATGAAAAGGCTGAACAACTACTCTAAAATATTAGATAAGATATTAGACAAGAATTCTGATGACATTTCAAAACTAAACCTAGAGCGGGGGCGGATCCAGGGGGGGCAACAGGGCAATTGCCCCCTCCGAGAAATGCGGGTGAGTGAGAGAACCAGCGGGTAGATCCACGGGTGAGAGAGCCGGAAGGCGGCACCTTAAGTGAGAGAGTCGGCGGGCGGCTCCGTAAGTGAGAGAGCCGACGGGCGGCTCCATAGGTGAGAGAGCCGGCGGACAGCTCCGCAGGAGAGAAACAGCAGACTGGCCCGGCGGCTCAGTTGGTGAGATGTGCCGCTCAATGTTTTTGCGGGCTGCTGGCCAATCAGGGAGCCGGCGGGCAGGGGAGCAGAGAGATGACATCATCTCTCACCGCCCGGCGCCCACCATGCATCCCTGCAGTTCCCCCCTCACCATGCAGGCAGCTGTGGCAGCAGAGGGATTACATCATGACAGGCAATGTGGCAAGTGACAATCTGCATCTGGTGACAGGCAACGTGGCAAGTGACAATCCGCAACATGTGGTAGGCGACGTGACAAGTGACAATCTGCATCTGGTGACAGGCGACGTGGCAAGTGACAATCCACAACATGTGGCAGGCGACGTGGCAAGTGACAATCTGCATCTGGTGACAGGCGACGTGGCAAGAGACAATCCGCAACATGTGGCAGGCGACGTGGCAAGTGACAATCTGCATCTGGTGACAGGCGACGTGGCAAGTGACATGACATGTGACAATCTGCATCTGGTGACAGGCGACGTGGCAAGTGGCAATCCGCAACATGTGGCAGGCGACGTGGCAAGTGACAATCTGCATCTAGTGACAGGCGACATGGCAAGTGACATGGCAAGTGGCAATCTGCATCTGGTGACAGGTGACGTGGCATATGACACACTCGGGGCTCCCACTGATTCTGCATTATGGTGAGTTAAACTATTTCATTTTTTATAACAATGTAATAATAGTAATAATGCGCTTCAATCATCCTGACACCATAACAATCATGGTGCCATGATGATTGAAGCGCCAACACCAGCCATTTCCCCGATAGATGTACTCCCAAAAAAATATTTTCTGGCAGTGCCCCTTCCGAGACTAGACTCTGGATCCGCCCCTGACCTAGAGCCAAGGGCTACAAAAAACAGAACTCCATGATCTAGCAATAGGAAGTATGAGTGCTGCACACTGGGCTGTGCGAAATAACCGAGGACTATGCATGTTGCACTTGGATACATAACACCAGTGTAGAGGTACCTAATTATTATGAAATCATTGCACAGCACAGAAAAGAGGTAGACAAACTACAAATCAAAGCAAGGGATCTAGCTAAGACATGGAGCCCTTTTAACAACATAGAAGGGTTTGGCCTCAGTGGGATATTCTCATGGTTGAAAGACATTGCTATGGTTATTATAATGATCTTGCTTTTTATCTTGTTCGTGTATGCTTGTTTCAAACTTGTTATGTGCTTAATTTCCTGTGCTACTTGAACCCCTGACCCAGCTGCTGCTAATAAAACTTACCTCAGCTTATATTACAAAAACAAAAATGAGTATGTTACAATGAAATGGAATAAGTCATGTCCATGACTTAAGAGGGGATTGTAATAATATGAATGCACCATCATGACTCCATTTTGTTACCCCTGCCTTTTTATGTGAAGTCTCTTATTGTGTAAGTTTAAGTCTGTGTAAGAATGTGTAAGAATGTTTGCACAACACCCCCCTCCTATGTTGTTTACTGTGGTCAAGCCTGTTCTCAGAATGTATATCCTGTTTAGCCTTAGGCAATCAGCTAAGATATGTGACTAATGACCAGTTGTCTTATTCAACCCCTGTTAGATAAGTATCAAGTAACAAACTTGATTAACCCTAGACACGTATGCATTAAACTAACCACTCCCCCTCCTTTGTTCTATACTGAATATAAGCCACATTCATGCTCAATAAAGACAGACATCTTTTGAATTCACATCAAGTTTCACGTGTCTCATTAGTTGTCTCATGGTACCGGGGGTCACGGTGGTCTGCTGAAGTTAACCAGGGTGGTCGTCCAGAACCAGAATTCCTTCCCAGAACCCCAATCTCCCTTGCTCATATGTACAAAGCAGGTGCTCATAGATCAAACTTTTAATGGTGCCTCCTCTCCACACTCAACTTACTCAAAATCCTTCCCTTATTTAAATATTGGATATCAGACTAGTTGTCCCAGAGTTATATCAACACACAAAAGGTAGGCGACCCCTTCATATAGATCATGAGGGCCCCCACTGATCCCAAACAGAAAATTCATGCGGACTCTGTTTTAGGGAGGACCTTGTTTAGATCTCCTTGGGCCCATACTTATCTGCTGGACTATCCAAGATGTTGCTGGCTTCCTCAGAAAGACTCAAAGTCTATTTCCTTCTCAAGGAAGCTAGCTAATAGCTATATGAGGGGTTCACCTTCTCACCTTTTGTGTGTTGGTATAACTCTGGGACAACTAGTCTGGTGTCCAATATTTAAATAAGTTAAGAAATTTGAGCAAGTTGAGTGTGGAGAGGAGGCACAAGTTTTTCCCCTCCCACTGGGCGTCTTCAGAAACAAGGGGGAGGGAGCGGCGAGACGGCTCAAGCAAGGACGTTCTATTACATAGATTCCGACCCGTCTTTAATATTGATCGGACACTGGGCAAACATTTTCTTGGGCCCTCTCAAATCCACTTATCAACTATTTGCGGGCAATGCCAGCTCAAGGGGAAGCTGCCTTGGGCCCCACAACAATGAGTGGGCCCGGGGCAGCTGCCTCTTTTTCCCTGTGTTAAAGATGGAGCTGGGTGGAACGCACGCCAAGGCGGCAGCCATAGTCGGACACACATGATCTGTCCTACTGCTACATTGTAAGTGTATTTTTGTATATCTTTTTAATACAATAAACAGTATAACACCATGGAGATTTCCTTGTGATTGTATGGCATGGCAATAACACACTGACCTGAGCAAGGACACGGAGGAGTGAAGATGGAGAGATATACTGTGGATCAGTCCTATTACATCAGAATACTTGGGACAAACCTGTTAAATGTTAGTAGGTACACACGAGCGGAGCACAATACCGTGGAGCACTTTGAAGAACCTCATGCAGTCTTTTTTCACTTTAAATTTTTATTTTATTTATTTCTTCAACAACAAGAGCGTATGCTCATGACAGTAAACAATACACTAGCATAGTTCCTTATTAGCATACGTTAAAAAATACATACATCCAAAAGGTAATTAACAAAGGTATAAAGGTAACAAGATGACATCAAGCTTAAAATATCAGGTGTCGCTTACCCCAATTGGGTTCAAACTGTAATTGGAGGTCAGTTAATAAGCGGTTACATTCAATAAGAAAGAGATAATTTACTCCTAAACTTTAATTTGCATTTGAGGGTCATTTTTTTTTTTTTTTTTTACAAGTTACAGTTCTTTAGATAATTAGAAGCTCTAGGGTGGAACCCTAATCCACTCCTGCACTTTAACACTGTGCCTATTCTGACACTTCTCTCCTACATGTAAAAATCATCATTTTTTTTTGCTAGAAAATACTCAGAACCCCCAAACATTATATATGTTTTTTTTATAGCAGAGACCCTAGGGAATAAAATGGCGGTCACTGCAACATTTTATGTCACACGGTATTTTACGCAGCAATTTTTTAAACGCGTTTAAAAAAAAAAAAAAGAAAAACGGTTTCATGAATTAAAAATCAAAACACTAAAGTTAGCCCAATTTTTTTGTATAATGTGAAAGATGATGTTACGCCGAGTAAATAGATGCCTAACATGTGACACTTTAAAATTGCGCCAGACTACGGTACTTAAAAATGTCCATAGGCAACGCTTTAAACATTTTTATAGGTTACCAGTTTAGAGTTACAGAGGAGGTCTTGGGGTTAGAATTATTGCTCTCGCTCTAATGTATGCGTTTACTTCTGCGTGCAAACGTGTGGGGACGGGGCACTTAAATTTTTTTTTTATTGTTTATTTTATTTACATTTTTTAATTTTTACACTTTCCCTTTAACCATTTCAATACCGGGACTTTCCCCCCTTCCTGCCCAGGACAATTTTCAGCTTTCAGCGCTGTGACACTTTGAATGACAATTGCGCGGTCATACAACGTTGTACCCAAACTAAATTTTTATCATTTTCTTCCCACAAATAGAGCTTTCTTTTGGTGGTATTTGATCACCTCTGGGGTTTTTATTTCCTGCTAAACAAAAAAATAAAAGACCGAAAATTTTGAAAAAAAAAATAGTTTTTCTCAGTTTCTGTCATAAAATTTTGTTTAACCCTTCACTGACGGGCACTAATGAGGCAGCACTGATAAGGTGACACTAATGGGCACTGATGAGGAGGCACTGATATATATAGAATTGATGGGCACTGATAGGCGGCACTGATGGGCACCAATAGGCGGCACTGATGGGCACTGATAGGCGGCACTGACAGGCGGCACTGATGGGCACTGACAGGTGGCTGTGATGGGCACTGATAGGTGGTACTGATTGGCACTGACAGGTGGCACTGATGATGAGGTACTGATATGTTACGGACAGGTGTTACTGCTGGGCAGTGATTGGCACTGTGGTGGGCACTGATTGGCACTGTGGTGGGCACTGGCAGTCTTTTACTATGGGGACACTGCTGGGCACTTATTGGCATGTGATTGGCACATCTGAGGGGGCTGTGCTGATAATCAATGTGCTGATTATCAGCACAGACCATACCCCTCTGACAGGGAGAGCCGCCGATCGGCTCTCCCTGTCAGCGCGAACCGAGGAATGCCGTTTACCGCCCCTTCCTGGTTCACGCGATGATTGCCTGTGATTGGTCACAGCTGATCACGTGGTAAGAAGCCTGTGACACAGGCTTCTTATCACGATCAGAGATGCGGCATGTCAGACTGACACGCCGCACTCGCGATCGCCGCGATGCGTGCTGGCATGTTATCCTGCTGGACGTCATATGACGCCCAGTCAGGATAACAGAACCACTTCCCGGACGTCAATATACTATTGACCGGGCGGGAAGTGGTTTTAAAAAATTTTTTTTTGATCACCTTTATTCCTATTACAGGGAATGTAAATTGTAATAGGAATAGGGCATGATCGGTTCTCTTTACGGGCAGGAAAGACTAAGATTAAAAAAGAAAAAAATGACCTCGGCCTTTCCATGGTAGTGTTTACATCTGCTGAGCCAGATGTGACGTCATAGCATCACGCCCAGGCCTCCGAAGGTTATAGAGACTATCTGGGATGTCCGCTCCCACCGCCTGTAAACACAATCAAGCGGCCGAACAGCTACTATGATTGTTCTTACGTTGCAGGGAATCTTACTTGCAGAAAAGAATGATATGTGAATGATGCCTGTAGCTGCACCCGTCATTCAGATATCTCCACTCAAAGTCCAGGACGTCATATGACGGCGTGCGGGCGAGAAGTGGTTAAAGAGTTTTTCTGCTCTTGCCACTTCTGCACTTTGAAGATTGCATTTTATATGGACTACTTATGCAATTATTCTGATTAATGAATGTATAAGAGTATTTAAAGGGACAGCACTGTAAAAAAAAAAAAAAATACGTCTATAGCTACTATAAGGTTTATTTCACCTATAATGCAGAAAGCCCCAACATTCTCACTAGGAAAGTTTCTTTGGCAGTTATTAGTAATTTATGATTTTGGTTGGTGTTGAGTTTAATTTTACACAGCATATCACATTATTTAATAAAACAAGATGTTTCATAGTATATATTAGCGCGGGTATCACAAAAATGTAGACAAAAATCCTTGCATCGGCCCTGATGCTGATAGACATGTGTATCCGGGTAAATTACTGCACTCAAATGAAAAAAAAAAAAATTCTACGCATTGTACTTAACGCTGTATTACTGATCTTGTGTGCATGGTTCTATAGACAACAATTCATCTCATTTCAGATCAATAAAAAAAAAACTCAGCTTTTTTTACTTCATTATTACAAGCACAGAATTCCTGTATTGCAGAGACCTCTAGTGGCTGAAACATATAACTACATCGACCAAACCCCTCTAAACAATAAAACACATGAAGTATTGAAAGTTGTCCAGGAAACAAAAATTTGGGAACGAAAGCTGTCAGCGTAGCCGTAGAACCTTTGGTTGTTCAGCGGATGTTATTTTGTTTCACAATGGCATCTATGATTTTTCTTTCAAGTTTAGCTAAAATGGACTAAGCAAGAGATAATAGTTTTTTTTTTTACATTAAGCTTACTTAAATCGGAGTTCCACCCTATTTTTGCACTTTGGCCCCAGACATTGCTTACCATCGATGTTTGGGATTTTTTTTTTTTCCCCAATGTTTAATCACTTAGGGACCGGAAGGAGTTGCCCCCCTTAATGACCAGGCAATTTTTTTGCGATACAGCACTGCGTTGCTTTAACTGACAATTGCGCGGTCATGCGACGTTCTACCCAAGCATAATTGACGTCCTTTTTTTTCCCACAAATAGAGCTTTTTTTTGGTGGTATTTGATCACCTCTGCGGTTTTTATTTTTTGTGCTATAAACAAAAAAAAGAGCAACAATTTTGAAAAAAAAAAAAATTTTTTTTTTTACTTTTTTGCTATAATATCCAAAAAGAAAAAAAAAAAAAATCTTCATCAGTTTAGGCCAATACATATTTTTGGTTTAAAAAAAAAAAAAGAAAAAGCAAGAAGCGTATATTGATTGGTTTGCGCAAAAGTTATAGCGTCTACAAAATAGGGGATAGATTTATGGCATTTTTATTATTTATTTTTTTACTAGTAACGGCCGACGACCTGCGATTTTTAGAGGGACTGCGACATTGCGGCGGAACAGATCGGACACTTTTGACACTTTTTTGGGACCAGTGACATTTATACAGCAGTCAGAGCTAAAAATAGCCACTGATTACTGTATAAATGTCACTTGTAGGGAAGGGAGTTTACACTAGGGGGCGATCCAGGGGTTAAGTGTTCCCTAGAGAGGTGTTTTTAACTGTGGGGGGGAGGGGACTGACTGGCGGAGGAGACAGATTGCTGTTCCTGATCACTAGAAACAGCAGATCTCTCTTTACTTCCCTGACAGAAAGGGGATCTGTCTGTTTACATTGACAGATCCCCGCTGTGGTTCTCCGAGGAGCGATCGCGGGTGGCCGGCGGACATCGCACCCGCCGGCCACACACGTCGCACTTGCGCCCCTCTATAGCTTCTTAAAGCGGTTGACGTACAATGAAGGTGATTCGCCCAGCAGTGCCAGCAGTTAAATACCTTCGTCATCCTGAAGCGCTGCACCTCTGTATTACCTCGCAGCGGCGAGGTACATCATGTCCTCCTGACTGATGGCTACTGGTATATAGGTGTCATCAATCCCAGCAGTCAATGGGCATCCTCCGCACCTTGCCAAGTGCGCCTTGCTTTCTTTACACTGCGCATGCGCTACATTGGAGGTGCATGCTGGGTATCCAGCTGCACCGTATCCTGAAAGAAAGTCTGAACGGGCTTCAGATGCCCACACTGGTGATGGATGCCTAGAGAATCGAGAGGAGGCAGTGAGTTACATTGTATTTACAAGTAACACAAACGATTGCATATGCAGCTTTTGCCAATTTGAATGGCATAAGCTGCGACTATCACATATGTTTTTAAAAAAAAATAAAAATAAAAAAAATAAGGCTGGAGCACCACTTTAAAAAACCTCTCATGTTGTGAGTGCTGCCTGTGTGTTGGCCATCTCTTTACAAAATTTCCTGGATTCCCTGCATGCTTTGCAGCTTTTCCTCAATTTCTGGTTCAATAAATTTAATTGAAGGTTTACAGAAGTACAATGACTTGTAACAGGAATATAAAAAAAAAAAGATGCATACAATGCTACAGTAAGGGCTATTCAGCCCTAACTTCTCCTCAATTTCTAAGGACTACATATCCCATGGTACCTTGCTGACTGCAGGCAGTGATTCCTGCCCTGACTCCGCCTCCTGAAACTCCTCCTCTGTAGTTCAGAAGGCGGGGTCTGTGAAATGTGAGACAGAGCTGTGCTACTCACAGGGCATAGTGAATGGAAATTTACATAAATTCAATATCGCTCAGAGTAATAGGAATAGGCTAGAAATAATTGGGATACAATCTGTAAATTAAGATATGAGTTTATATTATGACCAAGAGATACACTTTATCCACTTGTCTACTAAGGTATGTTTATAAACTGCATGATAGACAAGTGGTTAAATCAAGCTTAGCTTTAAAATGATTGTAAACCGTTACCTTGTAAAAAAAAAAAAAAATTAAATTTAAAGAAGAAATGAAAGGTAAAACCTTTGTGTATAGATTAAAAAAATGTATAGAAATACCATTCCCCCCCCCCCCCTTTTTTTTTTTATAAGTGATCACATACCCTCTGTTCTCAGCTGCATAAGGAACTCAGGGAGCTGGGGGAAGAGAAACAGCACCACACTGATCTTCCAAATGAACGGCTGTCGAATGTCAGGACAAGTCTGATCGTTAGGAGAGCAGGCTGAGTTCCCAGCACAGCCAGAAAACTGACCACACCGTACTCACACCATACTCTCATGCCTAGTGTGGTCAGTTTTTTGCATAGTAAAGTAGAGGGACTGGCCGGAACACCAGGGATTTCACACAATGGATGCAATACAAAGAGAACAGGATACTTTTTCCCCCTTCCTGCCCAGGACAATTTTTAGCTATCAGCGCTGTCGCACTTTTAATGCCATTGGCGCGGTCATGCAACACTGTGCCCAAACTAAATTTTTTATCATTTCCCTCCCACAAATAGAGTTTTCTTTTGGTGGTATTTGATCACCTCTGCGGTTTTTAATTTTTGCACTATAAACGAAAAAACAGACAATTTAAAAAAAAAGACTGATGGACATTGATAGGTGGCACTGACGCCACTGATAGGGGCTGGATAGGCAGCACTGATGAGGAGCTACTGACAGGCATCATTGAGTGGCACTGATTGGCACTTTGATGGGGCACTGACAGGCATTACTGATGGGGCACTGATTGGTACTTTGATGGGGCACTGACAGGCATTACTGATGGGGCACTGATTGGCACTGTTGTGGGCACTGAGCGGCACTGTTGTGGGCACTGATAGGCGCTGACAGGCGTTTATTATGGGGACAGGCTGACAGGTGTTGGGCACTGATTGGCACCTTTTGATGGAGGGTTGTGCTGATTATCAGCACAGACCTCTCCTATGACAGGGAGAGCCGCCGATCGGCTTTCCCTGTCAGTGTGAACCGAGCGAAAGCCGTGGTTCACACAATGATCAGCTGTGATTGGTCATAAAGGATCACGTGGTAAGAAACATCTGTCATTGGCTTCATACCACGATCGGAGTTGCGGTGTGTCAGACTCACACACAGCACCTCCGATCGCTAAGCTGCGCGCCCCCGCAGGCGCACACCGGCTGTGTTATCCTGATCACGTCATATGACGTCCGGTCAGAATGTCTCAACCACTTTGCCGCCGTCATTCTGCTATATGGTGGGCGGCAAGTGGTTAATACAAGTACATGGTACAGCAGCCACATACAGTATCAGGGATATGAAATGTTGGGTTTACATATTCTTTAAGAGCTGGGGATGAGTAAGAGCTGGGGATGGGTAAAAACTGGGGATGGGTAAGAGCTGGGGATGGGTAAGAGCTGGGGATGGGTAAGAGCTGGGGATGGGTAAAAGCTGGGGATGGGTAAGAGCTGGGGATGGGTAAGAGCTGGGGATGGGTAAGAGCTGGGGATGGGTAAAAGCTGGGGATGGGTAAGAGCTGGGGATGGGTAAGAGCTGGGGATGGGTAAGAGTTGGGGATGGGTAAGAGCTGGGGATGGGTAAGAGCTGGGGATGGGTAAAAGCTGGGGATGGGTAAGAGCTGGGGATGGGTAAGAGCTGGGGATGGGTAAGAGCTGGGGATGGGTAAGAGTTGGGGATGGGTAAGAGCTGGGGATGGGTAAGAGCTGGGGATGGGTAGGAGCTGGGGATGGGTAGGAGCTGGGGATGGGTAAAAGCTGGGGATGGGTAAGAGTTGGGGATGGGTAAGAGCTGGGGATGGGTAAGAGTTGGGGATGGGTAAGAGCTGGGGATGGGTAAGAGCTGGGGATGGGTAAGAGCTGGGGATGGGTAAGAGCTGCGAATGGGTAAGAGTTGGGGGTGGGTAAGAGTTGGGGATGGGTAAGAGCTGGGGATGGGTAAGAGTTGGGGATGGGTAAGAGCTGGGGATGGGTAAGAGCTGGGGATGGGTAAGAGCTGGGGATGGGTAAGAGTTGGGGATGGGTAAGAGCTGGGGATGGGTAAGAGTTGGGGATGGGTAAGAGTTGGGGATGGGTAAGAGTTGGGGATGGGCTTTCCCATAAGAGGGATTCAGGCGGCTCCAAAGCAAATCTGGTCACTTATCTGAAAGTGCTCCTCCTTCCCATTGGCGGCACCACGGGGACCAACTTGGCCAGTGAGAGCAGAAGGAATGCAGGGAACATCTATTTCCCAATCCTTCTTGCGACTAATGATCCCAGAAGCGACGTGTATTACAGTATGTCACTTTCCAGGTCACAGCTGTCATTCCTTGACTAGAATAACCGAGGATGCAGCTAATCAAGCATGATCGGTGCTTGAATAGCTGCACTGCCAGTGTCTCCATAAAGAGTACCTGTCACCTATAAGACCCCTTTCACACTGAGGCGCTTTACAGGCGCTATAGCGCTAAAAATAGCGCCTACAAAGCGCCTCTCCTCTCACTCCAATGTGAAAGCCTGTGTGGTTTCACACTGGAGCGGTGCGCTGGCAAGACATCAAAAGAAGTCCCGCTAGCAGCTTATTTGAGGCGCTTTAAGAGCGGCGTATACCCGCGCTCCTAAAGCGACCCTGCCCATTGAAATCAATGGGCAGCGCCGCCAAAGCGCCGATGCTTTTAAACCTTTTTCGGCCACTGGCGGGGATTAAAAGCGCCCCGCTAGCAGTCGAAAAGTGCCGCTAAAACAACAGTAAAGCGCCGATAAAAATAGCGGCGTTTTACTGCCGACGCCCGGGCGCTGCGTGTGTGAAAGGGCTCTAGATAATAAAGTCAATGCTAGAAAGATGGTCTATAAAAGGCAGCCAATATTCGCGTTGACAAACAAAACCTCAAAACATAAATATTAATAAATCAGTGCCACAAACAAAAAAACGTACAAATAAAAGAAAATGTGTAAAGTGTAATGTTCAAAAACGTCTTTTCCAAATTCAGTTTCCATATAGGTCTCCATCACTATTAAATATAATATATTGAAAATATTAAATCACTAGATATCCATATATCTCAGTCTCTCGACTGATTGCAAACTCACCAGAATGGCTGCCAAATCACAAGCATCAAAAGCACATAAGAGTGATTTATGGGTTTCCCCTTTAAATTGGCTCCAGCTTCTGTCCAGCTCCTCCGGGTACTTCACTCCAATGGGGGGGCGGAATTGTATCAGGTTGCTGTATAGACAAAGCTCATATACCAGTGCAAAAAATAGGGGCCATAGTGTAGTAGTTATATCAAAATACAGTTGTAGCCCCCTCTAGTGTGCAACTAGTGTTAGTGTAGGTATATTTATTTTGGTAAGACTCATAACTGTACGAGTCTGCAATTAGGTCGGCTTACTGCAGGTCAGGCTGGATGGCTCTACAGTGCAGGTCTTTGATACCTTCCCCCTGGATCTAGAAGTTTGGAGAAGCTTCTGAAAATTACTGGGCGGAGGTCAGGAACTCCTGATCTACATACTTGAGGCATACCTCCCAACCGTCCCGGATTGCCCGGGAAAGTCCCGCCTTTGGGAGGTCTGTCCTGGGTCCCGGGCACTTTCATTCCAGGACAATACAGTGTCCCGGAATCGCCCCCCTGGGCCGATCTGATGTCCCCTAAAAATGCAGCCGCATCGCCGATGTCACTCACTGCCCTGGTGTAGTGTACTCCTGGCCAAGACCCGCTGTTATTCACTACCAGCCACTGCCTGGCTCACTCCCCAAACTGGTTGCTAGCCGTGGCCCGCCTGGCGTCTAGCAACCAGTGACGTCATGATGAGGAGGAGAGCGGGGCCCCAGCATTCAGAGCGGAACCAGAGGAGGATTTAACTTCCTCCTCTACGCCTAGTAGTTAGCTCCACCCACCCCCTCCCTGTATCTTCTCCAGCAGCATGGATGAGGCTTTGATTTGTGGCTGCAGTGCTCCCCTCCCTCTCTCCTCCTCGTGTGTCACAGAGCTGGATCTTTGTGTGTTCCGTGGTGCTGTAACAAGGTCCCGCCTCCTATACTGACTGGCTGGTGTGATAGTCTAGATGGAACACTGATTCTGTGTTCCGCCTATCATACGAGGCGGTGTAGGTGGCGGGGTCTTGTTACAGTGCCACCGAACACACACAGACCCAGATCCGTGACACACAGTGGGAGATGCCCGCTGTGTGTGTGATCCAGGCTATGGTGAGTGCGCATCCATGGGCACAGTAAAGTTCCATTTGATGGACACAGTGAGGCTGCATTCATGGGTACAGTGAGGCCGCATTCATGGGCACAGTGAAGCTGCATTCATGGGCACAGTGAGGCCGCATTCATGGGCACAGTGAAGCCGCATTCATGGGCAGCGAAGCCGCATTCATGGGCAACGAGGCCGCATTCATGGGTAATGAGGCTGCATTGATGGGCAATGAGGATACATTCATGGGCACAGTGAGGTTGCATTCCCGGGCACAGTGAGGCTGCATTTGATGGACACAGTGAGGCTGCATTGATGCCCAGTGTCCTACTGTCACTCCACACCACACCCACGTAGCATGCCGTCGGTCACTTCCTCCTTCAAGTGTCCCTCATTCTGAAGTTCAAAAGTTGGGAGGTATGTTGAGGAAATCTGGCCAGTCCCCATGCAGAAGGCCTGGCTGGGTGGCTGAGTCAGCCCTTAAATATGGCCAGCAGAGGAGTCAATTGGAAGATGGAGTTCTGAGGAGGCTGTCGGTGGCCTAGGAGGGGTCCCCTGGGTGTAGGGGGGGGCTCTACCTCCAGGTCGGGCTCGGGCTGGCATTGGAAGATCCAATCAATGTCTCGGTTTGAGAAGGAATCTAGCCCAAGGAGCAGCAGGAAGCAAGGAGGACAGTGTGAGTACATCACCCAGGAGGATAGACTGCCACATGTAGCGAGCTTTTAAAGGACAGCGCTGTGCTTTACCCTTTTATTCCTTGTCCTGGGAGATCTTTGGAGCAGCCAGGTGGGCTGGTAGACAAGCAGCCAGGATGTCTGGTAGTACCTGCAGGCAATGGAGCTGGGAGCAGTTCTACAGAGGAGATACTCCTGCATGTGGTTTTGCAACATTTTTGTGCTATTCTTCAAAGGGGAGTAAGAGCTCCTAGCCCACAAAGGACATTTGCCAACTGATCCTTAACCCCTTGCCGCCTGCGCTATAGTTGAATGACGATTTACTTTGCCGGTTGCGTCTATCGACGTCCTCCCCGTGATCCTTTGGACTCAGCTGATCACAGATTGGTGTAAAGGGCCAATCATAGTGGCCCTTTACCACGTGATCAGCTGTGTCCGAAGAAAACAGTTGATCACGGTTGTAAACACAAGCCGGATTCTGGACATCGGCACTGATCGGCATCGGCACTGATTATGTGTCCTGATTACCAGTGCAGTCCCAACAGTGCCCATTAGTGCCTCCTCATCAGTGTCAGCTATCAGTGCAGCCTAAAAAAAAAACCCCAGTGGTGATTAAATACCACCAAAAGAAAGCTCTAATTGTGTGAAAAAAAAAAGTTAAAAATGTCAGATGGGCACAGTGTTGCATGACCGCACAATCGTCATTCAAAGTGTGACAGCGTTGAAATCTGAAAACTGGCCTGGGCAGGAAGGGGGTGCTCGGTAGGCAATAGAGATTAGTTCCGAATTCGTTTTTCAACAAAATTCGGTAAATTTGTTAATTCGGAAATGTTCAAATTAACGAAAATCCGTTTAACAAATTTTTCTGAAATTTGAAAATTCGAAGATCCAATAATTCGAAAATTCAGAAATTCGAAAATCAGAAAATTCAGCGATTTAGGAAATTCGAAAGTCCGAAAATTCGGAAATTCGAAAGTCCAAAAATTTGGAAAATCGAAAGTCCGAAAATTCGGAAAATCGAAAGTCGGAAAATTCGGAAAATTGAAAGTCCGAAAATTCAGAAAATTGAAAGTCCGAAAATTCAGAAAATCGAAAGTCTGAAAATTCGGAAAATCGAAAGTCCGAAAATTCAAAAGTCCGAAAATTCAAAAGTCCGAAAATTCAAAAATCTGAAATAACTAACCAACTAATAATAACTATTAAATTATAAGTATTGGAATTTCCTTTCAAATTTGGATGTTAGTGAATGTAATGAATATGAATTTATCCAAAGTTACGAATTATCCGAAATAACGAATGCCGCATCTAAACGAATGGAACGTAACAAATTAATAATAATTATTAATAATATTATTAATAAAAAAAAATTATTATTTATTATTA
This sequence comes from Lithobates clamitans, assembly GCA_037952925.1. Classification (NCBI taxonomy): domain Eukaryota; kingdom Metazoa; phylum Chordata; class Amphibia; order Anura; family Ranidae; genus Lithobates; species Lithobates clamitans. The sequence goes on from JBBGZY010002832.1 coordinate 99,907, forward strand.
ATTATTTGTTACGTTCCATTCGTTTAGATGCGCCATTTGTTATTTCGGATAATTTGTAACTTCGGATAAATTCGTATTCGTTACGTTCACTTTTTTTAATTTTCGTTCTTTCTAATCTTCGGATTTTCTTTCTTATTTTCGGATTTTTGAATTTCCAAATTTTCAGGTTTTTGTATTTTTGGATTTCAGAATTTTCGGATTTTGAATTTCCAAATTTATTTGAAATAACGAATTTCGATTGTAATGAATGACCCGAAAAAAATACAAAAAATGAAAATGAATGAAAATGAATGAAAAATGAAAATGAATGAAATTATTTTTTTGTCTTGTAGGCAAATGGTTAAAGACTGATTGTGTCCAGGAAGGAGAAGAGTCCAGGATCTTTTCTCTGTAAGTTGTCCCCATCTGTTAATTCAGTCAAGTTGGGCGTCCCATCACCCCTCTACCCCATCCGAGTTATTATCCCCCAAAAAAAACAAGCCCAGGGACTGAAAAATGCCATAAATATATCCCCTATTTTGTAGACACTATAACTTTTGCGCAAAACCAATAAATATACGCTTATTGCGTTTTTTTTTTTTTTTACCAAAAATATGTAGAAGAATTTATATTGTCCTAAACTGATGAAGAAATATAGCAAAAAGTAAAAAATATTGTTTTTTATTTCAAAATTGTCGATTTTTTTTGTTTATAGCGCAAAAAATAAAAACCGGAGAGGTGATCAAATACCATCAAAAAAAAACCTCTATTTGTGTGAAAAAAAAAGGACATAAATTGTGTTTGGGTACAACGTCACACGACCGCGCAATTGTCAGCTAAAGAGACGCAGTGCCGTATCGCAAAAAAATGGCCTGGTCATTAGGGGGGAAAATCTTCCGGGGCTGAAGTGGTTAAACTAAGAAACGCAGAGGGTTTAAAACTACTAGGCTCCGTTTGCACTTGTGCGACTTGTCATGTAACTTTGGACACATAAGGGGGAGATTTACTAAAACTGGAGCACTCAGAATCTGGTGCAGCTGTGCCTGGGAGCCAATCAGCTTCTGACTTCAGCTTGTTCAATTAAGCTTTGACAATGGGCGGGTTTGAAACCGTGCGAGTCCAGCTGGACTGGATGGACTGGATGGACTTGTGTCTTTTTTCAACCTAACTACGATTTAAAACTTGCATTTCAGTGCGATTTCAGGGGGGGGAGGGGGGATTTGAAAGACATCTGTGCTGGTTCATGCACAGAGATGTCTATTGAAATCGCCCTCCAAAGTCGCCAAAAGTAGTGCAGGAACGACGTTTGGGAAGTCGCCGTCGCACCGTTTTGGCCGGTGCCATTGCCGGCAATAGGCTCCAATTTGGTATGCAATTTGACATGTCAAATCAGCCTCATGTGAACGGGGGGGGGGGGGGGCTTAAACCTGCAGTCTGATTGGTTTCTATGCACAGCTACACCAGATTTAGCACGCTTCCGTTTTAGTAAATAACCCCCATAAAGTCATATGACAAGTCGCAGCCCATGTATTTCAATGGAAGCTATTCAAATCTATACGACTTAAAGTCGCAGTGGCTTTAAAACAGGTCCCTGCACTAATTTGGGGCGGCACAGTGGTGTAGTGGGTAGCACTTTCACTTAGCAGTAAGAAGGGTCGCTGGTTCGAATCTCAACCACGACACTAACTACCTGGAGTTTGCATGTTCTCCCTGTGCCTGTGTGGGTTTCCTCCGGGTACTCCGGTTTCCTCCCACACTCCAAAGACATGCTGGTAGGTCAATTGGCTCCTCTCTAAATTGTCCCTAGTATAGGAATGTGAGTTAGGGACCTTAGATTGTAAGCTCCTTGAGGGTAGGGACTGATGTGAATGTACAATGTATATGTAAAGCGCTGTGTAAATTGATGGCGCTATATAAGTACCTGAAATAAATAAAATAATTTGATGTGCCGTAAACTCACAAAAGTCGCATCTTAACCACTTCAGCTCCGGAAGGTTTACCCCCCCCCCCCACCTTCATGACCAGGCCATTTTTTGAGATACGGCACTGCATTACTTTAACTAACAATTGCGCAGTCGTGCGATGCTGTACCCAAATAAAATTTATGTCTCCCCCCCCCACAAATAGAGCTTTCTTTTGGTGGTATTTGATCTGCGTTTTTTATTTTTTGCGCCATAAACAAAAAAAGACCAACAATTTAAAAAAAAAACATATATTTTTTTACTTTTTGCTATAATAAATACCCAAAAAATAAAATGTAAAAAAGCTAATTTCTTAATCAGTTTAGGGCAATATATATTCACATTTTTTTGGTGAAAAAAAAAATCGCAATAAGCGTATATTGATTGGTTTGCGCAAAAGTTATAGCAAAAACAAATATATATATATATATTTTTTTAATATATATACATATATATATATATATATATATATATATATATATATATATATATATTTTTTACCTTCTGCTATAAAAAATATCCAATTAGAAAAATGGAAAAAAAAAAAAAATTCTTCATCAATTTAGGCCAATATGTATTCTGCTACATATTTTTGTTAAAAAAAATCCCAATAAGGCCTCATGCACGCTGGACGTTTTTACAGCTGCTGTTTTTGGCTTCAGACATTTTTTTTTCTACAGTCAATAATCTCCCCAGCATGTTATCCTATGTGTCCATACACACATAGGCTGTTATCAGCTGTTTTTGGCTGGAAAAAACACCAAAATTAGTGGGTTCTGGAGTTTTTCAGCTGGAAAAACGCTCTAACATCAAAAAACGCCTAAAAACACTCATAGATGCGGCTTAAAGTTTTTGATCCCATTGGAATGAATAAAAAAAAAACACTTAAGAATGCTAAAAAAAAACACTGAAAAACACTAAAAAACATTATTGCAAAAATGTTGAAAAACTCATTGCAAAGCTACTGGCATTTTTATAACATTATTATAATGTCCAGTGTGTATGAGGCCAGTATATTAATTGGTTTGTGCAAAAGTTATAGCGTCTACAATGGGATTTTTATTTATTTTTTACTAGTATTGGCGGCGATCAGCGACTTATAGCGGGACTGCGATATTGCGGTGGACAATCTGACACTTTGTGGGAACCAGTGACACTAATACAGAGATCAGTGCTAAAAATATGCACTGTCACTGTACTAATGACACTGGCTGGGAAGGGGTTAACATCAGGGGCGATCAAAGGGATTGTGTGCCTAGCCTGTGTTTTAGTGTACTATGGGAGGTGCTTTTTCTAGGGGAAGGCATGGATCCATGTCTCTGCTTTGCAGGAACACAGGATCTATGCCTTCCCTACTTACAGAGCAACAATCTGCATTGTTTACATAGGAAGACCGCCGTTCTGCCTCTGTGCTGGATGATCGACGGGTGCCAGCGGACATGGAGACCGCGATACTCGCAGATCAGCTCCCGCTGTGTATAATCACAGCGGGAGACTCAGAGGTGTCAGATTACATACTAGCAGGGGGGAGGGGGCATCCATTAAGGGCACACGGGCGCCGCCCCCCCATCCAGGCATCCATCCACTTTCAGGACACCAGCGAATGAATTCCAATGCACATACCTCCCACCTTTTTGCGATGGGAATGAGGGACACCTATCAACAAAAGTATACAGGCATAGGACACACCCCTTGCCACGCCCCCTTAAAGGAGAATTGTACAAAAAAACAAGATTGGGTAAGCCCACAAGTGCTTTTTTTAACCACTTCTATTCCTTTATGTCGGCTTTTGGAACTTACAAATGCAGCAATTTAGAAATCAGATGAAAGGTTTGGCTCTGGAAAACACTTTTTGATAGATAAAAAGTGCATTTTATATACAATTATATAGATCAGACCAAAATGAGGGACAAATGAGGAGGAATGAGGGACAGAGGGACATTGCTCCAAATCAGGGACAGTCCCTCAAAATCAGGGACAGTTGGGAGCAATGCAATGCGGGGAGGGGCTGTTTTTTTTTTTTGAACCGCCGATTAGAGCCAGAGGCTCCAATAGGCTTCAATATAGGGTGGACTCGGGTCGCAGAGAGTGCGCTCCGATCCCACCCAGGTGTGTTACAACAGCAAATTAATATTCCCTGTTGTAACACTAATTCTCCTCCCGGGCCAATCAGGAAGCCGATTTTGACACTGGTCTCCGAGTGGCTGAAAGGACAGGCGATCCTATTGGATGCCTAGGAGGAGGAGGGGAGGAGCTGGAAGCCGCCATGGAGGAGAGGACATGGAGCCGCTGCACTACACTGCCTGCCACCCGCCGATGGGGTAAGTGCCGGACCAACCGGCAAACGGCACGGGGGTGGGTGCCACTCGGGGGGGGTGGTTGTTTGCCACCCCCCCACCGAAAAAAAAACACCAGCTGCCACTCCGTACTAGATACGTGATTCGGCGCAGCAGTGCCACCTTGCCACCGTATAAGTTATACGGGCAACAAGTGGTTAATGTTATCATTGCTCCCAACTGTCCCTGATTTCGAGGGACTGTCCCTGATTTGGAGCAATGTCCCTCTGTCCCTCTTTCCCCCTCATTTGTCCCTCATTTTGGTCTGATCTATATAGATGTATATAAAATGCACTTTTTTTTTATCTTTCAAAAAGTGTTTCCCAGCGCTAATCCAAATTTCTAAATTGCTGCATTTGTAAATACCAAAAGCCAATATAAAGAAACAGTAGTGGTAAAAAAAAAGCACTTGTGGGTTTAACCAATCATTTTTTTTTTTTATACAATTCTCCTTTAAGGAGGGCGTGGCAGTGGGTGTGTCCTATGCTGACATACTTTTGCTAATAGGTGTCCCCAGGGCTTTTTTTCTCAGACAATAGGTGCAGGAACTCCCCCTTTCAGAGTCACCCCTTTTCTCCGCCCCTACCCCCCTCCCAGTACCGTCCCTTTTAGACAATATAGAACCAAGTATCATTTTGAGGTGCTAAGTAACTTGTATGGAATGGTAATGATATCAAGAAAAGAAGTAAAATAGATCCCCCTAAAAACAATGGACCAACCACAAAAAAATTTCCCCGCCAGCAACAATAGACTCCCGGCAGCATCAACAGATCTCCACACAGCCAGCATTAAGGCTCCATTCACACTAGCGCGTTTTTTGATGCATTTTGCATTTTGCAGAAATGCACGGGAATTTTTTAACATGGGTTCCTATGGAACATGTTCACATCAATGCCTTTTCGTATCTCTGCATTTTTGGAAAGGGTCGGGGACTTTTTTTCATGCAAAATGCAGCGTTTTGCATGTTAGGCTCGATTCACACCTATGCATGTTGCTTTTGAGCGTTTTTGGAGGTTTTTTTTTCATGCTTGCCACGTTTTTGAGCCGCGTTTTTGCCGCGATTTTGCCGCGATTTTGCCGCGATTTGCGTTTTGCGTTTTTTTTTTTTTTTTTTTTTTTTTACATTTTTTTTTACAGTCTTCAAAAAAATTAAAAAAAAAAAAAAAAATTAAAAAAAAAAAAAAAAAAAAAAAAAAAAAAACGGCAAAAACGCATCAAAAACGCACCAAAAACGCATCAATAACGCTGCAAAAAAGGTGCACTTGCGTTTTTGATGCTTGTCCATTGAAAACCATTACATGCAAAACGCTGCATTTTGCATGAAAAAAAGTCCCCGACCCTTTCCAAAAACGCAAAGAAACAAAAAAGCATTGATGTGAACATGTTCCATAGGAACCCATGTTAAAAAATTCCCGTGCATTTCTGCAAAATGCAAAATGCATCAAAAAACGCGCTAGTGTGAATGGAGCCTAATAGAATTCAATGGACCAGCATCAAAAAGTGCACCGTTTTTTTTTTTTTTTTTTTAATTTTTTTTTAAGACTGTAAAAAAAAACTGTAAAAAAAAAAAAAAACGCAAAACGCAAATCGCGGCAAAAACGCAGCAAAAACGCTGCTAAAAAACGTGGCAAGCATGAAAAAAAACCCTCCAAAAACGCTCAAAAGCAACATGCATAGGTGTGAATCGAGCCTAATAGTCTGTCTGGCTGCCATCAACAATAGACCCCTCCCCCAACAGTAGATCTCTTTCAGCAACAACTGACCCCCCCAGCAACAACTGACGCCCCCCCCCCCCCCAGCAACAATATACCCCCCTTGCAAAAATAGAACCCCAGCAGTGAGCATTAATACCCTGCAGAATACCCCAGCACCCCTTGCCATTACATATAGTCAGTCCAAGAGGTGCCGGAACTGCGTTCCCCCGCGTTCCCGCTGAAAAAAAGCCCTGGGTGTCCCTCATTCCCATTTCAGAACGTTGTGTGATGTTATCAATGCGGCAGTTGCGCAAAAAAAAAAGTCGCATCCAAGTCGCACACATCCAAAGTCGCATCAATGTAAAAATCGCATAGCTTTGGAGTCGCACACATGTGAATGGAGCCTGAAAGTGAACTCCCTGCACTGTTGCTCCTCCCGGTCTCAGCATTGATCCCTCATAGTGTACTGACTCTGCTGACAGCTCTCCTGCTGCCTGTTCTTGATGTCATTTCCACCATTGTACTAACTGATATTTCTAGGTGGTGCGAAGAGAAGTCGCAGGAGTGGCCCCATGAATTGTAGTGACCCCCCCCCCCCCAGTGTATGCAAAATCATATACTGCAGCCTATCATTACTATAGAGCAGCAGTGGCTGCCATGGAAGCTGTCGCTGTAAGGGAGGGCGGGACTTGGTCTGAACTTTGCTCTGCACACAGGAACTGGGGAAAGGAAAAGTGGAATCCTCTTTATTCCTCCAGAAGTGTTCAGAGCATGCAGGCTGCAATGGCATCAGATCCCGGCCCCTCCAGATCCAAGCAGCAGATCATCAGGATCACCTACCTGCTCTCAGCCCTGGACATCTCCTGCCTCTTCATGCAATTTGCAGTCACGCCGGTAAGTAGCCCAGACAATTATGAAATACATTGTAGCAAAGGTCACCGACAGCCTCCTTCTATAGCGTGCATGACAACCTCCGTTATTACTTTGTTGCCAAGTAAATATCTTTCCAGGAACATTTCTGTGATGCCGGAGTAATGCAATTATTACTCACAATGCTGTCTTGGAGGACCACAGAACACTAATGCCCCCTACACACGGTCGGACATTGATCGGACATTGATCGGACATTGATCGGACATTGATCGGACATTGATCGGACTTTGTTCGCACATTCCGACAACAAAATCCTAGGATTTTTTCCGACGGATGTTGGCTCAAACTTATCTTGCATACACACGGTCGCACAAAGTTGTCGGAAAATCCGATCGTTCTGAACGCGGTGACGTAAAACACGTACGTCGGGACTATAAACGGGGCAGAAGCCAATAGCTTTCATCTCTTTATTTATTCTGAGCATGCGTGGCACTTTGTGCGTCGGATTTGTGTACACACCATCGGAAATTCCGACTTTGTTGTCGGAAAATTTTATAGCCTGCTCTCAAACTTTGTGTGTCGGAAAATCCGATGGAAAATGTGTGATGGAGCCCACACACGGTCGGAATTTCCGACAACAAGGTCCTATCACACATTTTCCGTCGGGAAAATCCGACCGCGTGTACGGGGCATAAGCCCATAGCTCCCAACTGTCCCTGATTTCGAGGGACTGTCCTTGATTTGGAGCAGTGTCCCTCTGTCCCTCATTCCTCCTCATTTGTCCCTCATTTTGGTCTGATCTATATAGATGTATATAAAATGCACTTTTTATCTATCAAAAAGTGTTTTCCAGCACTAAACCTTTCATCTGATTTCTAAATTGCTGCATTTGTAAATTCCAAAAGCCAATATAAAGGAATAGTAGTGGTAAAAAAAAGCACTCGTGGGTTTAACCAATCTTGTTTTTTTTTTGTACAATTCTCCTTTAAGGAGACGTGGCAAGGGGTGTGTCCTATCCCTGCATACTTTTGCTGATAGGTGTCCCTCATTCCCATCTCAAAAAGTTGGGAGGGTATGTAAGCCCCGCTCACATCGGTGCGATTTGACAGGCCAAATTGCATGTCAATTCGGAGCCTATTGCCAGCAATAGGAGCGTTCCAAGTAGAAGAGAACAAGAAGACCTGGACAGCCTCACACCGGAATGGATGAATCCGTCTTTTTATTCAAAATACAGGATCATGGGGTACACAAAACTCGACTTTGCGGTGGTACAAGTATAACTGACGCGTTTCGCACTTACACCAAGTGCTTACCAAGAATAGCTGACGCGTTTCGCACTTACACCAAGTGCTTACTCATGAGTAAGCACTTGGTGTAAGTGCGAAACACGTCAGCTATTCTTGTACCACCCCACAGTCGTGTTTTGTGTACCCCATGATCCTGTATTTTGAATAAAAAGACGGATTTATCCATTCCGGTGTGCGGCTGTCCAGGTCTTCTTGTTCTCTTCTACTTGCATCAGCATTTAGCCAGCACCTGGGGCTCTCCTCTCCTGGAGGTAATGAGACACAAACACTCTGGTTTAAGCCCCTCTTTGAGCGGAGGATCCCACATCATCTCAATAGGAGCGTCCCAATCCGTGCGACGCCAACTTTTGCTGCGCCGCTCCGATTTCCAAAAGCAGTTCCTGCACTACTTTTGGCGACTTCTGGGGGGGGGGCAATTTTAATAGACATCTGTGCATGAACCCGCACTGATGTCTTTTCAAGTCAACCCTCGAAGTCGGACCTAAAATGTGGCTTTGTAATCGTGCGAGTTCATCTGATCAAAACTGTGTTCAGTGTGAACGAGGGCTAAGGCTCGGTTCACACCTCTGCATGGTGGCTGCGATTCCCGCACCCCAACCGCCTGCAGTGAAAACACACTGCTCTGTGAAAATGCATGGGGGGGGCTGAACGACACCCCCACAAATGTAAAATCACAGCGCGTGTGTGGGTACCGCAGGGAGATCGCATGGTCAAAATGACAATGACATGCCTGCGTTTCTAGCAGAAAAAGCGACCACAATGCGATTCCCCTGCAGGCCGCGCTTTGAGAAGGGTGCATGCACCTTTTTGCTGCTGGAAACGCAGACACGGCTGAAACGCATATATGTGCACCCGGGGGGAAAATGCCCAATTATCACAGTTTATTCATTTATTCGCTGCTCTAGTGAATAAACATTTAAAGACGGACCTACACAATTTAAACTGAGCATGTGCTAAAAAAAAAAAAAAAAAAAAGCTTCTGGCAGCTAAAACCGTATAGCGATTAGTAAATCCAGAAATATAACAGCTGAAGTCACATGCAAATCTCGGCTTTTCCTGTAAAAGTTAAGCTCGGTCCAACCATCCCACCTCTGAAGCTTTGTTGCAGGTCATTAGGACTACTCTTTGCATTAAGGGAGCGATAGGGAGGCTTTAAACTAGGCAGGAGGGAATGGAGCTCAGCTTCATTATAATCATTACAGGTAGTTCCAGAACAAGGTCAGCTATCGTCCATGTGCGCTGTCAAATTCGTTTCGTATTAGAATGAATTCGTATTTCGTAATTCGTGTCCGAAATTTCGTACGAAATACAAATTTTCGTTAACTTTTCGTAACAATTACAAATGTTCGTTATGATGAATTTATCATTATGAGGGGCTCCCACCATCCCTGGGCTGTGCTGACTTCCTGGGGATTTTAGCTTTTAGGTTTGTTAACTTTTCGTAACAATTACGAATGTTCGTTAGAAATTTGTATCCGGAATTCGTAAATGAAATTTCATACAAAATTCGGAAGCATAGCAATTCGTATTTTGGATCCTCCCGAATGTACGAATTTACGGAAATTCGTACGAATTTTCCATTCGTACTAAACTAATCGCACATGTCTAGCGTCCAAAGTGAGCATGTCAAACTGTGCGTCCCCCCCCAAGATGTATGAGCCTTATGGGGTTGATTTACTAAAACTGGAGAATGCAAAATGTGATGAAGCTCTGCATGGTAGCCAATCCACTTCCAGGTTTTTTTTTGTTTTTTTTTTGTCAAAGCTCAGCCACTTAAAGTGGTTGTACACCCTGCACAACCACTTTTACCTACAGGTAAGCCTATATTAAAGTGGTTGTAAACCCTGGTAAAAAAAAACAAAAAAACCCCCTTGCAAGATAAAGGCATAATGAGCTAGTATGTATGCATAGCATACTATCTCATTATGAAATATTTACCTTAAATCGAAGCCCCCGCAGCCATCCTCGTCTCCCCCTCCGGCCGGCGACATCTCTCCCGGGGGGTTACTTCCGGGTATCGCGGCTCCGGCGCTGTGATTGGCCAGAGCCGCGATGACGTCACTCCCGCGCATGCGTGCGGGAGCTGCAGGTAACGGCACAGTACAACTGAAGCAACGGCACGTATTTTACCCCTGTATTTTACGTCAAAGTACCAACGTACAACTACGGCGGTTTGCGGTAAGTGGTTGAAAACCTCAGACATGAAATATGAACAAAGCATATCCCTCTATAGTGTGTACTTGTCTCAGTCCAGAGCACTAAGTGTCATTTCTGTCTGCTCCTTCATTCCTCAGCATGGGTCACTTCTGACATGTTTTTCCTGATGAAACCTGGTGACCAGGGGTGGGATCTCCAGCTGATTAACAGCCTCAGCTCTGTTCCTGTGTGCTGTGTAAAGGGGGTGTGTCCCTTCCCTCCAATCAGCTCTCAGTGCTCTCCTCACTGAGCGCTACAGAGTGTAACTTCAGCACTCCGCCACCTTTTTTCTGAACTCCCAGCCCAGCTTTATAAATTCAGCACTGCCTGCCTCTGGCCCATACCCCCTCCCAATGACAGCCTGTCTCTTGAACACACCCCCTGCCCAAGCAAAGCTTGCAACTTGCCTCGGGCTGAACGGACTTTGGCACAGGTGTCAAACTGGTGGCCCTCGAGCTGTTGCGGAACTACAAATTCCATGAGGCAATGGAAGGCTGGTGCCCTGTCAGAAAGCCGCTACCCATCAGAATATGTAATGGAAGTGACGTCCCGGCACGGCCATCTTGGTACACCCGCACTCGTCCACAGTAAGCCTAGTCAGAAGGCGGCAAGCAGACATCTTTTTACACCCACTGAAGTCTTGCATTTCACACTTCGTTTTACCAGTAAATTGAGCTTATATAGTCAAAGTGAAGTCCGTGTGACTGTTTAGATGTTGAATTTTAAAGGCATCGGCAAGCCTGCTGATCTTAAACGTTTGCTAATCTGACAGAACACCACAGATTTTATAATTCAACATCAAAGCAGTCACACAGACTTCCAAATACTGTATTTGACTATATAAGCTCAGTTTACTGGTAAAACTAATGCCCCGTACACACGGTCGGATTTTCCGACGGAAAATGTGTGATAGGACCTTGTTGTCGGAAATTCCGACCGTGTGTAGGCTCCATCACACATTTTCCATCGGATTTTCCGACACACAAAGTTTGAGAGCAGGATATAAAATTTTCCGATCGTGTGTACACAAATCCGACGGACAAAGTGCCACGCATGCTCAGAATAAATAAAGAGATGAAAGCTATTGGCCATTTCCTCGTTTATAGTCCCGACGTACGTGTTTTACATCACCGCGTTCAGAATGATCGGATTTTCCGACAACTTTGTGTAACCGTGTGTATGCAAGAGAAGTTTGAGCCAACATCCGTCGGAAAAAATCCTAGGATTTTGTTGTCGGAATGTCCGAACAAAGTCCGATCGTGTGTTCGGGGCATTAGTGTGAAAGGCAAGACTTCAGTGGGTGTAAAAAGATGTCTGCTTGTCGCCTTCTGACTGTAGGCTTACCGCGGACGAGTGCGGGTGTACCAAGATGGTCACAACGGAACGTCACTTCCGTTGCATTTTCTGATGGGTAGCAGCTTTCTCATAGAACACTGGCTCCCACAGGCAGAGGCATGATGGGACTTGTAGTTTTTCAACAGCTGGAGGGCCTGCCAGTTTGACACCCCTGGACTATGGACTACAGGCATGCTGTATGCCTGCAGTGTCCTGTAACCCCGCCCCCCGCCATAATGGAGAAGAGATGTATGGTCACATGACAGAAATTTTTAACCTTGTAAAAAAAAAAGGTAAGAACGTTAATTTCTAATACTAAGCAAAATCAGTCATTTTGCCTGCCTGCATGGTTATAATTGTATTAGAAAGTGTCTATATCATTGTATGTTCATAATTAGTGTAATTTCTGGTGAGGGAATGCGGTGGGATTACTGATTGAAGACCAGGGACGTTGTTCCTAGGAATAAGGCTTCAAAGCCCCAAGGCTGTCCCTGGAAACCGGAGACTGTTGGCAAATATGCATGTTGTTGCAGTTACTTTACTATGGTTAACTTGCAGGTTGGCTAAAAAATATCACTTATATTCCCCAGCATGCTAAAAAAAAAAGTCATACAGCTTGGATATGGCCAACAGCAGTGTTTAATAACGACTCACCAAATCATGTACCACCATCCTACAACTTCCATCATTTCCTATCCATCACCCGTGTCTTCCTTCCAACTAACCATCTTCTCTTTGATGGCTCCTATTTCAGTATCTGGCGAAGAACCTGGGCTTGGACACTGTAGGTTTCGGCTATCTACAGACCGTTTTTGGAATCCTTCAGCTCGTGGGAGGTCCAATTTTTGGCAGGTAAGATTTTTTTTTTAAAGTTAAATTCAATCTATTCGGCGTAGAAAACATGGACACCATGGATCTACTTTTATATTTGTAGGTCTATTTTCTCCAAATCGTATAGAACCGTTACTTCTTTGGCGGGAAAGTCTAGTCAATAAGTCTCTGCTTCCCAAGTAGATCTAAACGCTGTTGTTCACATTATACCCACACATTATGGTGGAATCCAATTGAATTATCAGCCGTTGGGCACACATTTAGCCACCAATCCAAATCGCACACAGACAAGGGTCCTTGGTGCGAAATGAACCCAATACCACAGTTTGGAAAGAGAAGAGTCTTACCTATAAGCCACCAGGCTGCTGCTTTGGCAGTGTATGAATGTGCCGGTGAAGGTTCCCATTTCATTCTGAAGGTAAGTGTGCCCCAAACGGGGTACCAGTTGTGTTTTCCTGGGGTGCTGCGAACATGGGATGCAGTTTGCCTTAGATTGGCATCATGCGCTGCCATGGTATGGGCGGCCACCAACACCAGAACAAGTAATGAAGTGCTGGGACCAGGATTGCACAGTTTCCTGTCCACTTCATGGAAACGCGTGGGAATGATCCAGGACAGGTGGAAAGCAGGGCCACCCCCAGCATTCGGGAGAGGATGAGATGCACCTCCATCCAGACCTGCTCTGCCTTCCACCATGCTGCTGGAGTAAGGTAGGGCTTTGATGGATAGAGGAACTCTGATGGGAACAGTGGGGCTTTTCATATGATACCAGGATTCTGTGATTGGGGGGGGACACTGCTGATGTTATTGAGGGAAGGATCTGATGTGATGGAGGGGCTCTGACCTGATGGAGAGGACTCGTAAGTCATAAGGTGGAATCTGACATGAGGGGGGAGGCTCTAATGTGATGGGGGACCCCAACATAATGGGGGGGGGGGATCTGCTGTGAAGGGAGCTTTTGGTGTGATGTTAAAGTGGTTCTGAAGGCAGAAGGTTTTTTTATCTTCATGCAATCCATGAAGGTAAAAAACCTTCTGGGTGCAGCCCCCCCCCCCCCCTTAGTACTTACCTGAGCCCCATCTCAACCTAGCGATGTGCACGAGAGCAAGCCTCGTACACACGATCAGACTTTCCGACGGGAAATGTTGGATGACAGGCTGTTGGCGGTAAATCCGACCGTGTGTACGCTCCATCGGACAATTGTTGTGGGATTTTCCGCGGACAAATGTTGGATGGCAGGTTTTCAAATTTTCCGCGGAGAAATGTCTGTTGTCGGATTTTCCAAGCGTGTGTACACAAGTCCATCGGACAAAAGTACAAACACGCATGCTCGGAAGCAGAAGCGGCCGGTCTTGTAAACGAGCGTTCGGAATGGAGAATTAACATTCGTGACACGGCAAATTATGAAATCTGGAAATGCAGCGCACAATTCGCTTCTTCATTAATGGGATAATAATGAAGCTGCTTTGCTGGTGATACTGATGGAGTTATTGCAAACAAAGTTTCAAAGGTTTTTTTTTTTAGTGATATCAAGAATAATATTATTATGCTTTTATTTTTATTTTTTTGGGCAAGTTACCACAACACCATTATCCCCTATTTTTTAAGAACAAAGATACAACTATGTTGGTGTCCCTTGCTAATGTTACATTGTATTTCTTTAAATGTAACTACCGACACCCAAACTGTCATTTGAAGTAAAACACAGAGCCAAGTATTATTATCCAAATTTTTTTTATTGTGCATTAAAAAAAGAAAACAAATAAAATTAGACATGATATCTGCCAATAGAACTTCACCAAAAAGTGCATTCTATGCATCCAAAAATATAGAAAATATAACAAATCAAATCATTATTATTCAACCAAAAACATAATGTCAAAGCAATAACTCCGAGGCCAATAATAAATAACATGTTATCTCCTCCGATTCCATAACATGGCTGGTTGACGAACGGCTGTTCAGAAACAAACTGAAGAGCACGAAATGAAAAGTGCGAAATGAAAAGCACTAAATGAAACACACGAAAAGAAAAGTGCGAATCAACACTCACCAAACTTCTACTAACATGAAATTAGCAGAAGGAGCCAAAAGGGTGACGCTAAAGAGCTGAAAAAACCACGTAGTACGTCTAGTACGTCACTATGTTCGTAATTGTTGGCCAACAATTGTGTGGCCGTGTGTATGCAAGACAAGTTTGAGCCAACGCCCTTCAGACAAAAGTCCGCGCTTTTGTTGGCCAACAATCCGATTGTGTGTGCGCAGGGACAGATCCAGAGTCTAGTCTCGGGAGGGGCACTTCCAGAAAATAAGGCTACTTTCACACTGTAACGGGCGTCGGCAGTAAATCGGCGCTATTTTTAGCGCCATTTCAGTGGCGCTATTCAGCCGCTAGCATGGCGATTTTAACCCCCGCTAGCGGCTGAAAAAGGGTTAAAACCGCCCGCATGTCGCCGCCATGCTGTCGTTTTGGCGGCGCTGCCCCATTGTTTTCAATGGGCAGGGGTGCTTTTAGGAGCGGTGTATACAACGCTGCAAAGATGCGGCTTGCAGGACTTTTTTTTACCATCCTGCAAGTGTGAAAGCCCTCGAGGCTTTCACACTGGAGACACAGGAGAGGCGATTTACAGGCGCTATGCAGGCGCTATTTTTAGCGCTGTAGCGCCTCAGTGTGAAAGTAGCTTAAGGTGTTGCTCACAGAACTGTATTTAACGTATCATACAGTCCTAACCTTGTTTAAAGCACTGACACTGTTTTAAAGTGTTACATGCATCCCAATGCCGGTGTTCTGTCGAAGTACCCCCCCATCGAATAGTGCTTGCGCATGCACAGGGCGGAGGCGCACTTCAGCTGATTTGACGTTCAGCTGGAAGTGACGTGACCAGGGTGCAAGCGCACACCGTAGGAGGCATCGCTCGATGGGAGATACCATTTCACGGCCACAATTGTAACCTAGCAGGGGGGGGGGGGACCGTAGTTCTCACATTGTGCCTCGCTATTGCGGGGCAGCTTTACAGTGTGCTGATGCTCCGGTATTGTCTGTGTTGCAGGGCGGGTTTGCTGTGTTGAACGGCCCGGGTTTTGCCCGTGTCAAAGGGCGGGTTGCAACACAGACAAAACCAGCTCTTCAACGCAGCCACTTGCCGCCCTCCAGCAGCAGCGATGCGCAATCTGAGAACTACGGCCTCCCCCCGTTGTTTTTTATAGGTTTAAATTGTGCCTGTGAAATGGTATCTCCCATCGAGAGATGCCTCCTACGATGTGCGCATGCGCCCTGGTTACGTCAGCCCAGCTGATCGGCAATTCAGCTGTTGTGCTCTTCCGTACGGCGCATGCGCAGTACATCCCCGGCGCTTCTCGACAGAACACCGGCATCCCATTTATTTCTACTGAGACACACAGCCGCTATATCCCAATATGACATGCTGGTGCGGGTCCTTGAATGAGCCCTGCCTGCATTCTGGGATCCGCATGCATGACATATTGGGATATAGCGGCCGTGTGTCTCAGTAGAAATAAATGGGATGCCGGCATTGGGATGCATGGAACACTTTATGCATCCACAAGCCAGTAAAAGACATCGCTGCATGTTAGACGCATGTCTGCAGCACGCCCCCTGTGTGAATGAAGACTAAAGACGAATATTTCTGTCATTCTATATCATCATTATTATCATGATAATCACACAATACAGGTGCTGGAGCTCAACGCAACTGTCCTGTGTGATTATCATGATAATGATGATGATTGGTAAGTGGAATATGGCACATGGAGGGGGTTAATGTACTCACTGATGTATTACTGAGCACCAGTGGCAATTAATTTACCCCTTTGTGCTGCATTAGTGTCATTAGTGGCAGTGTTAATAAACCCCTTCATACTGTAGCATAAAAGGGGTTAATTAACACTGATGGTGCCGCTGTCATTAATGCAGCACAAAGGGGTTAATTGCCACTGGTCACTAATACATGAGTACATTAACCCCCTCCATGTGCCAGATTACAATTACCATTGTAAATTATTTAATCCCCTCCCCAAAGCATTAACCACTTCACATGTAAGACAAGGTGTTAACTCATTAACATAACAATGCCACTCACTTGCACTGCACTGAGCTCTGGCAGCATCTTGTCTTCAATCCCTCGCGCCTCTGAATCGTGACGTCACACCAGCGGGGACTAGGAAGCTCCTGTCCGGTGGAGATTACTCCGCCTAACAGGGAAGTGACACTCGCACCGCCCTGCGGCAACTTTGCCAGCGTGTAGCAGCGGCCCCGGTGTCACATCGATCCAGACCCCCCCCATAGTGACGCTGCTGGCCCCCTCTAAATGAACTGATGGGGCCCAGGGAATATATTTTAGGCCACCTGGGAGAGCCAGGGGAAGCAGAAATAAAGTCCCAGCAGCTGCATTTAGATGCCTGTGTGTCACGTCACATTCGGCTACCCATCCCATTTTGCTACCCGCTGGAGTGCGCATGCGCGACGCCGCCATATGCGTTCCAACACTGTTGTAAGACCACTTTGCCACAGGGCCCCTTGCGGGCTTGCTTTGCTCGCCACGCTTCGGGCACGGCCTCGATTTGCTCGGCATAATTATAATCTAACTCTATGTCCACTTAGATGGTAGGGCTTCAGCCTGGACTCAGGGGTGTAGCCACAAAGTTCTGCGCAAGCGCAGATCGCCACAGTGTTGGAACGCATATAGCGGCGTCGCGCATGCACAGTCCAGCGGGTAGCCAAATGTGATGAGTCACCATATGTGACGCTACACCTCGTAACACAAATCTGGTGAGGTGGCGGAGGGAGAAAGCTTTAGAGTCAGTACTATTTTCTGGGGGGGGAGGGGCAATTGCCCCGTTGCCCCCCCCCCCCGATCCGCCCCTGTGTGTACGAGGCTTAACACCGCAGTAGAAGTTTAACCTGGAACCCTTCTATTCAATATTCTTCAGTCTCAGCAGTGATGGCAAAGAACATTTGTATAAAATATGCTGGATCATCTGATAATAAAATCAATAAGGATGGACAAACACAAGAAGGATCTTTAGTCAAGTGACTGTCATTTTCAAATCTCATTGGACTCGGCTTAAAGTGGCTGTAGAGGCTGAAGGTTTCTTACCTATGCATGAAGGTAAAAACCTTTTGCTTGCTGCTCCCCCCAACACCCCCCCTCCCCTCCAATACTCACCTGAGCCCCCTCCCGATCCAGTAATGTGCACGAGGGACTCCCTCACCTTATTGGTTGAGACAGCACTGACACCCCTACTGACAACATAGGTGTGTGTAGCCTATTGCTATAGGGTGTGCACCCCAAAGCTCACACACATGCATGTGTGTACATATATACTGTATATGGCCCTGGCACATTGATCTCCCTGCCAGCACGGTGAAAGAAGAATGGATAAACATTTCTCTTTTGGCAGATCCAGTAAGAGGGAGATCCTTCCCACCTCCCCGCTGCTACACAGAGCGATAATGCTAATGTGCACTAGGTGATTAGGGTGTGCCCAGGAACATGATGCATATTAGCACATTATGACTTTGCCTTGCAGGTAAGAAAAAACGTGTTTACAGACATCCCAAGTCTCCCGCGAGTCGCGGGAGTCTCCCGTATTC
Organism: Lithobates clamitans; assembly: GCA_037952925.1. Taxonomy (NCBI): domain Eukaryota; kingdom Metazoa; phylum Chordata; class Amphibia; order Anura; family Ranidae; genus Lithobates; species Lithobates clamitans. The sequence goes on from JBBGZY010002832.1 coordinate 118,033, forward strand.
GGTTGTGGGTTCTTGGACACCCGCGATCGCCGGGCGATCTCCCGGGTTGCGCCTGTCACTCAGCCACAGACAGAAGACAGAGCAGCCTGAGCGGTCAAAAATAGATTGCGGCCACGGCGGCCGCTCGGGCTGCTCTGTCTTCTGTCTGTGGTTGAGTGACAGGCAGATGTGATGATGTCCCCGTTTGTGCAAGGTGGAGAACTGTAACAAAGTCCCGCCTCCTAGATAGAAACACTGATCAAATGATATATTGAATCGATGTGACTTGTATCATAGGAGGCGGGAATTTGTTACAGTTGCCGCCGGGTTATTCAAATCTGTTTCAGAGCTCTGTGTAATCAGGCTGCATTTCAGGGGCACTGGTAAGGCTGTATTTCATGGGAACTGGTAAGGCTGCATTTCAAGGGCACTGGTAAGGCTGCATTACGTGGGCACGGGTAAGGCTGTATTTTCTGGGCACTGGTAAGGCTGCATTACATGGGCACTGGTAAGGCTGCATTTCAGGGCACTGGTAAGGCTGCATTACGTGGGCACTGGTAAGGCTGCATTACGTGGGCACTAGTAAGGCTGTATTTCAGGGGCACTGGTAAGGCTGCATTACGTAGGCACTGGTAAGGCTGCATTACGTGGGCACTGGTAAGGCTGCATTACATGGGAACTGGTAAGGCTGTATTACATGGGAACTGGTAAGGCTGTATTTCATGGGCACTGGTAAGGCTGCATTACATGGGCACTGGAAAGGCTGCATTACTTGGGCACTGGTAAGGCTGTATTTCATGGGCCCTGGTAAGGCTGCATTACGTGGGCACTGGTAAGGCTGCATTACATGGGCACTGGTAAGGCTGCATTACATGGGCACTGGTAAGGCTGTATTTCAAGGGCACTGGTAAGGCTGCATTATGTGGACACTGGTAAGGCTGCATTATGTGGGCACTGGTAAGGCTGCATTACATGGGCACTGGTAAGGCTGCATTACGTGGGCACTGGTAAGGCCCAGTGAGGTGTATCGAGCGCTTGTTCGGGTCCTCCTAAAAAACTGACAGGCGGGCATGTGTGAGAGGGGCCTAACAAATAAAAGTAAAACAATTTATAAATGAATAATAATAAATAAGTAAAAGCAAATGAAAAAGCTGAAAAAACATAGCAACAAAAGAGGAAACAGATGATATTTTTCTTTATTGGCTAATTATAAAATGCCAAAGCTCAAAAACGCTGCACACAAACGCTAAAAAATGCGCAAACAAACGCTCAAAAACACGACACTCGGGTGTGAATCCAGCCTGACTTTTAAAAACAGAAGGCAGCAAAATATCTGATTTTCATTGCTAAATACTCCATAATGGCGGCACTAAAACTCCCCCCTTTAGATGGAATCGCTCTTCAATTTTGCTTGGCTGACAAGTGTTGTGATTTCCAGCACAGTCAGCATCTGCAAAGTTTATAATCTTCTACCCTTCAAGGTATTTGCTAATCATTGCTTTATCTGCAGAGTTTATACTGGGCAAGGTAAATGAACTCAAGAAGCTCGGCTGGTAATATAAAGAGTCACCAGCCGCTGGAGTATTGTGCCTTCCCTGGTTCTCCCAACCCCCCCCCCCCCCATCCACTTACCAACACTCTGATGACATTTTTAATTTCTTTTTGTTTTCTTTTTTTTTTTTTATTAAATATTCTATTGTAGACCCTGTGATCTCATCTCTGGGTCTCCTTGCTTCTCAATGCAAAAATCATGGCTGGTGGAAGGGTCCAGCAGGGTGCCCCCCCCACCACCACCAGCCATGATCTGCCTGCATTGCATAAAAAAGCACAGAGTTCAAGTGATCACATCACTGGTTCTAAAAGAAGGTATGTCATGAAAGCTGATTCTTCTTTCTTTCTTTTTTTTTTTTTTTTTTTGCACCATTTCTTTAGTGTGTTGATGAGGGAGGAGGGAGTAAGCAGGTTAAACTTCAGCTTTAAAACTGGACCAACCAGAACAACCAGGGATCAGGCCGCTGTATGTTGGATTCATTTGCTTTTTCAGATATAAGCAGTGGCGGCTGGTGGCATTTTTTTTGGGGGGGGGGGGGCGTCAAACAATGCACCCACAGCCACCCCCCGGTCGGTCCACCCACTGTGCTCTGTGCCCACCCCTTTTTTAAAGCCAATTAGCGCCCCGGGCTCTAATTACGTGCTTTTAAAAAAAAAAGACCCCTTTGAAATCCATGCGTCCGGCACCCTTCACCCTTACCGGGTGCATGATTTGGGGGCGGCGCCCCTGCGCCCCATATAGACGTGCCACCACTGGATATAAGAAATATTATTATACACAATTTACTGTATTTATTGGCGTATAACACTCACTTTTTCACCCTAAAAATTATGTGCAAATAGTATGTGCGTGTTATACGCCAATACTTAAATTTTAGATGCCTTGGAGGGGACAGGGAGGGGGGCGGGATAAGCGCTGTCAGATTACATACAGTGAGAATCTCCTGTTTACTTGGCGGACTCTGTAATAGGAAGTCCCGTCTCCTGGGCCGCCATTGGACCACTGTTCTGTCTATCATAGGAGATTCTCACTGTATATAATCTTTTGGCGCTCATCCCGCCCCCCTCCCTGTCCCCTCTAGGCTGCAAATGGGCATCAATCAGGCTGCATTGATGGCAATGGTGAGGCTGCATTGATATGGACTGATGAGGTTGCATTGATGGCACTTGTGAGACTGCAGATGGGCACTGACCCTTATTTTGCTTCAGAGTTCCTTATTTAAAATTTCATTTTTTTTCCCTGAAACTTCCCTCTTAAAGTTAATGTGCGTGTTATACACCTGTGCGTGTTATACGCCGATAAATACGGTATATAGCGCCAACAGTTTACGCAGCGCTTTACAATGTAGAGGGGGGGACAACACAATTACAGTTCAATACAGAAGGGACAGGAGGGCCCGGCTCATAGAGCTTACATTCTAAAGAAAGGGGGTGGTGGTATAAAATTAAGTATATATTTATATATAAATATTTATATAAATAAAAAATTTAAACTAGAACAAGTAAAGTGCTGCTGGGAATATGAAAAGGGAAGGTAGGCATTCCATGGCTCTTGTGTCCCAGGCCCGTAATTTGTAAGCTGCCTATTGTTTCACTAGCAGACAGGAACACCAAGGTACTTTACATCTAAGGCCCCATTCACACCTGACCGATTATCTGCTTAAAGCCCAAAAACGCCGGAGGAAAAAAAAAAAAAAAAATCAATTATTCTCTACGGAGACGGTTCACATCTCCACTCCGAGTCGCCTGAAGCCAAACAAGTTCTGGGGCTTTGTTTGTCGCTCGAATCGGGCAGATTTGGGTGTTTTTGGCACGTTTGAATTCCCATAGAAATGAAGGAAACGCGTTTCTGCGTGATTTTCTGCTCAAAGGAAAAAAAAAGTCAAAAATGAAATAGTAATAATATATAGTAATAATATATGAATAAATAAATGTAAAACAAATACACAACCATCATAAATAAGTAAAATAAATGAATATGTAATAATACTTTATTAAATAATAATTAACTTCTAACTTAAAAAAATATTAAAGCGGAGTTCTTAAGTTCTTAAAAAAATAAAAATTAAAAGTCAGCGGCTACAAATACTGCAGCTGCTGACTTTTAATAATCGGACACTTAACTGTCCCAGGGGTTTCAGCGATGCGAGGGGAACGAAGCCCCGCTCCTCTCCTCCTCCTCTCTGCGGCGCCGGCATTGTAACTGTGGCCACTGCGCATGGGCGAGCCATGCCGCGCGTGCCGTGACTGGCCGGGCAATCATCTGGGACCTGTGCTGTGTCCCAGATGATTGCCGAGAGGGAGGGGGGGGAGGTGATCTCCCTTCCGGTGCCGCGGTGCGCCGGGAGGAAGTGGGAGCTGGGACCCTCTAAAAAGAGGGTACCGGCTCCCCCCCCCCAAAAAAAATGACATGCCAAATGTGGCATGTCAGGGGGTCACCTCCCTTAAAGCGGAAGTTCCATTTTTGGGTGGAACTCCGCTTGTATGGCCGGCTTGAGGGATGTGCATTATTAAATACATTATAAATACATTATTATTATTAATAATAATTATATATTTTTTTGTGTTAGGGTGTTTAGTTATTTATTATTATTTTATTTTTTTAAGGGGTAAGGGTTAATTATTTATTTATTGTTATTTATTGTTACTTATTTTTAATTTATTTATTTTATTTATTTATTTGTGTATTTATTTTACATATATTCATTCATTTATTATTATTCGTATAACAATAATAAAATAAAATAAAAAATTAAAAAATAAAATAATAATAAATAATCCTAACCCCAACTCCTAATCCTAATCCTAATCCTAACCCTAACCTAAACTGAACTTGAATCCCTTACCGTAAAAACATTATAATAAATGAATAATAATAAAAGAAGAAATGAAATAAAAGCTAATGGAAAAGCTAAAAAAGCTGAAATGCCTAGCAACAAATGATGCAATAGATAGTAGTTTTCTCTATTGGCTAATAAAAAAAACACCAAAGCCCAAAATTGCTGCATACAAACGCAAAAAACGCAGAAAAAGCTCTCTATGGCGCTACGCTCAGATGTGAATGCAGCCTTAGGGTAGATTAAAGTCGGCCATACACAGTGTGCATATTTCTTTCCTGCAACCGCTGATCGGCTAGAAGGAGGACAGGACAGAGCTTTATCAATGTAAACAATGCAGAGCTCCGTCCTGTCAGAGGTGGGGGGGGGGTTGCTGGATTTTGTTTCCCTGCAAAGCGTATAATAAAAACCAGCACATCCCTCAGGCCAACCGTACACGGTTCGAATCTCAGCCGGTTCAGCAGGGACCCGGCGAGATTTGCACCATTAATAGGCAGGCTGAGTGTATCAAGTTGATCGATTTGGGTACAACCAGCCTGACGGATTTGCTTACGATTATTGCAAGCGACTGCTATAGCTGCTAGCAATAATTACTGTCTTCTCCCCCCGGGGACAGCTCCCCCCCCACCGGGAGAAGACAATGACCTGGCAGGAGTGATTCCGGCATCCCCTGTGTTGATGGTGGAAATCAGCCGAATTTCTTTCCTGCAACCTATAGTCCATGTATGGCCGGTCATGATGAAAGCACAGTGTACACATAAACACTGGCTAGGCACACATTTAGGCTTTTGATCGCCCTAGATGGTTAACCCCGTCCCAGCCAGTGTCATTAGTACAGTGACAGTATATATTTTTTTAGCAGTGATCACTGTATTAGTGTCGCTGGTTCCCACAAAGTGTCATTTAGTGTCACATTGCCCGCCATACTATTGCAGTCCCGCTATAAGTCGCTGATCGCCACCATTACTAGTATAAAAAAAAATTTAAAAATTCAGTATATATCCCATAGTTTGTAGACGCTATAACGTTTGCGCAAACCAATCAATATATACTTATTTGGATTTTTTTTTGTTTACCAAAAATATGTAGCAGAATATATATTGGCCTAAATTTTTGAACTAATGTGATTTTTACATTTATTTTATTGGATATGTTTTATAGCAGACAGTAAAAAATTAAATTTTTTTCAAAATTTTCAGTCTTTTTTCGTTTTATAGGGCAAAAAAAAAACAAAAAAAAAAAGCGCAGAGGTGATCAAATACCACCGAAAGAAAGCTCTATTTGTGGGGAAAAAAAATGACATAAATTTAATTTGTGTACAGCGTTGCATGACAAGACCACGCAATTGTCATTTAAAAATAACGCAGTGCCGTATAGCAAAAAAAATGGCCTGGTCATGAAGGGGGGGGGGGTAAATATTCCGCAGATCAAGTGGTTATACTGTTTGCTGTATATAACCCCTATAGGTACTTGGGTTGATTGCATTTCTTGCTAATGTCACATGACAGTATTGAGGTTGATGGTGATGGGCGTTCTTGTCAAACGCTGCGTCTGCTATTTAGGCGCCAACGCATGCATCCAACAAGAAAAGGCCGCGTTTGATCGGTCTTCCCTCTATAGGACCCGCGGAGTACAAAGAAGCGCAGCGCAAAGCTGGTCGGTCGCGGCCTCAGAGCTGCCATGTGACATTCTCCGATGAAGAAAATGGGAAATTTTGAACCTGTGTTTCAAATGCAGAAAACAACGCACAGCGCCATGCGCCCTTTTACTGAGGACGCCTGGGCTTCTAGATAATGAGCGGTTCAGTGTAGAGGAGACAGGTACTCTTTTCTTACTGAAGGCCGAGCTTTCAGTGTAAACAGTTGGTGGTGAACTGTCTTCTCAGGCGGTGACGTTTTATGAGGCCAGTCACCTCTGGATTACATGTCATGTGACCGGTGTCATTGATCTCATCTCAACGTCTGTAAATCATTCACATTCCCAATCTTCTTTATTATATGTGTACTTGTCATAGAGGGAAACTAAGGACAGGTGCATTATGTCATTAACAAACACCCACAGGGGATGTAGAGGAGTACAACACAGGAAGGGTGCTTTTGTAGGGGTCTCAGCCAAACAATGATACCGGTATCTGAATGTTGCCAGGTTACCAGTGTCTGACTGTTGCCAGGTTACCAGTGTCTGACTGTTGGCAGGTTACCAGTGTCTGACTGTTGGCAGGCTACCAGTGTCTGACTGTTGGCAGGTTACCAGTGTCTGACTGTTGGCAGGCTACCAGTGTCTGACTGTTGGCAGGCTACCAGTGTCTGACTGTTGGCAGGCTACCAGTGTCTTACTGTTGGCAGGCTACCAGTGTCTTACTGTTGGCAGGCTACCAGTGTCTGACTGTTGGCAGGCTACCAGTGTCTGACTGTTGGCAGGTTACCAGTGTCTGACTGTTGGCAGGCTACCAGTGTCTGACTGTTGGCAGGCTACCAGTATCTGACTATTGGCAGGCTACCAGTGTCTGACTGTTGGCAGGCTACCAGTGTCTTACTGTTGGCAGGCTACCAGTGTCTGACTGTTGGCAGGCTACCAGTGTCTGACTGTTGGCAGGTTACCAGTGTCTGACTGTTGGCAGGCTACCAGTGTCTGACTGTTGGCAGGCTACCAGTGTCTGACTGTTGGCAGGCTACCAGTGTCTGACTGTTGGCAGGTTACCAGTATCTGACTGTTGGCATGCTACCAGTGTCTGACTGTTGGCAGGCTACCAGTGTCTTACTGTTGGCAGGCTACCAGTGTCTGACTGTTGGCAGGCTACCAGTGTCTGACTGTTGCCAGGTTACCAGTGTCTGACTGTTGGCAGGCTACCAGTGCCTGACTGTTGGCAGGCTACCAGTGTCTGACTGTTGGCAGGCTACCAGTGTCTGACTGTTGGCAGGTTACCAGTGTCTGACTGTTGGCAGGCTACCAGTGTCTGACTGTTGGCAGGCTACCAGTGTCTTACTGTTGTCAGGCTACCAGTGTCTGACTGTTGGCAGGTTACCAGTGTCTGACTGTTGGCAGGTTACCGGTGTCTGACTGTTGGCAGGTTACCGGTGTCTAACTGTTGGCAGGCTACCGGTGTCTGACTGTTGGCAAGGTACCAGTGTCTGACTGTTGGCAGGCTACCAGTGTCTTACTGTTGGCAGGCTACCAGTGTCTGACTGTTGGCAGGTTACCGGTGTCTGACTGTTGGCAGGTTACCGGTGTCTGACTGTTGGCAGGTTACCGGTGTCTAACTGTTGGCAGGCTACCGGTGTCTGACTGTTGGCAAGGTACCAGTGTCTGACTGTTGCCAGGTTACCAGGGTCTGAATGTTGCCAGATTACCAGTCATGACACGCCTGTATGTTTCATTTCTCTTGCAGGTTTTCGGATCAATATGGTGCCCGTGCGGCTCTCACGCTCTCCTTCCTGTCTGCATCCATCTATTACCTGATCCTGGCATTCACCACCAGCATACCCTTCCTGTTTCTGTCTCGCCTGCCCTCCGCTTTCATGCAGGGCTTGCCAGGTACTGTATACAGCAGCCATACTGATTATTCACTTCTATGGGTCATAATAGAGTAATAATTATCACTTATGTATTCAGACACATTTAAAGGAAAACTCTACTCTGTAACAATTGTATTGATACGTCTGTCTTGTAGCGGGTAGGATTTACTATGTCAGGTGTTTATAGCAGATTTTATGAACATGTAACATACAGAGTGCAGGGATCAGGAGTATGTAATGTACACAGTGTAGATGTCCGGGGTATGTACCATACAGTGTGCAGGAGTTTAGAGATGGGTAACTTGCATAGTTCAGGGGTCTGAATTGTTTAATGTACATAGTTCAGGGGTCAGGAGTATGTAATGTACATAGTTCAGGGGTCAAGAGTGTGTAATGTAAATAGTTCAGTGGTCAGGTAATTGTAATGTACATAGGTCAGGGGAGTGTAGTGTATATAGTTCAGGTGTATGTAATGCACATAGTTCCGGGGGCCAGGCGTATGTAAGGTACATAGTTCAGGCCAGGGTCAGGTAATTGTAATATACATAGTTCAGGGGTCAGGGGAGTGTAGTTTATATAGTTCAGGAGTATGTAATGTACATAGTTCAGGGGTCAGGCATATGTAATGCATATAGTTCAGGGGTATTTGTAATGTACATAGTTCAGGGGTCAGGCGTATGCAATGTACATAGTTCAGGGGTCAGGAGTATGTAATGTACATAGTTCAGGGTTCAGGCATATGTAATGTATATAGTTCAGGGGTATTTGTAATGTACATAGTTCAGGGGTCAGGCGTATGCAATGTACATAGTTCAGGGGTCAGGAGTATGTAATGTACATAGTTCAGGGATCAGGTGTATGTAATGTACATAGTTCAGGGGTCAGGCGTGCGTAATGTACACAGTTCAAGGAATTAGGAATATGTAATGTACATAGTTCAGGGGTCAGGCGTATGTAATGTACATAGTTCAGGGATCAGGACTATGTAATGTACATAGTTGAGGGGTCAGGCGTATGTAATGTACATAGTTGAGGGGTCAGGCGTATGTAATGTACATAGTTCAGGGGTCAAGCGTACGTAATGTACATAGTTGAGGTGTCAGGCATATGTAATGTACATAGTTCAGGTGTCAGGAGTATGTAATGTACATAGTTCAGGGGTCAGGCATATGTAATGTACATAGTTCAGGGGTTAGGAGTATGTAATGTACATAGTTCAGGGGTCAGGCGTATGTAATGTACATAGTTCAGGGATCAGGAGTATGTAATGTACATAGTTCAGGGGTCAGGCGTATGTAATGTACATAGTTCAGGGGTCAGGCGTGTGTAATGTACATAGTTCAGGGGTCAGGACTATGTAATGTACATAGTTCAGGGGTCAGGAGTATGTAATGTACATAGTTCAGGGGTCAGGACTATGTAATGTACATAGTTCAGGGGTCAGGAGTATGTAATGTACATAGTTCAGGAGCCAGGAGTATGTAATGTATATAGTTCAGGGGTCAGGCGTATGTAATGTACATAGTTCAGGGGTCAGGAGTATGTAATGTATATAGTTCAGGGGTCAGGAGTATGTAATGTACATAGTTCAGGGGTCAGGAGTTTGTAATGTACATAGTTCAGGGGTCAGGCGTATGTAATGTACATAGTTCAGGGGTCAGGAGTATGTAATGTACATAGTTCAGGGGTCAGGCGTATGTAATGTACATAGTTCAGGGGTCGGGCGTATGTAATGTACATAGTTCAGGGGTCAGGCGTATGTAATGTACATAGTTCAGGGGTCAGGACTATGTAATGTACATAGTTCAGGGGTCAGGAGTATGTAATGTACATAGTTCAGGGGTCAGGACTATGTAATGTACATAGTTCAGGGGTCAGGAGTATGTAATGTACATAGTTCAGGGGTCAGGACTATGTAATGTACATAGTTCAGGGGTCAGGAGTATGTAATGTACATAGTTCAGGTGTCAGGAGTATGTAACGTACATAGTTCAGGGGTCAGGCATATGTAATGTACATAGTTCAGGGGTCAGGAGTATGTAATGTACATAGTTCAGGGGTCAGGCGTATGTAATGTACATAGTTCAGGGGTGAGGAGTATGTAATGTACATAGTTCAGGGGTCAGGCGTATGTAATGTACATAGTTCAGGGGTCAAGAGTATGTAATGTACATAGTTCAGGGGTCAGGCGTATGTAATGTACATAGTTTAGGGGTCAGGCGTATGTAATGTACATAGTTCAGGGGTCAGGACTATGTAATGTACATAGTTCAGGGGTCAGGAGTATGTAATGTACATAATTCAGGGGTCAGGACTATGTAATGTACATAGTTCAGGGGTCAGGAGTATGTAATGTACATAGTTCAGGGGTCAGGAGTATGTAATATATATAGTTCAGGGGTCAGGAGTATGTAATGTATATGTAAAAAGGTGTTCTTACGGGCCCAAAAGTACACCACTCAGCGCCAGGGACAGATGTCGTTCTGAAGCAGGAATATAATGAAGATAAAATACGAATAACACCAATTTGCTGTCACTATAGGTACAAAGAGGTGCAAACTAAAAATAATAGTATAAAAGCAGCCGTTTAAAAATATGGATAAATCATAATAAATTGTGGTATACAATAATCAGCAAACAAGACTATAATATCACACTAAAAACAGCGCTGAACTATGTACATTACATACTCCTGACCCCTGAACTATGTACATTACAAACTCCTGACACCTGAACTATGTACATTACATACTCCTGACCCCTGAACTATATACATTACATACTCCTGACCCCTGAACTATGTACATTACATACGCCTGACCCCTGAACTATATACATTACATACTCCTGGCCCCTGAACTATGTACATTACATACTCCTGACCCCTGAACTATGTACATTACATACTCCTGACCCCTGAACTATGTACATTACATACTCCTGACCCCTGGACGCCCTCTGTTGAAGTCAGGATATGACGAAACGCGTCAGAGCGTGGCTTACACGACGCCGGAAGTGATGTTTGCGCTCCACCACAGCCTGACTCACAACCAGGAAGTAAGAGATCGCTCCTTGGGAAGCTGAGCCGGCTGACGTCTAGCATGGTGAAGTGCACGATATAAATGCTTCCTTTGATGTGCTCTGTTGATTGCAGGGTTGATGTACGTATATTTATTGAAGGGGGGATCTTTGTGTGATGTGATGGGCTTTTAATCAATAAACAGGATTACGCTATGTGCGCTTTTCTTTTGTTGTTGGGTTATTTTTGAGCCTTGATCATCTGAGATTCCTCCTGAGCGGTGCTGGCAGTGGCTTGTGGCTTGGATGTTTCTTTCCTTGGAGGCTTATTACTATTAAGCTCTGGTGAGTTTAACCCCCTGAGGGGAACGTGTTCTCACATGGTGGAATTGGATTGACCGGTGGAAGGTGCACACTGAGTTTCTATACTATGATCACCTATGAACACTTTCTGAACCACTTTTTCAACTACCCACCTCTCTCAAAGGACTTTGTTTGTGAAGTTGGCCACATGATATTTGTTTTAGCTCAACATTAGCGCTTTTTTGTAATTATTGTATACCACTATTTATTATGATGTAATGTATATAGTTCAGGGGTCAGGAGTATGTAATGTACATAGTTCAGGTGTCAGGAGTATGTAATGTACATAGTTCAGGGGTCAGGAGTATGTAATGTACATAGTTCAGGGGTCAGGAGTATGTAATGTACATAGTTCAGGGGTCAGGCGTATGTAATGTACATAGTTCAGGGGTCAGGCGTATGTAATGTACATAGTTCAGGGGTCGGGCGTATGTAATGTACATAGTTCAGGGGTCAGGCGTATGTAATGTACATAGTTCAGGGGTCATGACTATGTAATGTACATAGTTCAGGGGTCAGGAGTATGTAATGTACATAGTTCAGGGATCAGGAGTATGTAATGTACATAGTTCAGGGGTCAGGAGTATGTAATGTACATACTTCAGGGGTCAGGAGTATGCAATGTATATAGTTCAGGGGTCAGGCGTATGTAATGTACATAGTTCAGGGGTCAGGCGTATGTAATGTACATAGTTCAGGGGTCGGGCGTATGTAATGTACATAGTTCAGGGGTCGGGCGTATGTAATGTACATAGTTCAGGGGTCAGGACTATGTAATGTACATAGTTCAGGGGTCAGGAGTATGTAATGTACATAGTTCAGGGGTCAGGAGTATGTAATGTACATAGTTCAGGGGTCAGGACTATGTAATGTACATAGTTCAGGGGTCAGGAGTATGTAATGTACATACTTCAGGGGTCAGGAGTATGCAATGTATATAGTTCAGGGGTCAGGCGTATGTAATGTACATAGTTCAGGGGTCAGGACTATGTAATGTACATAGTTCAGGGGTATTTGTAATGTACATAGTTCAGGGGTCAGGAGTATGTAATGTACATAGTTCAGGGGTATTTGTACCATACAGTGTAGGTGTCCGGGGTATGTACCATTCAGTGTGCAGGAGTTAGAGATGGGTAACTTGCATAGTTCAGGGGTCTGAATTGTTTAATGTACATAGTTCAGGGGTCAGGAGTGTGTAATGTAAATAGTTCAGTGGTCAGGTAATTGTAATGTACATAGGTCAGGGGAGTGTAGTGTATATAGTTCAGGTGTATGTAATGCACATAGTTCAGGGGTCAGGCGTATGTAAGGTACATAGTTCAGGGGTCAGGTAATTGTAATGTACATAGTTCAGGGGTCAGGTAATTGTAATATACATAGTTCAGGGGTCTGGGGAGTGTAGTTTATATAGTTCAGGAGTATGTAATGTACATAGTTCAGGGGTCAGGCATATGTAATGCATATAGTTCAGGGGTATTTGTAATGTACATAGTTCAGGGGTCAGGCATATGCAATGTACATAGTTCAGGGGTCAGGACTATGTAATGTACATAGTTCAGGGGTCAGGCATATGTAATGTATATAGTTCAGGGGTATTTGTAATGTACATAGTTGAGGGGTCAGGCATATGCAAAGTACATTGTTCAGGGGTCAGGAGTATGTAATGTACATAGTTCAGGGATCAGGTGTATGTAATGTACATAGTTCAGGGGTCAGGCGTGCGTAATGTACACAGTTCAAGGAATCAGGAATATCTAATGCAGGGCTTGACAAATTTGCTTGGAATCCAGGAGCCAGCTAAAAAAGTTAGGAGCCAGGTTTTTTTTTTTTTTTTTTTTAAACGACCGACAAAGCTTTATTTTCAATATAAAAATTAACCAATCTTAAATTTACACAGAGACGACTAGAACTAATGTGACTGCTTTTATTTCCTGCCATGCAGGGACATAAGACCGCCATATTCCCGCTAAGGATCCAATCAGGTCCGCCTGAAAAACTGACAGGCGAACCTGATCAGACAGCCCGTGTGAAAGGGGCCAAGCAGGGAGATGACAAATAATAAATTCATTTTAATTAACCACTTCCTTCCCGCAGGACGACTATATACGTCCTGTCTTTGAAGAGAAATACCGTTGTTATGGTAGCAGCTAGCTACCATAACCCCGGTATCTTCTTCAAGAGCCAGCGGTTCTCTTTCAGATAAAAGTGGTCTCTGCAGCAGATTAGCAGCGAGATCACTTTTATCGGCGGCAGGAGGGGGGCCCCCCTAACGCCGCGCTCCGGTGCCCTTCACCGCTTACCGTGGCCATCGGTAACGGCGGAGGCGATCCAGGCCTGTCCCTGGCCTGACATGGAGACAAGTGAGAGGAAGATGGCCCCCCCGCCCATCTCCAAGTCATTGCAGGGCGGAAGCGACGTCAAATCGTCACTTCCACCCATAGCTCTTGAAGGGACATTTTTTTTTTTTTTTTTTCAAATGACAATTTTTTTTTTTTAATGCATATTAGTGTAAATATGAGATCTGAGGTCTTTTTGACCCCAGATGTCATATTTAAGAGGACCTGTCATGCTTTTTTTTCTATTACAAGGGATTTTTACATTCCTTCTAATAGGAATAAAAGTGACTTTTTTTTTTTTTTTTTAAAGAACAGTGAAAAAATAAAAGTTAAAATAAATAAGAAAAAAAAAAAATTTAAATGTGCCCCATCCCTTGTAATAGAAATAAAAGTGACACAATTTTTATTTTTTTTTAAAAACAGTGTAAAAATAAAAAATAAAAAGTAAAATATATAAGAAAAAATAATAATTTTTTTAAATGCGCCCCGTCCCGCCGAGCTCGCTTGCAGAAGCGAACGCATATGTGAGTAGCACCCGCATATGAAAGCGGTGTTCAAACCACACGTGAGGTATCGCCACGATCGTTAGAGCAAGAGCAATAATTCTAGTCCTAGACCTCCTCTGTAACTCAAAACATGCAACATGTAGAATTTTTTAAACGATACCTATGGAGATTTTAAAGGGTAAAAGTTTGTCGCCATTCCACGAGCGGATGAAATTTTGAAGCGTGACATGTTGGGAATCAATTTACTCGGCGTAACATCATCTTTCAAAATATAAAAAAAATTGGGCTAACTTTACTGTTTTCTTATTTTTTAATTAAAAAAAGTATTTTTTCCCAAAAAAGTGCGCTTGTAAGTCCGCTGCGCAAATACGGTGTGACAGAAAGTATTGCAATGACCGCCATTTTATTCTCTAGGGTGTTAGAATAAAAAATATATATAATGTTGGGGGGTTCTAAGTAAAGGGAAGGAGATGAGCAGGCAGTGAAAACAGGTAGGGAAAGCTGCTCCATTAGCATTGGTGGATGTCTTGTCATACCAACGGCCACCACCAGAGGGCGCCCGATTGCAGAAGGAACCAGGAACCATAGGACTGCAGTAGGACGCAAAGCCGGGGCCTCAATTACCGGCGCGGCCCAGCGCGATCGCGGCGGGAGGGGGGGTGTCGAACGGACACAGGATACCCCAGCTGTGCCGCCCCAGGCGCCAGGTCGCTAATTCTAGTCGCAAATGCGACCTGGCGCCCGGGGTTTGTCGAGCCCTGATGTAATGTACATAGTTCAGGGGTCAGGAGTATGTAATGTACATAGTTCAGGGGTCAGGCGTATGTAATGTACATAGTTCAGGGGTCAGGCGTATGTAATTTACATAGTTCAGGTGTCAGGAGTATGTAATGTACATAGTTCAGGGGTCAGGAGTATGTAATGTACATAGTTCAGGGGGCAGGCGTATGTAATGTACATAGTTCAGGGGTCAGGCGTATGTAATGTACATAGTTCAGGGGTCGGGTGTATGTATTGTACATAGTTTAGGGGTCAGGCGTATGTAATGTACATAGTTCAGGGGTCAGGAGTATGTAATGTACATAGTTCAGGGGTCAGGAGTATGTAATGTACATAGTTCAGGGGGCAGGCGTATGTAATGTACATAGTTCAGGGGTCAGGCGTATGTAATGTACATAGTTCAGGGGTCAGGCGTATGCAATGTATATAGTTCAGTGGTCAGGCATATGTAATGTACATAGTTCAGAGGTCAGGAGTATGTAATGTACATAGTTCAGGGCAGGGCTTTTTTTCAGCAGGAACTAGGGGGAACTCAGTTCCACCTACTCTGGCTCGGGTCTTCTGCTCCCTGCTCACCACTATCACTTGGTAACACTGAAGTCCAGCTTCTGCGTTTACAAGTGATAGCTTATCTCCCAGTAGCTCCCACAGGTCAGATCTCCTGCGCAGATCCCACTGAGTGCCGGACAGGGACATGGAAGATACAGAACAGGTGCCCAGGGTTCAGTGCAGTCATGGGCATGAGAGGGTGCTTGGTAGGTTGCACCCTCTGTGGTCTCCATTTTTTTCCCTGGTGACCAGTTGTTGATGCTCCTACTACATGATTTCCCTTGCAAGTGACTGTAGTATAGTATAGAATGCTGGGAGGTACTACAGCCGGATAGGTGCTTCAGCTTAATATTGCAACAAAGGTAAGACATATGACAGATGGTGGAGCTTTTAAGGAGGGGGGAGAAGATGAGGGCAGTGGAGGGAGGGGTTGTTTGCAGAGGGAAGAGCTACTATTTGATGCCATTTGGCAGGTATGTGTGTTTGGCGGGCATGATTGAGTTCCTGCACCTTTTCTCTGAGAAAAAAAGCCCTGGTTCAGGGGTATTTGTAGTGTACATAGTTCAGGGGTCAGGCGTATGTAATGTACATAGTTCAGTGGTCAGGCGTATGTAATGTACATAGTTCAGGGGTCAGGAGTATGTAATGTATATAGTTCAGTGGTCAGGCGTATGTAATGTACATAGTTCAGGGGTCAGGCGTATGTAATGTATATAGTTCAGTGGTCAGGCGTATGTAATGTACATAGTTCAGGGATCAGGAGTATGTAATGTACATAGTTCAGGGATCAGGAGTATGTAATGTACATAGTTCAGGGATCTGGAGTATGTAATGTACATAGTTCAGGGGTATTTGTAATGTACATAGTTCAGGGGTCAGGCGTATGCAATGTATATAGTTCAGGGGTCAGGAGTATGTAATGTACATAGGTCAGGGGTCAGGAGTATGTAATGTACATAGGTCAGGGGTCAGGAGTATGTAATGTACACAGTTCAAGGGTCAGGTGCATGCAATGTATATAGTTCAGGGGTCAGGAGTATGTAATGTACATAGTTCAGGGATCAGGAGTATGTAATGTACATAGGTCAGGGGTCAGGAGTATGTAATGTACATAGTTCAGGGGTCAGGTGCATGTAATGTATGCCGCGGGGCCATTCAGAAAGGGCAGCGTGCTTCATGCATGTGCAGAAGGGAACCGCCTGTGAAGCCGAAAGGCTTCACTGCTGGTTTCCCGTAGCACAAATGGCAGCGGCAGCACCCAAGAGCAGATCTGAAAATCTGCTGGGGTGCCGACATTGCTGGACTCTGGGACAGGTAAGGGCATGTGTAGCTGCTGACTTTTAATTTTTTGCTGTGGGGTGGGGGGGGTTGGGCAAACTCCGCTTTAATTTCTGATTGATCTGCAGTTGCCATGGTATTGCACATGTGATCGGTTTTGACATACAACCATTTGATGACTTTACAGTTTGGATGGAAGTATAAAGCTACTGTGACAGCATTCACAGAATACCTTGAACACAATTGTTTTGGGAAAACGTTAAATCGATGGGTTTAGTTCCTCTTTAAAGTGTTACTAGACCCAGGAGCCTGCATTTTCACTTTATCTGGTCTCCCACAGTACACACAACATGGAAATGCAATTATTTTAGTAAATATAAACCGCTAAATACCTTTTCTCACCAGCAGTATATAGCAGTCTTGTGACTTCTATCAGTGTCTGGTTAAAGCTTGTAGGAATAGTTTTCATTCCCCTTTGACTGTCCTATGAGGCTGCATGACCCCTGACCCTCTGGACAGTGCTGATTGGCCCTGATCACATGCACTCTCCCAAAAAAAGAAAAACAAAACCTCTAGCAATACACACCAAACTGAGCATGTGCAGAGTTCCCATAAGGCTCTGTCATATCAGGAGATGGACTGGGGACTATGGAAGAAGGGGTGGATCAGAGAAGACAGGATCAAACAGAATTTTTACACAATGTGGAGGATTAACCCCTTAGATTCCACAGTGAGTATAACAAGCATGCTTTAACTGCATATACAGACTGATTTTAATGTTTGAGTTTAGTAACACTTTAAGTGTGGCGCTAATCATTTTTAACATTTTTAACATTGCAGTAACACATAGCAAGAAATCAGATTTCAGTTTACTGTCCGTTCAGTTTAAGCCCTCGTTCACATTGGAGCAACTTGTCATGCGACAATTGCACCCTATTGTCGGCAATGGCCCCGTTCAAATCGATGTGACGCTTACTTTGTGGTGCCGCATCGATTTTGAAAAAGCAGCCCCTGCACCAATTTTGCCAATTTCGGGTGCGACTTACATAGACATCTGTGCATGAAGCCGCACAGATGTCTTCAAAGTCGCACCTGAAGTTGCACTAATATGCGGCTTTGAAAACGTGCAATTTTTAGATGAAGTTGCGCAATTTCAAAGCCGCATTCAGTGTGAACAAGGGCTAAGGGTGCAGCAGTTTGCTTTTGGTTTTATTCAACTGATTTGGACATTTTTTACATTTCAGAACATTGGAACACATCGTGCAATATCAAAACACCCCACTAGATGGCGACATTACACCAACGTTGAGTCTTCTTGCTGATTGTGTGATTGAGCTGTGTGTTTGCAGAGCTGAATTATAATCACTTTTGTAAATAGAACACTAAACCAGCACAGCTTCCTATGTGCACTTCCTAGTGGAGTACATAGAGGACAATGTATCCAGTTCTATTAAAAAAAAAAAATAGGATCAGGTCTACAAAGAACTAAGTGTAGTTACAGATATCTTTCTAACCATTTTAAGAAGGGATGTGAAGGATCTGTCATCCTCCACCATCGGTCTCACTGGCAAATCTGATGCGACTTTTACATTAGGCAATGTGTATTTGTAGCTGACATGCTAACTAAAAAATAAAGCGTTTTGCGTGTATATTATTTGTTACTTAATGGTGCCAAACGTGATACATTCTCAGTACATACTGCAACATTGTATCAAATTCAATACTAGTTCAAAAACTACAGTGGTACCTTGGATTACGAGCATAATTAGTTCCAGAAGAATGCTTGTAATCCAAAAGCACTCGTATATCAAAGCGAGTTTCCCCATAGGAAATAATGGAAACTCAGATCATTCGTTCCACAGTGACTGCTATTGTATGCAGTACCACATGTGGCCAGAGGTGGGGCGGGGGCACTGGAAACACTCGGAGAGGCTCGGGAACAGAGCGTTTCTGAGTGTCACCGGCACCCTCCGCACCTCTGGCCAAATGCGGTACTGCACACCCCAGAGGCTTGAATCCTGTTCGTCTTGCGAGACAATGCTTGCAAGCCGAGCCAGGATTTTTTAAAAATAGCTCCTATTGCGAAACGCTTGTAAACCACGTTACTCGCAATCCGAGGTATTACTGTAATACTTTATCCCCTTGGCGCCCAACCTATGGCCCTCGGGGCCCCTGCAGACACTAATCTGGGTTTTTACTATTGCCCTGTTATAGGAGTGATTTCTAGCAGTCTCATATAATGTGTCTCAAGTCTGACTGTCTCTTGAAGAAGGTTACCAGTCTCCAGCATCTCCTATATCATGTTCACAGTCTCCTGTATCATTCCCACACTCTCTGACCATCTCTTATATAATGTCTGCAGTCTCTGACTATCTCCTGTATCATGTCTGCAGTCTCTGATCATCTCCTGTATCAGGCCCACAGTCTCTGATCATCTCTTATATAACGTCTGCAGTCTCTGACCATCTCTTGTATGTTGCCCACAGTTTCTAACCAACTTATTTGTCATGCCCCCAGTCTTTGGCCGTCTCCTGTATCATGTCTGCAGTCTCTAACCATCTCTTGTATCATGTCTGCAGTCTCTGACCATCTCTTATATAACGTCTTCAGTCTCTGACTATCTCCTGTATCATGTCTGCAGTCTCTGACCGCCTCTTTTATCATGTCTGCAGTCTCTGACCATCTCCTGTATCAGGCCCACAGTCTCTGATCATCTCTTATATAACGTCTGCAGTCTCTGACCATCTCTTGTATGTTGCCCACAGTTTCTAACCAATTTATTTGTCATGCCCCCAGTCTTTGGTCGTCTCCTGTATCATGTCTGCAGTCTCTAACCATCTCTTGTATCATGTCTGCAGTCTCTGACCATCTCTTGTATCATGTCTGCAGTCTCTTACCATCTCTTGTATCATGTCTGCAGTCTCTGACATCTCCTGTATAATGTCTGCAGTCTCTGACCATCTCTTGTATCATGTCTGCAGTCTCTGACATCTCTTGTATCATCTCTGCAGTCTCTGATCATCTCTTGTATCATGTCTGCAGTCTCTGACCATCTCTTGTATCATCTCTGCAGTCTCTTACCATCTCTTTTATCATGTCTGCTGTCTCTGACCATCTCTTTTATCAGGTCTGCAGTCTCTGACCATCTCTTGTATCATGTCTGCAGTCTCTGACCATCTCTTGTATCATGTCTGCAGTCTCTGACCATCTCTTGTATCATGTCTGCAGTCTCTGACCATCTCTTGTATCATGTCTGCAGTCCCTGACTATCTCCTGTATCATGTCTGCAGTCTCTGACCATCTCCTGTATCATGTCTGCAGTCTCTGACCATCTCTTGTATCATGTCTGCAGTCTCTGACCATCTCCTGTATCATGTCTTCTGTCTCTGACCATCTCTTGTATCATCTCTGCAGCCTCTGACCATCTCCTGTATCATGTCTTCTGTCTCTGACCATCTCCTGTATCATGTCTGCAGTCTCTGACCATCTCTTGTATCATGGGCACAGTCTTTGTATCCCTCTGATTCCTCCTGTATTGATTTGTATTGTAAGTGTACTGTCTGCTCTCATGTTGTAAAGTGCTGCGCAAACTGTTGGCGTCTATATAAATACTGAATAATAATAACATCCCGCTGTCCCTGACACAGAGTATTTACTGAATTGTATGTGCGGCCCTAACAAAATACAATGTAAACTGAAGCACCACACCACCGCTAAGAGGTCCAGGTACAACCCTAGTCCAATAAAAGTCAGGGGGCCAATCCAAAAAGTATCCAATGCATTTCGGGGGTCCAATAGTGCCCTCTTCACCAGGGCTTGATTGACAACAATGTGAATGGACTAGAAGTGAACTGGACCTTTAATTGTAATTCTTCCGGTGTGATTACAAGCACAGGCCTTGTCAGCAGCTGGTTTCTATTCACATTGCTGTCAATCAAACCCTGATGAAGGGGGCGCTCTTGAACCCCTGAAATGTGTTAGCCACTTCTTGGATTGTCCCCCTCACTTTTTTTTTAAAGTAAAGTTGTAGCGGGAACTTTTAGCAGTGGTCTGAAGCTTCAATTTGTACCACTCCCTTCAGCTGCCACGTTAAGTTAACCTCTTGGCACCAGCGCCTCCCGGCTCTTTAAGAGGTTTGGGATGCCGGGAGAAGGGGCGGGGTTTATGATCATGTGACCGCCGTGATTGGCTGTCACATAATCGGAAAGCTCCTGTTCGCTGCTTGCTGAAATTTCCGTTACCTGCCGGTAGCTGTCCCGGGAGCGCGCAGCGCACGTGACCTCAGCACAGCTGTATTTGCACCAATTCATGCAAATATGTGGCCGCTTGGCGCCAAAACCCACACGCTGAGAAGCCGCATATTTGCGTGCGGCCAGCGTCAAGGTGTTGAGGTGGAAGTTAAGCAGATTTCTGCTTTTTGTTTGTCACCTTTGCTGTGACCAGTATTTCCCTTTTGTGTCACTCTTGATACCATATCACAGATAGCAAAGCTCCCAACTGTCCCGGATTTCGAGGGACTGTCCCTGATTTGGAGCAATGTCCCTCTGTCCCTCATTCATCCTCATTTGTCCTTCTTTTTGCTCTGATCCATATAGTTGTATATAAAATGCACTTTTTATATTTCAAAAAGTGTTTCCCAGCGCTAAACCTTTCATCCAAATGATAAATTGCTGCATTTGCAAATTTTAAAAGCCAATATAAAGGAAATGTAGTGGTAAAAAAAAAGTCCTTGTGGATTTAATTAACCTTTTTTTTTTTTTGGTAATTCTTCTTTAATGGGGTGTGGCAGGGGGTGTGTCCTATGCCTACATACATTTGCTAGTAGGTGTGCCTCATTCCCATCTCAAAATGTTGGGAGGTATGCAGATAGTTGGGATTCAATATGGTTGACTTTCTGTTTTCAGAATGTGAAAAGAGTCCCAGGGATCTAATGTGGGTCCAGTAAATCTTTAGAGCACATGACTGAAGGCGACAAAAAAAAAAATCCGGCACGTTTCAGGGACTCAATACTTCCCTTCATCGGGGCTCAGATGCTGACCCTAATTACAGAGAATACTGGACAACAATGTGAAGTGAAAGGATTAAAGGGTGCTCATTTGGGTCGCAGGTCACCCCTCAATCCTTCCACTTTACAGTAATTTTTTCATCTTTCCATCTATTAAATCTTCTGCCCTTGTTGTTGTTTTAACTTTGGATAGTAAAACTTTTTTTTTCTGCCAGTAAATACACTTCCTGTTTCCTTTTCTGGTCATTAGTCTGGGTATATGACATCATGCACAGCTCTCTCTCTCACTCTTGTGAGAGTTTGCTAGGAAGGGGGGTATGAGTCATAAGAGAGCCAATGAGAGCTGCAGAGCTGGAGGTGTGTCTGTGTAAATCCAGGAAGTGAATAGGCAGCAGCTTCAGCTGCCCACAGTTAAAATGGCTGCAACCAGACTCAGTGGAAGGAGGTGGAAGGAGATTTCTGCAGCATATTTGGCAAGTACAGAATCACAGTATATATAAAATAATATGCAAAGTGGTTGGAGGGAAGCTTCAGAATGGCAAAGATGTTTTTATTACAAATTATGTGAGCAGACTGCAGTTCCTCTTTAAGTAAATATAAACTGCTAAATACCTTTTCTCATCAGCAGTATTTAGCGGTCTTGTGACTTCTATCAGTGTTTAGTTAAAGCTTGTAGGAGGAGTTTTCATTCTCCTCTGACTGTCCTATGAGGCTGCAGGACCCCTGACCCTCTGTCTGGACTGTGTTTTTTGGCCCTTTGCTGATCACATGAACCCTCCCAAAAAAAGACAAAAAACTCTAGCAATACACACCAAACCGAGCGTGTGCAGAGTGCCCCCAAGGCTCTGTCATATCAGGAGAGGGATTGGGGACTGTGGAAGGAGAGGAGGAACAGGGAAACAGCCTTTTAACACAATGCAGAGAATTAACTCCTTAGGTTCCACAGTACAGTATAACAAGCATGCTTTACAGCATATACAGTAAAGCTCCCAACTGCTCTCAACTGTCCCTGATTTAGAGGGGCTGTCTCTGATTTGGAGCAATGTCCCTCTGTCCCTCATTCCTCCTCATTTGTCCCTCATTTTGGTCTGATCTATATAGTTGAGTATAAAATGCACTTTTTATCTTTCAAAAGATTTTTCCCAGTGCTAAATCTTTCATCCGATTTCTTAATTGCTACATTTGTAAATTTTAAAACCAGTATAAAGGAATAGTAGTAGTAAAAAAAAGCACTTGGGGGTTAACTAATCTTTTTTTTTTTACGTATAATACTCCTTTAAGGGGGAGTGGCAGATTTCAGTTTACTGTCCATTCAGTCTAATGCCCCGTACACACGGTCGGATTTTTCGATGGAAAATGTGTGATAGGACCTTGTTGTCGGAAATTCCGACCGTGTGTGGGCTCCATCACACATTTTCCATCGGATTTTCCGACACACAAAGTTGGACAGCAGGAGATAAAATTTTCCGACAACAAAATCCGTTGTCGGAAATTCCGATCGTGTGTACACAAATCCGACGGACAAAATGCCACGCATGCTCAGAATAAATAAAGAGATGAAAGCTATTGGCCACTGCCCCGTTTATAGTCCCGACGTACGTGTTTTACGTCACCGCGTTCAGAACGATCGGATTTTCCGACAACTTTGTGTGACCGTGTGTATGCAAGACAAGTTTGAGCCAACATCCGTCGGAAAAAATCCTAGGATTTTGTTGTCGGAATGTCCGAACAAAGTCCGACCGTGTGTACGGGGCATAAGCCCTCGTTCACATTGGAGCAACTTGTCATGCGATTTGACTGGTCAAATCGCATGACAAGTCGCACCCTATTGTCGGCAATGGCCCCGTTCAAATCAATGTGACGCCGACTTTGTGGTGCCACATTGATTTTGAAAAAATAGTTCCTGCGCTCATTTCGGTGATATCGGGTGCGACTTACATAGACATCTGGGCATGAAGCCGCAACAGATGTCTTCAAAGTCGCACCTGAAGTTGCACTGACGTGCGGCTTTGAAATCGTGCGATTTTTCAGATGAAGTCGCACAATTTCAAAGTTGAAATGCGATGGCACCTTCGATAAAGATGTACTGAACTCCCATTATATCTATGGCACACCCATTGTTACACTTCTCCAAGGATATTCCGGCTGACACAAACCTTCCTCTAATGTTCTGATCCCTCCTGTTTTGGGTCCAGCACTCCACCAACACTTAACTTCATTCTCAGAATATAATAAAGTTTTGGTTTTTTTTGCTCTCTTTCTCAGGAGCTCAGATGATCATCACTGACCTGACGACGGCAGAGGAACGCGCTGGCTCGCTGGGAAAACTCGGGCTCTGCTTTGGAGTCGGGATTATCATTGGATCCTCGCTGGGAGGATACATAGCCACCACATTCGGGTGAGATAGAATTGAAGGAAACTTGTCTCATGTGCAAAATAAAAATCACTACTGTTTTAAACTATAACTATATGAAATATCTGATATCTTTTGATAGCTTTGGAAAGATGACAGGTCCTCTTTATGGAGATATCAGGGGTCTATTAGATCCCTGATGTCTCCCCATGGCCTCAAAAGCTGCTAATCAAACACAGATTGTGCTTGGTTAGCTGCTTCCCATGGCCGTGACAGCCAGGGAATGACAAGGAATGTTGCTTGTGGCTTCTTTTCGTCCCTGGCTTTCCTCCTCTTCTCTAAGGCCTAATTTCCACAGGCGTACCGATCAGTACAGCATGCGAAGGGCCGCGTCCATCCACGTGGGATGCACAGATGGTCCATGTGGCCCGCCGCACAGACCTGCGTGAATGTCCAGGCCCATCCCTGACTGTACATTGGAGTGGGTTAGATCATACCTCCCAACATTTTGGGATGGGAATGAGGGACACCTATCAGCAAAAGTATGCAGGCATAGGACACACCCCCTTGCCACACCCCCTTAAAGGAGAATTGTACAGAAAAAACAAGATTGGTTAAATCCACAAGTGCTTTTTTTTTTTACCACTACTATTCCTTTATATTGGCTTTTGGAATTTACAAATGCAGCAATTTAGAAATCAGATGAAAGGTTTGGCACTGGAAAACACTTTTTGATAGATAAAAAGTGCATTTTATATACATCTATATAGATCAGATCAAAATGAGGGACAAATGAGGAGGAAAGAGGGACAGAGGGACATTGCTCCAAATCAGGGACAGTCCCTCGAAATCAGGGACCGTTGGGAGCTATGGGTTAGATGCCTTCAAGCATCTCCCTCTGTATCGCAGCACACCGGGCCCCCTGCGCCGCTGTCTTCATTTAACCAAGGGGGGGGGGGTCAGTTGTTTCTTCTGGAAATGTGCCCCAGGACGACACACATGTACTGCACCACATCATTGGGAAGGGGGGGGGGGGTTGTCTGCAAAAATCATGAATGATCCTATAATGCTTCTGCTGGGAATGGTTAGCGATGTGATGGGAGTGGGAGGACTATAGAGATGATACAAGGCAGACACCACAGTTATGACTTCTTTCAGGAAACATTGAGAAAAACCACCAGACCCAGCCCACTTCTCGTCATCTGTCCACCATTTATATTAATGAGGGAAAGCTGCAATGATATAAAATGCAAAAACTTTATTTTTCATAGATTAAAAAGTAAAAAAAAAAACAAAAACATAAAACTATTCAGATGAATTTTGCAGCAATACATCAGCTGCTCGATGTGATTAAAATGATTGATAAATACATACATACAGTAGCATTTGTGAACAGTCATAGATTGGTGATGACCTCTAATAATTATAGTCCTCACAATTCTACTTATTCTATATATATTTATATATATATATATATATTTCATTTTGCAATAGAATAGTAGGACCTGTGCTAGCAGTGGGATTTCTTTTGTTTTAAAGTGTTTTTATTTAATTGTACTTTTCATTCAGCTGTGTGCCGGATCACGTTTAAGGCGCCTTTCACACGCACGGCTATTCTGCCGCAGTTAAAAGCATATTTTTTTTCCTGTGAAACTCAAGACTCCAGGCACTGCGATCAGCTGCATTTGCACAGTGCGATTAGCTGCGGTTGCGTTTAGCTGCGGTTTGCCATTTCCATGGCAACCCGACAGGGTACCAACTCGCACTGCTTGGTATGAATCTTGAGGGGGAACTCCACACCAAATTTTAAATAAAAAAACGGCGTGGGTTCCCCCCCCCAGGGGCATACCAGGCCCTTCGGTCTGGTATGGATGTTAAGGGGAACCCCCTACGCCGAAAAAACGGCGTGGGGTCCCCCCCAAAATCCATAACAAACCCCGATCCGAGCACGCAGCCTGGCCGGTCAGGAAAGAGGGTGGGGACAAGCGAGCGCCCCCCCCTCTCCTGAGCCGTACCAGACCGCATGCCCTCAACTTGGTGGGTGGGTGCTTTGGGGGAGGGGGCGCCCTGCGGGGCCCCCCCACCACAAAGCACCTTGTCCCCATGTTGATGAGGACAAGGGCCTCTTCCCGACAACCCTGGCCGTTGGTTGTCGGGGTCTGCGGGCGGGGGGCTTATCGGAATCCTGGAGCCCCCTTTAATAAGAGGGCCCCCGGATCCCGGCCCCCCACCCTATGTGAATGAGTATGGGGTACATGGTACCCCTACCCATTTACCTAGGGAAAAAGTGTCAATAATAAAACACACTACACAGGTTTTTAAAATAATTTATTTGACAGCTTGGGGGGGTCTTCTTCCGGCTTCGGGGGTCTTCCTCCGACTTCAGGGGTCCCTCCAGTTCCTCTTCTCCCTGCGTCCGGTTGGTTCTTCTCTGCTGTCTCTGGCCTCTTCTCCCGATGTTCCAGTTCTTCTGCCGGCTCCTCCGCTATCTTCATGCCGCTCTTTTGCGAGCTGAGGTCCGGACTTCTGGCTTCTGGCTTCTTGCCTTCTGCCTTCTTCTCTTCTTCCGATGTTGACACAACGCTCTCTCCGGCTGGAATGCTCTCTGTGCGCTCCGCTCTGACTTATATAGGCGGAGGCCCCGCCCCCTTATGCCGTCACAGTCCCTGGGCATGCTGGGACTGTGACGTTTTAGGGGGCGTGGTCACCGGGTGATGTTGACCACGCCCCCTACAACGTCACAGTCCCAGCATGCCCAGGGACTGTGACGGCATAAGGGGGCGGGTCTCCGCCTATATAAGTCAGAGCGGAGCGCACAGAGAGCATTTCAGCCGGAGAGAGCGTCGTGTCAACATCGGATGAAGAGAAGAGGGCAGAAGGCAGCAGACCGGGCTCCTCCGCTAGCAAAAAGAGCGGCAAAAGAGCAGAAGATAGCAGAGGAGCCCAGGAGAAGACCCGGAGAGTGCGGAGAAGAACCGGAGAGATCCCCGAAGCCGGAAGAAGACCCCCGGAGCTGTCTAATAAATTACTTTAAAAACCTGTTCAGTGTTTGTGTATGTACCCCATACTCATTCACATAGGGTGGGGGGCCGGGATCTGGGGGCCCCCTTATTAAAGGGGGCTCCCGGATTCCGATAAGCCCTCAGCCCGCAGACCCCGACAACCAATGGCCAGGGTTGTCGGGAAGAGGCCCTTCTTCTTATCAACATGGGGACAAGGTGCTTTGTGGTGGGGGGGCCGCAGGGCGCCCCCTCCCCCAAAGCACCAACCCCCCATGTTGAGGGCATGCGGCCTGGTACGGCTCAGGAGGGGGGGGGGCTCGCCCGTCCCCACCCCCTTTCCTGACCGGCCGGGCTGCGTGCTCGACAAGGGTCTGGTATGGATTTTGGGGGGGGCCCCCACGCCGTTTTTTCGGCGTAGGGGGTTCCCCTTAAGATCTGTACCAGAGCGAAGGGCCTGGTATGCACCTGGGGGGGAACCCACGCCGTTTTTTTATTTAAAATTTGGCGTGAAGTACCCCCTCAAGATTCATACCAAACAGTGCCGGGCATTGGCGGGGAGCCGAGTCGGATCCCCGTGCTTGTCGCTCATTGGGAAAGGAAAAATCATTTTTCCTTTCCCGATGAGCAGTTTGGCGCTGTTATCCGCAGCTGACACAGTGCACTGCGAATACCTGCAGTTATGTGTGGATAGCTGCGCTAAATCGCTCCTGGATGCAGTCAATTCTATTTTTTCTATCCGCACAGAACCGCATGTATCGAATTCGCAGCTAAACGCAGTGTGCGAATGGGGCCATAGGAAAGCATTGTGTGCTTTTAGCTGCGGTTGAAAATTAGAAAATCCGCAGCTAAAAGCACCATTCTATCCATCCGTGTGAAAGGGGCCTAAATATGTGTGTATGTGTCTATATATATATATATATATATATATATATATATACATTATATATACATATATATGCAGAGAAGGTGTGTGAAAATGAGGCCTACAAACACACACACTCAGCGCCAGATCAATCCCACGGTTCTATATGCAGTGTAAAATAATTAAATAAACAAACACTTGAGAGTATTAAATCCCACAATAAAATGTGCGATATTGAATAAATAAATTAATAAATATTCAAAAGTGTCAAGCAGCTGTTAAAAAAGGAAAAAATGGCATAAATAGATAGTAAAAAAGTCCAGCAATCCAAACTAGATCATATAATACTAAAAACAGCGCTAAAAAAAGCCACAAAAAGAAGTGTCACAGTGAGTGGCTAGAAACACAAATATAAGTCTATATGTAGAAGGTAATGATGATGACAGTACAAAGTTTTTCTAGGTGTAGAATCACTGATGTCCAGGCGTGCACCTTTCACCAGAAAGAAAACATGTTCCACCACGTGATGCACACTCCCCAAGGGGGTCAAACTCACCAGAAGCCAATATTAAAAGGGCATTGGGTAAGGTACTCAGCATCCACTTCAATAGTCAGTCATCATCATCAGCAGGTATCACTGGTAAGGGGGCTCCATATATATCATAAAACATAAGAGCAACACCGACATAGCGTAATCCTGTTTATTCATGTAAAAAAAAACCCTATACAGCAATGTTCTCCTTAATCCTAACTACGTACATTGTAACAATTTGAAATAGGCAAATAAGTAAGCCCAGAGGGCGCTGTCACCATGTCTAGCCATCCAGGATGGAATGTGTGTTTCCCTGCAGACACCACACTATCTTCCTGGTAGATGGTAGTGTCACTTCCTGATCTTTGTGTAGGCCACGCCCTGACCGGTTTCGTCATCAAGGACTTCTATAGAGTCCTTGATGACGAAACCGGTCAGGGCGTGGCCTACACGAAGATCCGGAAGTGACACTACCATCTACCAGGAAGATAGTGTGGTGTCTGCAAGGAAACACACATTCCATCCTGGATGGCTAGACATGGTGACAGCGCCCTCTGGGCTTACTTATTTGCCTATTTCAAATTGTTACAATGTACGTAGTTAGGATTAAGGGGAACACTGCTGTATAGGGGTTTTTTTTACATGAATAAACAGGATTACGCTATGTCGGTGTTGCTCTTATGTTTTATGATATATATGGAGCCCCCTTACCAGTGATACCTGCTGATGATGATGACTGACTATTGAAGTGGATGCTGAGTACCTTACCCAATGCCCTTTTAACATTGGCTTCTGGTGAGTTTGACCCCCTTGGGGAGTGTGCATCACGTGGTGGAACATGTTTTCTTTCTGGTGAAAGGTGCACGCCTGGACATCAGTGATTCTACACCTAGAAAAACTTTGTACTGTCATCATCATTACCTTCTACATATAGACTTATATTTGTGTTTCTAGCCACTCACTGTGACACTTCTTTTTGTGGCTTTTTTTAGCACTGTTTTTAGTATTATATGATCTATTTTGGATTGCTGGACTTTTTTACTATCTATTTATGCCACACACACATATATATATATATATATATATATATATATATATATATATATATATATATATATATATATATATATGTGTGTGTGTGATCCCGCTCCTCTGGGTAGGTGGCATGCATGCTGCCGGCGGCTCGGTCCTGCCGTGATCATACTCAGCGGGAACCCAGCAGCGGGTACCGCAGACTCGATGTCCGTCGGCACCCGCCGATCATTTAGCACAGAGACGGAACAACGGTTTGCTTATGTAAACAAGGCAGATCGCCGTTCTGTCAGTAGGGAAGGGATGGATCCTATGTCTCTGCAAAGCAGGTACATGGATTCATCTCTTCCCCTAGTAAAAGCCCCTCCCTCACTGTAGAAAAATACTGGCTAAGCACACATTTAACCCTTTGATCGCCCCTGATGTTAACTCCTTCCCAGCCAGTGTCATTAGTACAGTGACAGTGCATATTTTTTAGCACTGATCACTGTATTGGTGTCTGTGGTCCCCAAATAGTGTCAAAAGTGTCAAAATGTCTGCTGCAATATCACAGTCCCGCTATAAGTCGCTGATCACCGCCATTATTAGTAAAGAAAGTAAAAACTAGTTAAAAAAATAAAATAATATCCCATAGTTTGTAGACGCTATAACTTTTGCGCCAACCAATCAATATACGCTTAATGGGATTTTTTATTTTTTTTAACAAAACTATGTAGCAGAATACATACCCTGTTTCCCCGAAAATAAGACCTAGCGTGATTGTCGGTGATAGCTGCAGTATAAGCCCTACCCCCCAAATAAGTCCTAGTTAAAGTCCTTGTAGGTCTTATTTTCAGGGTTGGGCTTATTTTCAGGGAAACAGGGTAGGGCTTATTTGGGGGGTAGGGCTTATATTGCAGCCATCACCGACAATCACGCTAGGTCTTATTTTCGGGGAAACAGGGTATTGGCCTAAATTTCTGAAGAAATTAGATTTTTTTTCTATTCTTTTTTATTGGAAATTTGTTATAGTAGAAAGTAAAAAAAATATGGTCGTTTTTCTTTTCAAAATTGTCGGCCTTTTTTTGTTTTTAGCACAAAAAATAAAATCCACAGAGGTGATCAAATATCAAGAAAGCTTTAGTTGTGGGAAGAAAAGGACATCAATTCTGTTTGGGTACAACGTCGCACGACCGCGCAATTGTCAGTGAAAGTAACGCAGTGCCGTATCGCAAAAAATGGCCTGGTCATGAAGGGGGTTAAACCTTCTGGAGGTCGAGTGGTTAACATTCCCTCTATGTCAGTGGTTCTCAACCCTGTCCTCAAGTACCCCCAACGGGACATGTTTTGGGAATTTCTCTTAGATAAAATAGCTGTCCAAATACCAAGCCATTGACTAATCTAATAGTGTGTATGGGGGTCTAAGGGACCCCTTCTCACCCCCCGGGCCCCATAGTAGCTCCATGGTCTGCTATAGTATGGCTGCTGTTAGGTCATTGATACAAATGGAATGTCGTTCGGTAACAATGAGTGTGAAATGACTTTTATTTATTACTCACATTGATGGCAGATGAGAAAATCTGAGAAACATTTGTCTCTTTGGAGACAGAACACCGGAGTGACACAACGGCGTCCCTCTCACCCCGATGGAGCACCTATCTGTGAATCAGAAGGGAAGTTTTGTCTTCACGCCTTTTTATCACATCTTTTCCTCCTGGAGATCGGATCTGTTTACTGAGCTCTCCTGGAGACAAACATTGCACACATTTCTGGCATATTTCAGTGTCAGGAAACTCTGCAGTCAGTTTGAAGTTTCTTCTAATTGATAAAATCACTCAGATATTTAACCTGACCTAGAACCAGAAATATCGGTGATGTTAAGTACATGCACTGTTACACTTTCAGGTATTTACTACCTCCCACAGAGATCACAGTACTCCCCCTGGCAATGTCTTCATCTGCTTTTCTCTCCAAAACTCCAGAGCCATCTTTGTTTGTAAATCCTGGTGTCTGTGCAGTTCTTGGCTGTGTTCACAAATGAACCCTGCTGCGCCCTCTAACTGTGTGATTTGCTACAAGTTACAATGCTGCAGTCTAATAACTGGGGGACAGGACTGAGGAAATGTATCCCCCCACCCCACCCCGCCTGCAGCGGACTGAAGACTGAGTCTAGGCAGAATCACTGTTCTGGAGGTTAAGGATGGCTATTGGCTTTACCTTGAGTCTGACTACTAAGCTTTACAATTCATCCCTACCCGTCGATAAACCTGGAACCTAACCTTCAAATACAACCTGACCCTCAAATCCAACATGCCCCTCAAATCCCACCTGACCCTCAAATCCAACCTGACCCTCAAATCCAACCTGACCCTCAAATCCCACCTGACCCTCAAATCCAACCTGATCCTCAAATCCAAGCTGACCCTCAAATCCAACCTGATCCTCAAATCCAACCTGACTCTCAAATCCAACTCGACCCTCAAATCCAACCCGACTCTCAAATCCAACCCGACCCTCAAATCCAACCCGACCCTCAAATCCAACCCGATCCTCAGATCCAACCCGACCCTCAAATTCAACCCGACCCCAAATCCAACCTAATCCTCAAATTCAACCTGATCCTCAAATCCAACCCGACCCTCAAATCCAACCCGACCCTCAAATCTAACCCGACCCTCAAATCTAACCCGACCCTCAAATCCAACCCGACCCTCAAATTCAACCCGACCCTCAAATTCAACCCGACCCCAAATCCAACCTAATCCTCAAATTCAACCTGATCCTCAAATCCAAACTGACCCTTAACTCCAACCCAACCCGACCCTCAACTCCAACCCGACTCTCAAATCCAACCCGACCTTCAACCCGACCCTCAAATTCAACCCGACCCCAAATCCAACCTAACCCTCAAATTCAACCTGATCCTCAAATCCAACCTGACCCTCAACTCCAACCCAACCCTCAACTCCAACCCAACCCTCAACTTCAACCCGACTCTCAAATCCAACCCGACCTTCAACCTGACCCTCAAATTCAACCCGACCCCAAATCCAATCTAATCCTCAAATTCAACCTGATCCTCAAATCCAACCTGACCCTCAACTCCAACCCAACCCGATCCTCAACTCCAACCCGACTCTCAAATCCAACCCGACCTTCAACCCGACCCTCAAATTCAACCCGACCCCAAATCCAACCTAACCCCCAAATTCAACCTGATCCTCAAATCCAACCTGACCCTCAACTCCAACCCAACCCTCAACTCCAACCCGACCCTCAACTTCAACCCGACTCTCAAATCCAACCCGACCTTCAACCCGACCCTCAAATTCAACCCGACCCCAAATCCAACCTAACCCTCAAATTCAACCTGATCCTCAAATCCAACCTGACCCTCAACTCCAACCCAACCCTCAACTCCAACCCAACCCTCAACTTCAACCCGACTCTCAAATCCAACCCGACCTTCAACCCGACCCTCAAATTCAACCCGACCCCAAATCCAACCTGACCCTCAAATTCAACCCGACCCCAAATCCAACCTAACCCTCAAATCCAATCTGATTCTCAAATCCAACCTGATCCTCACCCAACCTGACCCTCCAAATCCAACCCGACCCTCCAAATCCAATCGACCCTCAAATCCAACCCGACCCTCAAATCCAACCCGACCCTCAAATCCAACCCGACCCTCAAATCCAACCTGATCCTCAAACCCAACCTGACCCTCAAATCCAACTTAACATTTGAAGTTAGCCATACCCCCTAAAGAAACCTTTACCTAACCCCTAGCCAGGACTTTCTCTATTACTGAAAACCGCTAGCAATGCCCAGACAAAGTCTTTTAGCACCCAAGGTGAAAAGGCTCAAGTGCGACCCCCTCCACCATGAGTTGTCCATCAGCAGCAAGGGTGGCAGGCCCTGCTCTTTTTTGCTGCCCCTCCTGCTGAAGCACTCAAGGTAGCTGCCCCTTTTGCCTACCCCTTGGTTCCGTCCTGCTAGCTATTAATAAATGTTAACTGCCAAATAGACCGAACATCACACTAAAAATGACTTGCAGTAAAAAAACAAAGGAGGTGATCCTGGAAACTTAGGAGCTGCAGGGTCTGAGTAATGCTATCACCCTCTGCCTATAATAATGGTGCAGGATCGTCTGAATTGTGAAAATGGATGAACAGTATCACAGGCCTTTCAGTAGTTAGCTCAAATTATGGATTCAGGGCATCCTACTCATAAGTTGTACCTGTTTAGCTGCAGCTCTCTCTACATCCATTCAGACTCCAGAATTTATACAGCTTGTCTGAGAGTTCAGAAAAAAAGTGGGTGGAGATCTAAAGTGACATTCTGCAGGTCTCAGGGAGGAGAGCTCTGAGAGCTGATTGGAGGGGAGGGAAGGGACACCCCCTGCCCCAACCCCGCCCCCTCTCATCTGAAGTGACATTCTGCAGGTCTCAGGGAGGAGAGCTCTAAGAGCTGATTGGAGGGGAGGGAAGGGACACCCCCGCCCCCTCTCACCCCCCTTCACACAGCACACAGGAACAGAGCTGAGTCTGTCAATCACAGTCTGTGTGCTGGAGCTCCCTCCCCCGTCACCATTTTTCTTTTGGTGTCAGGAAAACTTGTCAGAAGCGATTCATGCAGATAGCAGAGGAAGAAGGTTTACAACCACTTTAAAGTCCACTTAAAGGTCAAGTGTTATGGGGGTTTACCTGACCCTGACCCTAATCACCTGAACGCCATAAGTTGGAGAGGTGTCCACCTTTGGCCACATCATGTATTTCAGACCCGTATTCTGCGGTTCCGTTGTATCTGTCCTCTGACTTTATAAACAGTCCGGCTTTGCAGTCTGCTTCTTGTTTTGATACTTTATTTAGAGTCAACAGACCCGCATTGTCGATGGTGTTTTTAATTCACGAGTGGCCATGAGAGAAGTTATTATTCGGAGGCCCACAAGCTCACATTTTCTTGCTCCTAGGACAGAACGCATATTGGTTGATGTCATTGAGGAAGAATGTAAGACGGGCCGTCTACCCACACTGCGCTATTCTGTATTATGTACTGAAATCTGGAAACTAGTGACCAAATGATCCTTGTTTATCACTGAAAGTTCAAGAGTACCTGTCACTTTGTAGGTTGGGTAAGTGTGACGTTAGCAGCTACACTGAGGGGGAGTATTTGATTCCCCTGCTGATTTTGTATATTTTCCCCACTGACAAAGAAATGATCAGTCTATAATTTTAATGGTCGGTTTATTTTAACAGTGAGAGACAGAATAACAACAAAAATATCCAGAAAAAACGCATTTCAAAAAAGTGTATAGATTGATTTGCATTTTAATGAGTGAAATAAGTATTTGATCTCCTATCAATCAGCAACATTTCTGGCTCCCAGGTGTCTTCTATACAGGTAACGAGCTGAGATTAGGAGCACTCTCTGAAAGGGAGTGCTCCTAATCTCAGCTTGTTACTGGTATAAAAGACACCTGTCCACAGAAGCAATCAATCAGATTCCAATCTCTCCACCATGGCCAAGACCAAAGAGCTGTCCAAGGATGTCAGGGAGAAGATTGTAGACCTACACAAGGCTGGAATGGGCTACAAGACCATCGCCAAGCAGCTTGGTGAGAGGGTGACAACAGTTGGTGGGATTATTCACAAATGGAAGAAACACAAAATAACTGTCAATCTCCCTCGGTCTGGGGCTCCATGGAAGTTCTCACCTTGTGGAATTTCAATGATCATGAGAACGGTGAGGAATCAGCCCAGAACTACACAGGAGAATCTTGTCAATGATGCCAAGTCAGCTGGGATCATAGTCACCGAGAAAACAATTGGTAACACACTACACTGTGAAGGACTGAAATCCTGCAGCCCCCGCAAGGCCCCCCTGCTCTGGAAAGCACATGTACAGAACAGTCTGAAGTTTGCTAATGATCATCTGAATGATTCCGAGGAGAACTGGGGGAATGTGTTGTGATCAGATGAGACCAAAATTGAGCTCTTTGGCATCAACTCAACTCGCCGTGTTTGGAGGAGGAGGAATGCTGCCTATGACCCCAAGAACACCATCCCCATCATCATACATGAAGGTGGAAACATTATGCTTTCAGGGGTTTTTTTGCTAAGGGGACAGGACAACTTCACCGCATCAAAGGGACGATGGACGGGGCCATGTACCGTCAAATCCTGGGTGAGAACCTCCTTCCCTCAGCCAGGACATTGAAAATGGTTGGTGGATGGGTATTCCAGCATGACAATGACCCAAAACACACGGCCAAGGCAACAAAGGAGTGGCTCAAGAAGAAACACATTAAGGTCCTGGAGTGGCCTAGCCAGTCTCCAGACCTTAATCCCATAGAAAATCTGTGGAGGGAGCTGAAGGTTCGACTTACCAAACTTCAGCCTTGAAACCTTAATGACTTGGAGAGGATCTGCAAAGAGGACAAAATCCCTCCTGAGATGTGTGCAAACCTGGTGGCCAACTACAAGAAATGTCTGATCTCTGTGATTGCCAACAAGGGTTTCTACACCAAGTATTAAGTCATGTTTTACGAAGGGGTCAAATACTTATTTCACTCATTAAAATGCAAATCAAGCATTTTTTCTGGATATTTTTGTTGTTATTCCGTCTCTCACTGTTAAAATAAACCGACCACTAAAATGATAGACTGATCATTTCTTTGTTAGTGGGCAAACATTCAAAATCATCAGCAGGGGATTAAATACTTTTTTTGGTCACTTGTCGGTACCTTGTGGCGAACTCCAAGTATCCTAAGCAAGCAGGAAAAATGAAGGTGTTTTTTTTAGAATTATACCTGAACTTATACAGTCAGTGCCAAGACAGAGTCATCCAGAGCTAAGTTATCAAATGTATTTTGACTTGATAGAAAATTTGACTTCTTCAGCAAAGTCAATTCATTAGCACAGCCTCCTCCCTCCTTGCACATCATAGACCCTTTGCTTCTGGGAGTGTCTAATTATTGCCTGTGCTGGCCCAGCTCCTTCACTCCTCCCCTTGCTTCTCTACATAGAAGAGAAGCCCTCTTTTGGGTGACAGGCATCCCGCGATTCTGTTTTTCCGCAATTTTACCGTGATTCGTCGGGCGACTATCGCTGCAAAATCGTTCTGCATTGTGAACGGAGCCTAAAGTGTATTTTTTCCAAAAAAATTGCATTTGAAAGACTGATTTTTACTTGTAAACAGCAAATGTCTAAAAAAAGGCCTGGTCAGTAAGTGATTATAGCAAGTCATAAAGGGAGAAGCTGCTGCAGGGGCTGATCTTTGCCAGCAGGGCCAGTGCTACCACTAGGCAAACTAGGCAGCCGCCTAGGGCGCCCAGCCACTGGTTTTCCTACTCTCTTCTATCTACAGCAGGCAACTAAGTCTCAGCATCAGCAGGCAGCCGCACACCGTTCGCACATAGTGTCAGAGGCGCAGTGATGGCGGAGGACTGTGTATGTGTCCCGACTCCTGAATGAATGGAAGCAAGCAAACATTCATTGATGGGCGCTGGTAGGCTGCATTTGATGGGCACTGGTAGGCTGCATTTGATTGGCGCTGTTGAGGCTGCATTGATGGGCGCTGGTGGGGCTGCATTTGATGGGCACTGGTGGGGCTGCATTTGATGGGCGCTGGTGAGGCTGCATTGATGGGCGCTGGTGGGGCTGCATTTGATGGGCACTGGTGGGGCTGCATTTGATGGGCGCTGGTGAGGCTGCATTTGATGGGCGCTGGTGAGGCTGCATTTGATGGGCGCTGTTGAGGCTGCATTTGATGGGTGCTGGTGGGGCTGCATTTGATGGGCACTGGTGGGGCTGCATTTGATGGGCGCTAGTGAGGCTGCATTTGATGGGCGCTGGTGAGGCTGCATTTGATGGACGCTGGTGAGGCTGCATTTAATGGGCGCTGGTGAGGCTGCATTTGATGGGCGCTGGTGAGGCTGCATTTGATGGGCGCTGGTGAGGCTGCATTTGATGGGCGCTGGTGAGGCTGCATTTGATGGGCGCTGGTGAGGCTGCATTTAATAGGCGCCGGTGAGGCTGCATTTGATAGGAGCTGGTGAGGCTGCATTTGATGGGTGCCGGTGAGGCTGCATTTGATGGGCGCTGGTGAGGCTGCATTTAATAGGCGCCGGTGAGGCTGCATTTGATGGGAGCTGGTGAGGCTGCATTTGATGGGTGCCGGTGAGGCTGCATTTGATGGGCGCTGGTGAGGCTGAATTTGATGGGCTCTGGTAGGCTGCATTTGATGGGCGCTGGTGAGGCTGTATTTGTTGGGCTCTGGTGAGGCTGCATTTGATGGGCGCTGTTGAGGCTGCATTTGATGGGCGCTGGTGAGGCTGCATTTGATGGGCGCTGGTGAGGCTGCATTTGTTGGGCGCTGGTGAGGCTGCATTTGATGGGCGCTGGTGAGGCTGCATTTGTTGGGCGCTGGTGAGGCTGCATTTGATGGGGGCTGGTGGGCCTGCATTTGATGGGCACTTCATTAAAAAGGTGGGGGTTTACATAGGCAGGGGAAAGGGGGTGGAGTCAGGGGTGGAGCCAGGGGGGGTGGCAAAATGGGGTTTTGCCTACGGTGTCAAAAATCCTTGCACCAGCCCTGTTTGCCAGACATTTGCAATTGCAGTGAAGAACTGCGCAGGTACCAGAATTTACACGATTGTGTCATTTCTGAGCCAGCATCTCAGTTCAGGAAGCAGATGGCGACCATGGATGATGCCTAAATAAAGAAGGTGCTGTGCTTCTAAAAGGAAAAGCAAATTAAGACAAGGTCGGCGCGGGGGGGGGGGGGGGGGGGTACTGTTATCTCTATAAGTAATAAATATCTGACAGTATTACACTGACACATTACTCAGCATGAACATATATGTCTGATAGGTCCACTTTAATATTAAATTATTAAATGTACAGATGCTTTTAGACATAAACATCCTGATCTGGCCATATGGTGGAAAGTAAGGGACAGATTGTGTATCAGAGCTGCGGGCATGCTGGGACTTGTGGATCTCTGACAGCTGGAGCTCTCTGGTTTGCCCGTGGCCAGTCTATAGTATATTGTTTGGCCCAGTAAAACAAATGTATAGTGACAGCTGTTCCATAATGCTGTGGAATTTCCCTATACATAATGGGGGCGTTTATAGAACAGAGACGTTTTCTGTGGGGCTGATGCAGGTCTGACCCGGGAATTGCCGCATGAGGGTCTCTTTGTTCTCCGAGTGGTTTCCTTTCATGCGGCTTGTGTTTTGATGTGCAACGTAGGAGGCATACTGTATATCAAGATACATCGACTACAGGCGCAGGGATGTGATTGGCTGAGCCAGGACCCTTCCATCCGGAGCAGAATCCACGCTCCAGGCAGATATGAAAGATTCAAATTAATGCAACATTTTATTTATATATACTGTCTGTGTGTGTGTGTGTATGTATGTATATATATATATATGTGTGTATATGTGTATTTATGTATGTGTATTTATGTATGTGTGTATATGTATATGTATATATATATATATATATATATATATATATATATATATATATATATATATAATGTATATATATATATATATATATATATATAATGTAGATAGATAGATACATCTCACAAAAGTGAGTACACCCCTCACATCTGTAAATATTTTATTCTATCTATTCATGTGACAACACTGAAGAAATGACACTTGTCTACAATGTAAAGTAGTGAGTGTACAGCTTGTATAACAGTGTAAATTTGTTGTCCCCTCAAAATAACTCAACACATTAATGTCTAAACCGCTGGCAACAAAAGTGAGTACACCCCTAAGTGAAAATGTCCAAATTGGGCCCAAAGTATCAATATTTTGTGTGGCCACCATTTTTTTCCAGCACTGCCTTAACCCTCTTGGGCATGGAGTTCACCAGAGCTTCACAGGTTGTCACTGGAGTCCTCTTTCCCTCCTCCATGATGACATCACAGAGCTGGTGAATGTTGGAGGCCTTGCGCTCCTCCACCTTCCGTTTTGAGGATGCCCCACAGATGCCCAATAGGGTTTAGGTCTGGAGACGTGCTTGGCCAGTCCATCACTTTTACTTTTAGGAAGCTGCAACACAAGGAACCGATCGGTTCTGCTTTAGAGCAAGGAGCATGCTGATCAGAGGAGAGAGCAGAGTGACGGAGAGTTGAGCTCACCATTCTGCTGTTTCTCCTCCTTTCACTGTCCAATCACAGGCTGGAAATGTTAAACCTTTTGGCAGGAAAAATAGCTCCCTTTTATGCACTTCATCTGTGGATTTTGCTGTTTGCCTGCTTTAATGGTTTAGTCCAGTGGTGGCCAACTTGAAAATTCTAGGAGGCCTCAAGTTGGGTGCGCAAAAGCAAAAAAAAAATTTAGCTCCTCAAATTTTGGTCCTGTTATATTTTTCATGCTCACTGAAGAGAATGTTGAAGTAAAATAATCCAGATTGTTGGTGTCAATGACAGTAATAGTAACTCCCAGCATTGATGTCAGTGGTTGCATTAATGACCCCCCACTATTGGTGTCAGAAACTACAATAATTACTACCAGGAATGGTGTTAGTAGCGACAATATTGATCCCCAGCATTGGTATCAGTGACCTTAATAATAACCCCCAGTATTGGTATCAGTGGCTGCAATCATTACTCCCAGCATTGGTGTCACTGACTACAATAACAACCCCCAGCATTGACGTCAGTGACTGCAATAATAACCCCCAGAATTGGTATCAGTGACTGAAATAATAACCCCCAGCATTGGTGCCAGTAACCACAATAATAACTCCCAGCATTGGTATCAGTAACAACAATGGTAACCCTAAGCATTGGTGTCAGTAGCCACAATAATAACCCCCAGCATTGGTGTCAGTATCCACAATAACCTCCAGCTTTGATATCAGTTGTTGCAATAATACAACCCAGCATTGGTATCAGTGGCTGAAATAATACCACCCAGCATTGGTGTCAGTGGCCAAAGGAATGACCCCCAG
Organism: Lithobates clamitans; assembly: GCA_037952925.1. Lineage (NCBI taxonomy): Eukaryota > Metazoa > Chordata > Amphibia > Anura > Ranidae > Lithobates > Lithobates clamitans. The sequence continues at coordinate 158,492 of JBBGZY010002832.1, forward strand.
CATTGATGGTGTCAGTGGTCACAATAATGACCCCCAACATTGGTGCCAGTGGATGCAATATTAACCCCCAGCTATGGTATCACTGACTGCAGTAATAAGCCCTAGCTTTAGGGTTGCCACCTGTCCAGGATTCACCCGGACAGTCCGGGTTTTGAATCCTGTGTCCAGGTTTCAGTCTGCATTATTCAGACCGAGCTACGAATCCCCAAGTAACCGAGATAGTCACACACAAATCTGTTGCCATCTGGAGCTGAAGGCAGCTGTTTTGGGGCAGGTTTGACATCATTGGGGGGGCGAGGCGATGATGTCAACAAGAGCAATTTGGCCACACCCAAAGGTGTCTTTTATAATCCTATAGTGTATACTACAAAAAAATAAATGGCCATGTGCCACTAAACTGTTCGGGTTTTGGCTTGAAGAAAATGCTAGGCAACCCTACCTAGCATTGGTGTCAGTGGCCACAAGAATGACCCCCAGAATTTGTGTGAGTGACTGCAATGATAACCCCCAGCATTGGTGTCAGTGTCTACAATAATAACCCCCAGCATTGGAAACCATGACTGCAGTAATAGGTCTCAGCATTGGTGTCAGTGATTGCAATAATAGCCCCCAACATTGGCATCAGTGGCCACAATAATGACCCCCAGCATTAGTGCCAGTGGATGCAGTAATAACCTCCAGCATTGATGTCAGTGACTGCAATAATAACCCACACAATTGGTGCCACTGACCTCAGTAAAACTTCCACATTGGTGGTCAGTGGCCACAATAATAGTCCCCAACATTTGTGTCAGTGGCCTCAGCAATCACCCCCAGCATTGGTGTAATTGACTGCAATGATAACCCCCGACACTGGAGTCAGTGTCCTCCGTAATAACTCTACGTTTGAGGTCAGTGGCAATGCTGTTAAACCTCACCTCACCCCACCCCCATTCGTGGTCAGTGGCAGGTGGTATTTAACACAACTCCGTATTTAAATACCAGATCCTTCACTGCTTTCTCTGACAACAATGGGCCTCTACTGTTGGGCGGAGATCCCTCTGCTTGACAATACTGGCTTCATTTCAGTGCTGATTGCTGTAACAAGCTTCCAGCCATCTCTTTGTAAAGAGTCCAACATGCGGTGGGCTGCACACGGTGAGATGGCGTGTGCAGCTGGGCTGAGTGTTGGGTTCCAGGGGTTGAGCTTGTATGGGCTGAGCGTTGGGTTCCAGGGGTTTAGCTTCTATGGGCTGAGTGTTGGGTTCCAGGGGTTTAGCTTGTATGGGCTGAGCGTTGGGTTCCAGGGGTTTAGCTTGTATGGGCTGAGCGTTGGGTTCCAGGGGTTTAGCTTGTATGGGCTGAGCGTTGGGTTCCAGGGGTTTAGCTTGTATGGGCTGAGCGTTGGGTTCCAGGGGTTTAGCTTGTATGGGCTGAGCGTTGGGTTCCAGGGGTTTAGCTTGTATGGGCTGAGCGTTGGGTTCCAGGGGTTTAGCTTGTATGGGCTGAGCGTTGGGTTCCAGGGGTTTAGCTTGTATGGGCTGAGCGTTGGGTTCCAGGGGTTGAGCTTCTATGGGCTGAGTGTTGGGTTCCAGGGGTTTAGCTTGTATGGGCTGAGCGTTGGGTTCCAGGGGTTTAGCTTGTATGGGCTGAGCGTTGGGTTCCAGGGGTTTAGCTTGTATGGGCTGAGCGTTGGGTTCCAGGGGTTTAGCTTGTATGGGCTGAGCGTTGGGTTCCAGGGGTTGAGCTTGTATGGGCTGAGCGTTGGTTTCCAGGGGTTTAGCTTGTATGGGCTGAGCGTTGGGTTCCAGGGGTTTAGCTTGTATGGGCTAAGCATTGGGTTCTAGGGGTTGAACTTGTATGGGCTGAGTGTTGGGTTCCAGGGGTTGAGCTTCTATGGGCTGAGCGTTGGGTTCCAGGGGTTTAGCTTGTATGGGCTGAGTGTTGGGTTCCAGGGGTTGAGCTTCTATGGGCTGAGCGTTGGGTTCCAGGGGTTGAGCTTGTATGGGCTGAGCGTTGGGTTCCAGGGGTTTAGCTTGTATCCGCACAGCAGGGTTTCTATGGATCCACAAATTACTTTATTTTCCTTCCTGTAATTTAACTTTTTATAATTTTATAACTACGGTGTGCTTGAAATTATTTGTTCTCTTCCTTATCATGACATTGAAACTCAACCAACAACCCTGTGACTACCTACCATAGAAATGTAGTGAGAACATCTACATATATCGTATCATGCATTGCATAAATGATGACAGCATAGAGGGTTCTGTGCATTACATAATTATGGAAACTATTGAATTATCAATGGGGTTACACCACCTTGGCATACTTTTCTGGGTCAAATATCCAGAGAGGGTAAAACGAATCCATTTTAAAAATAGTATTTTTTAATTTGGCTGTACAACCCAAATTCCCAAAAAGTTGGGACGCTGTGTAAAATCCACATGAAAACAGAATCCAATGATTTGCAAATCTCATAAACAAGGGCTTGACAAATTTTGCTTTGAATCTAGGAGCCAGCTAAAAAATTTAGGAGCCAGTTTTTTTTTTAACTAAAAAAGCTTATGGATAGAATATGTAACATGTTCCCGAAGGTGAATGTATCCATTAACCCTTTCTCTGCCACTGTCATTATTGCGTTTCTTGCACACGTTTAAAACATTTTAGGATTACATAAAATTACATAAAATCCCCAAAACATATATTTTCTGAAAGCAGACACCCTAGAGAATAAAATAGTGGTAGTTCCAATTTTTTATGTCACACAATATTACCGCAAAGGTCTAAAACACAAAATTTCAGTAAAAAACACGTTAGAGTTAACCAACATTCGGGTCCCAGATCGGGGGACACTGTTAACAGTCTGTGTTTCCTGTGCCCACTTTCCGGGTAGGCATGCCCATACCACACCCACTTTATGAGTTGTCCCACCCCAACGCTGCCTCTAAATATGCAGGGACCATTTTGGCCATGATACCAGCAATTAATGCCCTTTTGAGTTACTGTGCATGTGCAGCAACTCAAATGAGGTTGATGCTGTGATCCCGGGAAGTTGCCTTGGACACAACATTGGCAGGACAAAGGGCCAAGATGTGGGACTGTCCCAGAAAATTCGGGACATTTGGCATCTATGTGTGATGATGTAATAGGAGAGTCTGTGTTTTGTGTGCCCACTTTCTGGACAGGCATGTCCATACCACGCCCACTTTATGGGTTGTCCCGCACAGACCCTGCCTCTAAATATGCAGGGACCGCTCACTTGCCATGGTACCTGCAATTAATGCCCTTTTGAGTTACAGTTCATGTGCAGCAACTTATATAAGGTTGATGCTGTGATCCAGGGACATTGCCTGGGACACAACATTGGCAGGACAAAGGGCCAAGATGTGGGACTGTCCCAGAAAATTTGGGACAGTTGACATCTATGTGTAATGATATAATAGGAAGGTCTGTGTTTTGTGTGCCCCCTTTCCAGGCAGGCATGCCCATACCACGCCCACTTTATGGGTTGTCCCGCCCCAACCCTGCCTCTGAATATGCAGGGACCCCTCACTTATGGCATGATACCTGCAATTAATGCCCTTTCGTGTTACTGTACATGTGCAGTAACCTAAATTAGGTTCATGTTGTGATCCTGGGACATTGCCTGGGACACAGCATTGGCAAGACAGAGGGTCAAGATGTGGGACTGTCCAAAAATAATTGGGGCATTTGGCATCTATGTGTTATTATGTAATAGGAAGGTTTAAGGGGTGAACAGGGGACTTTAGGGGGTGAACATTGGCAGGACAGAGGGTCAAGATGTAGGACTGTCCCAGAAAATTCGGGACAGTTGGCATCTATATGTAAAGATGTCATAGGAAGGTCTGTGTTTTGTGTTCCCACTTTCCAGGCAGGCATGCCCATACCACACCCACTTTATGGGTTGTCCCGCCCAGACCCTACCTCTGAATATGCAGGGACCGCTCACTTGTGGCCATTATTTCTGCAATTTAACTCCCTTTTGAGTTACTGTGCATGTGCAGTAACCTAAATTAGGTTCATGCTGTGATCCTGGGACACAACATTGGCAGGACAGAGGGTCAAGATGTGGGACTGTCCTAGAAAATTTGGGACAGTTGGCATCTATGTGTGGTGATCTTATAGGAAGGTCTGTTTTTATACAGTATGCCCACTTTCCTGACAGGCATGTCCATACCACGCCCACATTAGGGGTTGTCCCACCCCAACCCTGCTCCTAAATATGCAAGGACTGCTTACGCGTGGCCATGATACCCGCAATTAATGCCCGTGTGCATCCTTTTCTCCATTATATGCTGTTTTTGCTGTCTGGGATTATGAAAGGTTTGCTAGCAAATAGGTAATGCCTAAAATTATAATAATAATAATAAAAGATATCAATAAAACATGAATTAAATATATTAAAAAATTGTAAAAAAAATGTGTCCAGCCAATACAATTTTGGATAGTTTGGGCTCTGTACCCATAGAATGAGTCAACATAGGTAATATTCCAATTTTACTTTTTTTAATTTCAATAAATTATTTCTTAAAAATATTTTAAAATATAATTTTTTTTTGTCCAGCCAATACAATTTTGGATAGTTTTGGCCCTGACATATTCTCTGTACCCATAGAATGAATCAACACAGGTAATAAATGCTTCAAATTTAATTTTTGTTTTATTTCAATAAGATATTCATTAAATTAATTTAAACATTTTTTTATTTTTTATTTTTGTCCAGCCAATACAATTTTGGATAATTTGGGCCCTGTACCCATAGAATGAGTCAACATAGGTAATATTCCAATTTTACTTTTTTTAATTTCAATAAATTATTCCTTAAAAATATTTTAAAATATAATTTTTTTTTGTCCAGCCAATACAATTTTGGATAGTTTTGGCCCTGACATATTCTCTGTACCCATAGAATGAATCAACACAGGTAATAAATGCTTCAAATTTAATTATTGTTTTATTTCATTAAGATATTAATTAAATTAATTTAAACATTTTTTTATTTTTTATTTTTGTCCAGCCAATACAATTTTGGATAGTTTTGGCCCTGATGTGTTCTCTGTACCCATAGAATGAGTCCACATTCCCCTTTAAAATGTCTATATAAATTTTGCAAAGGCAGCAGGTGCCCCCCCATGAAACTCTCACTTTAGTCCTTGTCACAAATATGGATGAGTCTTCCTGCTTTTCGGGACATTTTGCACAAATATTCTTTCGGATCTGTCAGATTTTGAGATTTTGCAGACCCCCCGATGCCTTTTGTCTCCTTTTACAGTAAATGTCTAATTTGGTCAGGAAGCCAAGCGCTGGACACACAGAGTGTCCTTTCTGACATCGCTAATCGCGTCTGTGCAAGATGGCGACCACAATGGCTCCTTTGTGCCCGTAGTGGGGTGAGGCCCATGTCACTGCCGCAGTATGTATGAAAGGGAGGAGGGGGGGGGCTGCTTGTTCAGAGATGGGGAAATCCTCCATCGGATTCAATGCTTCTGCCCTGCGGACCGGCAATAATTACAGCTCTGATAGAGATAACTTCCTCCTGAATAGAGTATGGCCTGAGGCCCGAGGTCCATGAGGTCCAGGGGACGTGGAGGCTTTATAATAGATTTCCTGGTCTGGGGCTTTATAGGAACACAAAATGTTTTCTGATGTTCCCGAAGTTCCCGTGACCCTGATTGCAGGGTTGCAAAAATGTATTTATTTTTTTTTAAAGGACAGATGAACTAAAATTTAGGGACAGTTGAACCGTACTAGGATCATGTATGAGTATATACAAGACAACACAACGGGCTCCTACTCCCATGTAAGTAGTCAACCAAAGAAGTTGCAGTAGCACCTACTTAACACCAGAGGAACCTTCAGGTAGAGTTGCCACCTCATCCCTTTAAACCCAAACACATATGAATTACACAGGTTGTGAGGTCTATTTAATGCAGATAAGGCACCAAGTGAGTTTAATTACCACCTTAATCAGCCACAGAACCTGTGTAATCAATATGTGTTTGGGTTTAAAGGGATGAGGTGGCAACTCTACCTTCAGGGCCCCGGTGCAAGAAACCATGAAGGGCGCCACTGACTGCTGGGGTCCTTTCCATCAGTCCCAGTGCCCTTTCTATCGTTCTTGGGGCCCTTTTCCTCTGGTCTCAGGGCTAGAGTTGCCACCTCATCCCTTTAAACCCGAACACATATGAATTACACAGGTTCTGAGGCTAATTAAATGCAGAAAAGGCAACAAGTGAGTTTAATTACCACCTTAATCAGCCACAGAACCCGTGTAATTCATATGTGTTCCGGTTTAAAGGGATGAGGTGGCAACCATACTCAGGGCCCTTCCCCCCCAAGCCCGGGGCCCTTTACTCTTAGTTCACACTGCTGGGACCTACCATGCGACCTGCGACACAAAGTCACATGACAAGTCAAAACGCATTCATTTCAATGGGTTCCGGTTTACTCAATGCGTTTAATGTTGCAACGACAAAAAAAAGTTTACTGCGCTACTTTTTCTGCGACTTTGGTGCGATTTGAGTGTCATAGACTGCAATGTTAAAACACAAAAGTCGCAAGCAAGTCACATGGCTTTGGGGTTGAAGCGGTGCAAAGCGAGCCTAATGCCCCGTACGCACGCTCGGACTTTCCGACGGCAAAATGTGCGATCGGAGCCTGTTGTCAGAAATTCCGACCGTGTGTAGGCTCCATCGGACTTTTTCCATCATCCGCCCAAAATTTGAGATCTGGATCTCAAATTTTTTGACAACAAAATCCGTTCTCGTAAATTACGATCGCGCGTACACAATTCCTGACGTATGAAAGTGCCACGCATGCTCGGACTCGAGCAGAAGATCAGCGCTGGCTACCGAACTTCATTTTTCTCGGCTCGTTGTACGTGTTGTACGTCACCGCGTTCTTGACGTTCGGAATTTCCGACCAACTTTGTGTGACCGTGTGTATGCAAGACAAGTCTGTGCCAACATCCGTCGGAAAAAAAAAAACATGGATTTTGTTGTCGGAAAATCCTATCGTGTGTACGCGGCATTACGGTCCCGCAGCAGGACCATTTCACATGTTCTGCAGCAGCCCCCTTTCTGCCATCTTGGCACCTCCTCCCCGTGGTGGCAGGATGCCAGGGCCCAGTTGCAATTGCGACCTTTGTAACGCTGGTAGTTCCACGACTGCCCTCCGCATTTATGTGCCGCTGTCTTTTTCTGGGGCACACTCCATTAACGCCCCCAGAACTGTGACCAGGGCTCAATTTTTACATTAAGGCTTCATTTACACTGCTGCTGGTAAACGGATGTTTAGGAGCCGTTGTGCGTTGTTTTTTTTTAGCTGCCCCTGAAATGCTGCAGTCACTGTTAGGGCTCATTCACACTAGTGTTGGCCTTGTGTTCAGATCGCTCTTCAGAGAGCATTTGACAGGTGGTAAGGAAGCGTTGTATCGCCTCCTCACACGCTGCTTTGAACCCCACACCAAGTGCGCTGCAACCATTGCGGGGCTCTTGCAGAGCAACCCCTTTTCACTTAACATTCAGGGGCGCTATGCCCGCTAAAGGCGATGGGGTATAATTCCCGGCTTGGCATGTGTATACCCTTGGCCGCTGCTTCTACAACGAAAGCTAGCAGTTGGGGGGTTGGTTTGGGGTTGCGGTAAAAGCGTGGCTCAACTGTGGGGTTTTACCACCCTCCAATGGCTAGTGTGAACAAGCCTTCAGTCTACAGGCACCAAAGAGTTGTCTTGTTGGATTTCTTGAGAAAAGTGGGTACGAGTTGGGAGACAGGCAGAGAGCAGTACATAGAGAGCCGTTCTCTGGGGATGGTACTGGAATAAGAAAAAAAGCACAATTCAAGTTGCTCAGTCGGGTTCATTTCCTGTGTAAACAAGTACTGTATGTTTGCTTAGAGAACTGCTGGGAATTGGATGTTGGACTGGATGCACCTTGCCAGGCAATGACTGTGTGATACAGCGTTATAGGTCACATTTGTCACTTAGGCTTATTTAAAGCAGAACACCATCTAAAAATACCAATATAAAAATGATTAGCCTTTGAAAAGATAACATAATAAATAACAATTGCAATATCGACAGAGAAAGCAGAGTCCCCCCCCCACCCCCCCCCCAAAAGAGCTTCTGGTCCTCAAAGCCAGCATCATTCCACTTCCACTTCCTCTGAGCCCAGGCCATCCTGAACCCACCCCTAGCCTGCGAAGAGTGAAAAGAAAAAAAGAATGAACAGTGAAAAGAGAAGCAGCACCCGTGATTAGCTCATCTCTGATGCTGCTTGTCAGTACATGTACTGATTGGCTTGCTTGTGCTGCTTCTTCCTCCCAGACTGTACAGGGATTGCAAGAGGCTGATACCAGCTACTTACACTGCATGCATTTAAAAAAATGCATTAAATGATATATTAATAATTACAGAGCTGCTGAAGAGAGTTTAACAAGACTCGTGGCCACATCATTAAAATGAGAAGAAAAGAGGTTTAACCTTAAACTACGTAGAGGGTTCTTTACTATAAGAGCGGCAAGGATGTGGAATTCCCTTCCACAGGCGGTGGTCTCAGCGGGGAGCATCGATAGTTTCAAGAAACTATTAGATAAGCACCTGAACGACCGCAACATACAGGGATATACAATGTAATAGTGACATATAATCACACACATAGGTTGGACTTGATGGACTTGTGTCTTTTTTCAACCTCACCTACTATGTAACTATGTAACTATGGGTAATTCATTTGTCTTTTATATCTCTTAAGAGTCCCCTTATTTGTTATTTTTACCTACAGGTAAGTCTATAATAAGGCCTATAATAAGGCTTACCTGTAGGTAAAATGAATATCTCCTAAACCTGCATGGTTTCAGAGATATTCACTTTGCATGCAGCCGCTGACATCAACTGTGGAGGCCCGGCTGTAGGTCCGGCAAACGCTGCCGAACCTTGCCAGGAAGAAGTCTCCCGCGCGCATTCATAATCGCAGAACCACGAACCCAAGAGAACGGTGGACCGGGATCAGATGCCGAGGCCTTGTTCTAAGGTGAGTATTTCACAATGAGCTAGTAATGAGCTAGTAGAATTCAGGGGATGGCATAACAGTCATATCACATCGACATACATTCACATGATAATACATACTCAATCACATTTAGTGGACGGTCCACAGTAGTCACATGTGAAAGCATATGCAGCACTCTAAACAGCCATCCTCCCTACAGACTCTCCTTCACCCGGGATCTTTAGTACCCACAGTAATGAGCTCTTTGTAGTCACCTCCTCCTTAGGACCCTCCAGGGAAATAGCCTCACCCAGGGAACTCTTAGCCTGCTGCAACCCCCCCCCCCATGAGGGTCAGGAAGTCAACAGCCAGCCCTCCAGGTCAACTCCTCCCTGGCCTCCTGCCCTGTCCACATGCTGGTTACATCTGTGCAGGTGTGGGGTGTTCAGCTCTCATACCCCAAGTGCACTAGGGTTCCTCCTAACCTGGCTTACAGTATGCAGTGGAACCTTGGTTTACGGGTAACGCGGTTAACGAGCGTTTTGAAAGACGAGCAACTTTTTTAGAAAAATCCTGACTCGGTTTGCGAGTGTTTTCTCGCGAAATGAGCAGGATTCAAGCCAACGGGGTGTGCAGTACCGCATTTGGCCAGAGGTGCGGGGGCGCCAGTGACACTCGGAATGGTTCAGAGCCGTTCGGAAATACTCGGAATCACTCGGAAACACTCAGAAATACTCCGTTCCTGAGTGTTTCCGAGCCTTTCCGAGGGTTTCCGCATTCAGCCGAGCTGTCCCTGAGTATTTCCAAGGCTCTCCGGCGCCCCCCCCCCACATGCGGTATTGCATGCAATAGAAGTCAATGCGGAACAAATTATCTTCATTTCCATTGACTTCTATGGGGAAACTTGCTTTGATATGCGAGTGCTTTGGATTACAAGCGTTCTCCTGGAACGGATTATGCTCGTAATGCAAGGTTCCACTCTATGTGGGTACTCACTCACCCATGACATCACTGCAGGAGGGCTCTAACTAAAAGGGGTCCTAGCACCTGATGACACTGTCTGCTGTAACTGGACACTTTTCTGGCACAGAGCCACCTAGTGGCACGCTAGCTAACTGCACCTGCCTACACTTGCTTTTTCCTAACATAGCACTCCCACACATCTTCTAACGTGCACGTTTCCATGCATGCCACAGCACCATAAAGCCCAGTGTGGCCCAATTTTGCAAAATCAACTTCCTTTGCACCTTCCCCGCGTGTAGGGCAGCCTATCAAAATGAATGGGCCACCCTACACGTGATACACGGGAGTGCAATTTCCTTCTGTCTAGTATGATAATATGCAGTGCTGGGACAAGGTCACCTAGAGCCCAGGGCAAACATCACAAACAACACCCCCCCCCCAAGTAGTATGAGAATTATGTGTCAGCTAACCCCCCCCCCCCAAAAAAAATGCCACTAATCTGCATGATTACCTCCTAAGCATGAATTCCCCCTAATTCCAATACAAACCAGCCCCCCTGCTGAAATCCCCTCCCCCCAGCACAAATCTTTGCCCCCTCCATCCCCCAATTCCCCCCGGCAAAAATGCCCCCCCCCTAAAAAAAATCACCCCTCCTAGCACAAATCCTCCACCCCATCCCCCCTCTTAGTACAAATGCCCTCCAATCATCCGTACTCCACCCCCCCACCCCCCCGCCCAAAAAATAATTCTCCTCTTAGCACAAGTCCTCTTCTTCCATCCCCCTCCCAACACAAATCCCCCTGAATCACCACTCTTAGAACCCCTCCCCCCGTATTTCTCCTCCTGGAACAATTATTTTCCCCTGCTGCCCCCCAAATTCATCCTCCCAACACAAATCCCCTCCCCCTTAATTTACTTGCGGTGCCCTCCCAGCTCACATAACACCACAGTGCCCAGGGCACCCACTCCTCCTGCCCACCCCCTGTCCTGGCCCTGATAATATGCATATATTGGATGATATCATTGATGGAAATGTATTAATTTTTGTCTGTAGTTTTGTATGGGAAAAAACAGTTTTAAGAAGTGCCAAACAAGAGAAGTATTTTCTTAAATATATAATTTTTTTTTGTGAAATTGATACCTTAAAAGTCCTGAAGAAATCCCCCTATTTGGTTTGATCTCTTGAGAAACACAAAGAGGAGGCAAATGAAACAACTGGTGTGTTGTGAATGACCCCCAACACTCATTTAGTTGTATGTTGGGTGACCGGTCCCCTTGAAACCACCTACTGCCGGTAATGTGTGATCGTGTGGCATATATTAGAGACCCAATTACCACTAATTACGTTTTGTCTCCATACTGATGTGCGTCTCTTTGTATTTGCAGACTGTATACGCCCTCCTTCATCGCCCTGGCTGCCAGTCTCGTTTGCTGTGTCATCGTCTTAATTTACATACCGGTACAAACCAAAAAAACGCAAGGCAAGCCCGCCGCTGAACAAAGTAAGGCTTTGTCATTACACGTTAATCGCTCCAGGCCTGATTGTATCATTCTGGGAATTTACAACCTCACCAACTGCCAATTTCCATTCCAGGTAAACCCAAGTCTACCAGTGTCTTCAGCGTCGGAGAACTGCTCAGGCTCATGAACTATCCTGGAGTCATGCCGGTGCTCATAGTGAAGGTTCTCTCTGCTTTCCCAATTGGTAATAATTAGGAACAAAAAAAATAAAAATAAACCCCATTATCATTATAGAAAAACAGCGACAGGCTTAAAGCGTAAGGTCCCAGTCATACTTTGCGAGACAAAATGCACAGGAAACGCAAATGCGTTGTTCTTGCGGTGTCATTATTTGCCAATGGCACCCCAAACGCAGTTAGCAGACATGTTTTGTTGCCCAGCAAAACTCGCAAAAAAAAGTCCTCCACACCTGAAAAGGTGCACAGGGATTTTTTTTTCTCTGAGAATGGGTGCAGGAACTCCCCACTCTTAAGTCACCCCTTGTCTCTGCCCCCTACCCACCTCTGAGCACCGTCCCTTATCTCCGCCCCCTACCCACCTCCAAGCACCATCCCTTGTCTCCACCCCCTACCCACCTCTGAGCACCGTCCCTTGTCTCCGCCCCCTACCCACCTCCAGGCACCATCCCTTGTCTCCACCCCCTACCCACCTCTGAGCACCGTCCCTTGTCTCCGCCCCCTACCCATCTCTGAGCACCGTCCCTTGTCTCCGCCCCCTACCCACCTCCAAGCACCATCCCTTTTCTCCACCCCCTACCCACCTCCAAGCACCGTCCCTTGTTTCCACCCCATACCCACCTCCAAGCACCGTCCCTTGACTCCGCCTCTACCCACCTCCAAGCACTGTCCCTTGTTTCCACCCCATACCCACCTCCAAGCACCGTCCCTTGACTCCACCTCTACCCACCTCCAAGCACTGTCCCTTGTTTCCACCCCATACCCACCTCCAAGCACTGTCCCTTGACTCCACCTCTACCCACCTCCAAGCACCGTCCCTTGACTCTACCTCTACTCATCTCCAAGCACTGTCCCTTGGTTCCACCCCATACCCACCTCCAAGCACCGTCACTTGACTCCGCCTCTACCCACCTCCAAGCACCATTCCTTGACTCTACCTTTACTCACCTCCAAGCACTGTCCCTTGGTTCCACACTATAACCACTTCCAAGCACAGTCCCTTGACTCCACCCCATACCTACCTCCAAGCACTGTCCTTTGGTTCCACCCCATACCCACCTCCAAGCACCGTCCCTTGTCTCTGCCCCCTACCCACCTCCAAGCACCATCCCTTGTTTCCACCCCATACCCACCTCCAAGCACCATCCCTTGACTCCGCCTCTACCCACCTCCAAGCACCGTCCCTTGTTTCCAACCCATACCCACCTCCAAGCACTGTCCCTTGACTATACCTCTACTCACCTCCAAACACTGTCCCTTGGTCCAACCCCATACCCACTTCTCCTTCAAGCTAACAAAAATTCCAAAATAAAGACTACATGGACACCTCCCACCATCCTTGGACAGACCATCTCCCCAAGCACCAAAGTCAAGAGTCTTGGAGTCATTTTTGACTCAGGAATGACAATGGATGCACAAATAGGATCAGTGGTGAGCGGATCCCACCATCTCCTCCGCCAACTACGCAGACTAATCCCCTTCATCCCAGAAGAGGACAAAGCGGCAGTTGTGGGAACAATCATCAATTCCCGACTCGACTACGCAAATTCGCTCTACGTAGGACTACCCCAATATCAGCTTGCGCGCTTACAACTCATCCAAAACACGGCGGCAAGACTGTTAACAGGAAAAAAACCCTGGGAATCCATCTCCCCCTCCCTAAAGAGCCTACACTGGCTAACCGTGAAGAAACGGATCACATTCAAGACCCTCTGCATCACCCACAAATGCGTACAAGGAAACGCCCCACCATATCTCCGCGAGAAAATAAAACACTACACACCGAATCGCAGTCTTCGATCAGCTAACCAAAACCTCCTTACCATTCCCAAATACCGCTACAAAGCAAAGGGAGAACGAAGATTCGCAGTCCAAGGACCTCAACTATGGAACTCTCTTCCTACCAACATCCGCATGGAAGAAAACCACCAGGCCTTCAGAAAAAAACTAAAGACCTTCCTTTTCTGAGAAGCTGACATCAGAGAATGCATCCAGCGCCTTGAGGCGATTCAGTTCGCATTTGCAGCACTTTATAAATCATTCATTCATTCATTCATTCATTCATTCACCTCCAAGCACCGTCCCTTGACTCCGCCTCTACCCACCTCCAAGCACAGTCCCTTGACTCCGCCTCTACACACCTCCAAGCATTGTTCCTTGACTGTACCTCTACTCACCTCCAAGCACTGTCCCTTGGTTCCACCCCATACCAACTTCCAAGCACCATCCCTTGACTCCACCCCATACCCACCTCCCAGTTCCGCCCCTTGACTCCACCTCTACCCACCTCCAAGCACTGTCCTTTGGTTCCACTCTATACCCACCTCCAAGCACCGTCCCTTGTCTCTGCCCCCTACCCACCTCCAAGCACTGTCCTTTGTTTCCACCCCATACCCACCGCCAAGCACCGTCCCTTGGCTCCACCTCTACCCACCTCCAAGCACCATCCCTTGTCTCTGCCCCCTACCCACCTCCAAGCACCGTACCTTCTTCCCACCCCATACCCACCTCCAAGCACCCTCACTTGACTCCGCCTCTACCCACTTCCAAGCACCGTTCCTTGTTTCCACCCCATACCTACCTTCAAGCACCGTCCCTGGACTCCACCTCTACCCACCTCCAAGCACTGTACCTTGGTTCCACCTCATACCCACCTCCAAGCACCATCCCTTGACTCCGCCTCTACCCACCTCCAAGCACTGTCCCTTGGTTCCACCCTATACCCTCCTCCCAGTACCACCTCTTTTAGAGAAAACAGAACCAAATATTGTTTTGTGGTGCTAAGTATTCTGTATGGAATTTCGTGATTGTAATAGGGAAAGCAGTAAAAATGTATCCCATGCAGCCAGCAACAATGGCCCCCAAGCAAAAATAAACACTCTCAGCAATAATGGACCCCCCCAGCAACACTAGAACGCTTGCAACAAAATACTGCCTCGCAACAACAGACCCACCCCAGGAACAATTGACCCCATCAGCAACAATAGATCTCCCAGCAGCCAGCATTAATAGACCCGCCAGCAACAATAGACCCCTCCTCAACAGTAGATCACGCCCAGCAAGAATTGACCACCAGCAGCAATAGACCCCTCCCTCAACAATAAATCCCCCCAGCAGCAATAGATCCCCATCCCCATTTTTTGCATCCAGCAAAAATTGATCCCCCAGCAGCCAGCATTACTAGACCCTTCAGTAGCCAGCAACAATAGACCCCTCCTCAACAGTAGACCACTCCCAGCAACAATTGACCACCAGCAACATAAGACCCCCTCCAGCAATAATAAACCCCCCCCTCAAAAATAACCCCCCCCCAGCAACAATAGATCCTTTAGTAGCTAGCATTAATAAACCCCTCAGCAGCCAGTAACAATAGACCCCTCCCTCAAAAGTAGATCCTTCCCAGCATGACCCACTAGCAACATAAGATGGGAGGGGAGGTCTTATGTTGCTAGTGAGTCAATTGTTGCTGGGAGGGCAGCAACAATAGACCCCTCAGCAATAATAGATCCCCTGGCAGCTGGCATCTTTGGACCCTTCAGCACAACCGATAATCCCCTGCCACTGCACACATTCAGTGCTGGAGGTGGCGGAACTGTGTTCCCAGCATTCCCACAAAAAAAAAGCCTGAAGATTCAGAATCTTCTTTGGCGTACTTGTCGCTCTTAGGGCAGCCCATTCAAGTGAAGGGTGCCCTATGTGCGAAAGAGTGGAGTTGCGCAGAAAAAACACAAAAGAATACAAGGGTTTGGTGTTATGTAGGAGATGAATGATTGTTTAGCCCTGGCAGACAGTACTAGTCTATGGCACAGGCCACTTAGCTGCATACACCGCATGTATGCGACTGGCGCATGCAAACAGCGGCAGCCCCTCAGCTTATATAAGCTAAGGACAGGCTGACAGCGGCAGCCTCTGTTTGCACGTAGCCACACACCAAGCAGTCACTTGAGGATGTCAGAGCCTGGATGCAGTTGACTACATCCAGGCTCGGACACCCATACCTAACCAAAGGTAACCTCATGGTGTACGACTACATAAGAACAGCAGCGGCCGCTGTCAGCCTGTCATTCGTTCATACAGGCTGCTATTCACATGCATCAGTGATTCTTGCTGGCTTTTGCCGCTTGAATCCAGTGTATGCATCTGAATGGCTGTATGAAGGAGGCCTAGGATGCACAGTCACTGCTGAGGAGGAGGTATCAACTGAGCTCTGATGGAGCTCCAAAATATGAACATCCACAAATCGGGCTACAAACAGGGGAGGAGCTCTAGAATATTTATGGCAGAGATAAAGATGTGGTGCTCTGTGAAATCATTGAGCGTTTCTATTCACAATTAAACAGAAGTATTGAAGAATGAAATTATAGACCAGAAGGTAATGTGTTCTTTCTAATGTGACTTTTTTAACTACTTTCCGATTGCCCTACAGAAGTTTTACTGCTACAGGGCAGCAGCTGTGCGCAGGATTACATGCATATACTGTATACGTGATCCTCCACTTCCAGGGAAGGGGGCCCGAACGTGCGCCGCTGGCAGTGCACTCCTGCTGTGATTACGCTCAGTGCGTACCGCAGACTCAATGTCCGCCGGCACCCGCCGATCCTCAGCCACAGAGGCAGATTGCAGTTCTGACAGGAGGGAAGGCATGGATCCTTTGTCTCTGCAAAGCAGGGGCTAGGATCCATGTCTTCCCCTAGTAAAAGCACCTCCCACACAGATTAGAAAAACACTGGTCAGGCACACAGTTAAACCTTTGATGGCCCCTGATGTTAACCCATTCCCAGCCAGTGTCATTAGTACAGTGACAGTGTATATTTTTTTTAGCACTGTTCACTGTATTAGTGTCACTGGTCCCCAAAAAGTGTCAGTTATGGGGCATACACACGGGCTGACTTTCCGACCAAACTGGTCCGACGGACTTTCCGACGGACTTTCCGACGGACCTTTGACAGACTTCCGACGAACGGACTTGCTTACACACGACCGGACTTTCCGGCAGACTATGTCTTCCCGACGGAGTTACGACGGACTTTCCGAATAAACGGACTTGCCCACACACGAACAAGTCTGTTCATTTTTAACGTGACTAGAAAAGGAAGTCAATCTCGCTGCTTTTATCGGCGAGATTGACCCTCTCGAGCTCCGTCGCGGGGCATACCAGGCCCTTAGATCTGGTATGGATTTTAAGGGGAAACCCCTACGCCGAAAAACCGGCGTGGGGCTACCCCCAAAATCCATACCAGACCCCGGAGCGAGCGCCCCCCCCCGGAACCGTACCAGGCCGCATGCCCTCAACATGGGGGGTGGGTGCTTTGGGGGAGGGGGCGCCCTGCGCCCACCCCACCCCACAGCACCTTGTCCCCATGTTGATGAGGACAAGGGCCTCTTCCCGACAACCCTGGTCGCTGGTTAATAAGGGGGCCCCCAGATTCCGGCCCCCCACCCTATGTGAATGAGTATGGGGTACCCCTACCCATTCACCTAGGGAAAAAGTGTAAATAAAAAAACACACTACACAGGTTTTTAAAGTAATTTATTAGACAGCTCCGGGGTCTTCTTCCGACTTCGGTGGTGCATACTTCTATTCGCTCCCCTGCTGCTCTTCTCTGCCACGTGGGGTAAGCATGTGACTCAGCTCCTTATCATTTCCCATGACAGCTCTGGTGCCTGGTAATTGGCTTCTCAGGTACCCAGCATTGTCATGTGGGGGCAGGGAGGCATACCTTGTGTCAACTCGAAATCATGGTTGAAGTGCTATATTGTCTGTTTGTACTTGAAATAGAGACCTCCATTTATTGTACTTTGTGTCTGCAGGTGTCTTCATGCTCATGTTTCCTATCATTTCCGTTGACTTCTTTGGTCTTAATGCGGCGACGGCTGGATATTTAATGTCTTATTTTGGCATTATGCAGCTGGTAAGTAAATGCACTGTGATATATGTAAATTGCTACTTCCTACCCATACAGGATGCAGGTTTTCAGGCTGTCACTCACTATAAATGACCCCCCCTTTCCCCCTGGTGTCTACATTTTACTTGTGGTGGAAATATAGCATATGAGAGTTTATCAGCTAAAACTCCCTATCAATCATGAAATTCTCTCCCACAGACTGAGAATGAGGCAAAGATGGTATTGTCTATGGCTATGCCTGCCAGGAGTGTAATGGGTATCTCAGATCCAGGGGCATTGCTAGGTCTGGGTCTGGGGCTAGAGCCCATAGCAGAGTAGTAAAGAAAGTCATACGCCTGGGCAGGCATACACATGTATATACAGTAATATACGTGTGTGTATATATCCCCAGAGATCCCCCACTTACATCAGGGTCCCCAGAGAGCCCCCACTTACACCAGGGTCCCCAGAGAGCCCCCACTTACATCAGGTTCCCCAGAGAGCCCTAACTTACATCAGGGTCCCTAGAGAGCCCCCACTTACATCAGGGTCCCCAGAGAGCCTCCTCCTTACATTAGGGTCCCCAGAGAGCCTCCTCCTTAAAATCAGGGTCCCCCAGAGAGCCTCCCCCTTAAAATCAGGGTCCCCAGAGAGCCTCCCCCTTAAAATCAGGGTCCCCAGAGAGCCTCCCCCTTAAAATCAGGGTCCCCAGAGAGCCTCCCCCTTAAAATCATGGTCACAAGAGAGCCAGTGTCCATTCACCCTCTGCTCCCCACTGTTGATCACTGGAGGCCTTGAGGGAGAAACCCTTCTACCGCTAGAGGTCACCACAGCATTTTGTTTTGGACATCGATGAGATGGGTCAGAGCCTCTGTTGGCTTTTCATTGCCATCTGTGTATTTGTTGGCAAGATTTCCCTTTGCTTCCTGTCAGCTCAGGAAGCAACTATGAGAACTTTTTCTGACTTATATGGGATGGAAGAGGCAATGGGGGTCTCTCATCAACTGCCTATACTAATAGGTGATTAGTCAACCTCTGCCTTGAGAAGCCTTAGGCTCCTGCTTAGGTTGCCTTGTAGATGATTTGACTCTGCTAGGTCATATGATCACAAGGCCACTGCCACATCAGACCTTAGGCTTTAGCCTCGGTTGCTTTGTGGATGATCTGGCTTTTCTAGATCATGTGACCATTCAACCACTCCCACGCCAGGTTTTAAGCTCCTGCCTATATTGTCTTGTAAATGGTTTCGCTCTACTTGGTTATGTGATCACTCAGTCACTGCCACACTTGGCCTTAGGCTCCTGCTTTGGTTGCTTTGTGGATGATCTGGCACTTTTTAGGTTATGTGATCACTCAGCCACTGTAATACCAGGCCCTAGGCTCCTGCTTAGGTTGCCTTGTGGATGATCCTGCTCTGCTAAATCAAGAGATTATTCAACCACTGCAAATCCAGGCCCTAAAGGCTAGGTTCATCTAAAATTTTCTTCACTTCTGTAAAGCTGGAAGTATGCCATGCCATCAGCTCTTTCCTAGGTTGCCTTGTGAATAATGAAGCTCTGCTATGTCACGTATTCACTCAACCTGCCTAGGTTGCCTTGTGAATGATCCAACTCTGCTAGGTCATGTGATAACTCAACTATGACAAAGGTTAAAAAAAATGTGAGCATACCTATAGATGCAGGAAATGGTGAACTTAGCTTTTAAGTTCATGATATGGCTTTTCTAGATCATATGACCATTCAACCACTCCCATGCCAGGTTTTAAGCTCCTGCCTATATTGCCTTGTAAATGGTTTTGCTCTGCTTGGTTATGTGATCACTCAGTCACTGCCACACTTGGCCTTAGGGGCCTGCCTTGGTTGCTTTGTGGATGATCTGGCACTTTTTAGGTTATGTGATCACTCAGCCACTGTAATACCAGGCCCTAGGCTCCTGCTTAGGTTGCCTTGTGGATGATCCTGCTCTGCTAAATCAAGAGATTATTCAACCACTGCAAATCCAGGCCCTAAAGGCTAGGTTCATCTAAAATGTTCTTCACTCCTGTAAAGCTGGAAGTATGCCATGCCATCAGCTGTTTACTAGGTTGCCTTGTGAATAATGGAGCTCTGCTATGTCACATATTCACTCAGCCTGCCTAGGTTGCCTTATGAATGATCCAACTCTGCTAGGTCATGTGATAACTTAACTATGACAAAGGTTGAAAAAAATGTGAGCGTACCTATAGCTGCAGGAAATGGTGAACTTAGCTTTTAGGCTCCTGCTTAGGCTTCTTGCAGATATTCTGCCTTTGTTTGCTCATGGGATCACTCAACCACTGCCATGCCATTGGCTCCTACCTACAGTAGGTTGCCTTGTGAATGATTGGGCTCTGCTAGATCATGTGTTAGCTCAGCTAATGCCAGGCCAAGCCATAGGCTCCTACTTAGGTTGTCTTGTAAATGATCCAACTCTGTTGGGTCATGCAATCACTCAGCCGCTGCTACACCAAGCCATAGGGTCCTGCCTAGGTTTGTTTGTGAATGAGCGGGCTCTGCTAGGTCATGTGATCACTCAAATACGACATGAGTTGAAAAAAATGGGAGCATCTGTGTAAAAGGAGGACAAGGTGAACATAACCTTTAAGCTCTTCCTTGTGGATGATCTGGCTTTGCTAGGTCTTGGGATTAGTTAACCGCTGCCATGCCATGCCATAAGTTCCTGCCTAGGCTTCCTTGTGGATGATCTAGCTTTGCTGGGTCATGGTATTAATCAACCACTGCCGTGCTATAAGCTCCTATCTAGGCTTCCTAGTGGATGATCTGGCTTTGCTAGGTTATGGGATTAGTCAACCACTGCCATGTCATGCCATAAACTCCTGCCTAGGCTTCCTTGTGGATGATCTGGCTTTGCTAGGTCATGGGATTAGTCAACCACTGCCATGCCATGCAATTGGCTCCTGCCTAGGTTGCCTTGTGAATGATGGGGCTCTGCTAGGTAATGCAATCACTCAACCACTGCCACGCTAGGCCATAAATTCCTGCTTAGGTTTCCTTGTGAATGATCAGGCTCTGATAGGTCATGTGATCACTCAACCATGACTTGGGTTTATATAAATGGGCCTGTAAATGCAGGAAAAGCTGAACTTTAACCTTTAAGGTTCTGCCTTTGCTGGGTCATGGGATCACTCTACCACTGCCATGCCATGCCATGCCATGCCATTGGCTCTTACCTAATTTGCCTTGTGAATGATGGGGCTCTGCTAGGTCATGTGATCACTCAACTACTGCCAGGCCACAGAGTCCTTCTTAGGTTGTCTTGTAAATGATCTAACTCTGCTGGGTCATGTGAAGTCCTCAACTACGACATGAGTTGAACAAAATGGAAGCGTCCCTGCACATGGAGGACATGGTGAACATAGCCTTTAAGCTCCAGCTTGGGCTTCCTTGTGGATGATCTGGCTTTGCTAGGTCATGGGATTAGTCAACCACTGCCATGCCATGCCCTAAGCTCTTGCCTAGTCTTCCTTGGGGATGATCTGGCTTTGCTAGGTCATGAGATTGGTCAACCACTGCCATGCCCTAAACTCTCGCCTAGGCTTCCTTGTAGATGAACTGGCTTTGCTAGGTCATGGGATTATTCAACCACTGCCATGTCATGCCCTAAGCTCTTGCCTAGGTTTCTTGGTGATGATCTGGCTTTGCCAAGTAATTGGATTAGTCAACCACTGCCATGCCATGCCCTAAACTCTCGCCTAGGCTTCCTTGTGGATGAACTGGCTTTGCTAGGTCATTGAATTATTCAGCCACTGCCATGCAATGCCCTAAACTCTCGCCTAGGCTTCCCTGTGGATGAACTGGCTTTGCCAGGTAATTGGATTATTCAACCACTGCCATGCCATTGGCTCCTGCCTAGGTTGCTTTTTGAATGATGGGGCTCTGCTAGGTAATGCAACCACTCAACTATGACATGGGTTGAAAAAAATGAGCGTGCCTGTAAATGCAGGAAAAGCTGAACTTAACCTTTTAAGCTTCTGCCTAGGCTTCTGGGTTTGCTAGGCCATGTGATCACTCAACCATTGCCATGCCACACCCTCAGCTATTTCCTAGGTTGCCTTGTGAATGAATCTTCAAAGCCAAAAAAGAACATTTTGCAGACACCATCTCATCCACCTTAAACCGCCCACGGGAACTTTTCAAAATAGTTGCTCAATCAATGAACCCGACCTGCCTAGAGCCCCCTGCAAACGATACTCAAGAATTCTGCAATGAGTTATCAGATTTCTTCATCGACAAAATCGACAACATTCGGAAAGCAATTCATCAGAAAATAACAACCAACCTCACCCAACCAATGCAAAAAGAGGATATCGACACGAACATCACTCAACCACCGAATTTCTTTTTTTCCCCAATCACTACGGACACGACTAAAAACATCATCGGAAGCCTTCGCGACAGCACATCACCGAACGACATCATCCCCACCAAATTGCTCAAAGAATGTTCCGACATCCTGGCCCCCACCCTAACACATCTCATAAATCAATCATTCAAAGAAGGGACTGTGCCAACCTCCCTCAAGCAAGGCATCGTCAAACCCCTGCTAAAGAAACCTAATCTCGACCCTAAAGACCCTAACTGCCGCAGACCAATAACAAGCCTCAACACCATCTCCAAGATTATAGAGAAACCAGTAGTACAGCAGCTACAACACCACCTGGAGACACACCACCTCCTGGACCCTCTGCAATCAGGCTTCCGCCCAGGCCATGGCACAGAAACAGCACTTCTCAAAATATGGGACGACGCCCTCGAAGCAGCAGATGACGGAGAACCGAGTCTCCTGGTACTGTTAGACCTCAGCGCAGCATTCGATACAGTGGACCACAATACTTTACTTGTCCGCCTCTCAGAAGTTGCAGGAGCCACAGATTCTGCCCTAAAATGGTTTACATCCTTCTTAGAGAATCGCTCTCAGACAGTGAAACTAGGAACATTCACCTCGGAATCTCGGGCAGTCTCCTGTGGAGTCCCTCAGGGCTCACCCTTGTCACCAGTGCTATTTAACATCTACATCCGCCCTCTTCTCAATATCATCAGAAAAACCAACCTCTGCTTCCACTCATACGCAGATGACACCCAACTCTACCTTCGCATCAACGGACAAAAAGATCATCATCAGCAACTACAGAAATGCCTCACTTTAATCAATGACTGGATGACCACTAGCTCCCTCAAACTCAACGGATCAAAAACAGAACTTCTTCTCCTGCAAGCCAACAAAAATTCCAAAATTAAGATTCCGTGGACACCACCCTCCATCCTCGGACAGACCATCTCCCCCAGCACCAAAGTCAAGAGTCTCGGAGTCATCTTTGACTCAGGAATGACAATGGATGCACAAATAGGATCGGTGGTGAGCGGATCCCACCACCTCCTCCGCCTGCTTCGCAGACTCATCCCCTTCATCCCAGAAGAGGACAAAGCGGCAGTTGTGGGAACAATCATCAATTCCCGACTCGACTACGCAAATTCGCTCTACGTAGGTCTACCCCAATATCAGCTTGCGTGCTTGCAACTCATCCAAAACACGGCAGCAAGACTGTTAACAGGAAAAAAGCCCTGGGAATCCATCTCCCCATCCCTAAAAAGCCTACATTGGCTAACTGTGAAGAATCGGATCACATTCAAAACCCTCTGCCTCACCCATAAATGCATACAAGGAAACGCTCCGCAATATCTCCGGGAAAAAATAAAACACTACACACCGAATCGCAGTCTTCGATCATCATTCCCAAATACCGCTACAAAGCAAAGGGAGAACGTAGATTTGCAGTCCAAGGACCTCGACTATGGAATGCTCTCCCAACCAACATCCGCATGGAAGAAAACCACCAGGCCTTCAGGAAAAAAACTAAAGACCTTCCTTTTCTAGAAGCTGGCTACAGAGAATACATCTAGCGCCTTGAGGCGATTCAGTTCGCAATTGCAGCGCTTTACAAATCATTCATTCATTCATTCATTCAATGATCAGGAACTGCTAGGTCTTGTGATCACTCAACCATGACATGGGTTAAAAAAATGGGAGTGTGCTTGTAAATGCAGAAAAAGCTCCACTCAACCTTTTAAGCTTCAGCTTAGGCTTCTGGCTTTGCTAGGTCATGGGATCACTCAACCACTACCATGCCCTAAGCTCTTGCCTAGGCTTCTTTGTGGATGATCTGGCTTTGCTAGGTCATGGGATCAACCATTCACTGCCATGCCATGCCATCAGCTATTTCCAAGGTTGCCTTGTGAATAATCAGGCTCTGCTAGGTCATGTGATCACTCAACTACAACATGAAGTTAATAAAATGTGAGCGTCCTTGTAAATGCAGAAAATTTCTTTAACTTTGCTTCTGGAAACCAGCAAACTGTGTCCCTGTATAGCCTAACATTTGCTTTAGGCCTGAGTCACGGCACACCGGTCTATTTTTATCTGTTTGATCTCTCCCTTTCTGTTTGTGTCATTACCGCAAAAATATTAAATAGGACATTTTTTGAAAAGGCCGTGTTTACTTTAAACCGTCCCGTGTTTGGACATACAACACTGGAGCCTGTAAATAGCGGAAGTGTACACACGCCATGTTTTCTCACACAACGCAAACAGATGGACCGCCGATAACATTTCAGATGGAGTTTTAATGGTAAATAAAAGATCAGAGAAGGTTCTAATCTTCATAACACGCTGGGACCATAAACATCCTGGCTGCCGGAACTCCGGGATGTCTCTGGGCGTAGCGACTTAGAAAACAGAAAGCACATTCTCCGATTCCGAAACCAACAAAAAAGTGCAAAACAGTTTTAAAGGTTAAAGCTAAAGTTTAATCTGCTTAAATGTTTCCTTCCCTGATTTCCCCATTTGCCCTCTCGTCAACATGCTAATGACATTTTTAAATTCCAAACCTTATTTTAGACCCAAAGTCAATTGGTAGTTAGAGTAGGGAGGAGTGTATTACTATAGTATCAATGTGGTCTACCAGGGTATCATCCCATAAATATAGTAGAACAGAAAGTGGTAAAGGGCGTGGGGACTTTAGATTCACTTGAGACAATAAAACCAAAGTTATAAAAACATACACATTTTATTTCAATTTTACATATTAAAATAGCAAATCGTCAATTAAAATACACATAGAGTATGTACTAATGAGATTACAGTCAGTGTCACCTTCCTGTTATAAATCTTTGAGGTAGGTCTGCGTGTTTCGCGGGTACTCCCGCTTCTTTAGGACCAACAGGAGCTATTTAAAGCCGAACTTTACCCATAACATCTTAATAAAATAATCATGTTCTTGAGCAAAGAACATACATTCCACAATATTAATTATGCCCCTGATGACGTCAGATGCGATGAAACGCGTAGGGAGGAGCCACATACACATGCTACCACGCATGCGCAGCCGATCATTGGCCATTTTGGTGATCCAATGCCTGTCTACATGCTTGTTTTGTACGTCAGATATGTGAGTGGAACTTTGAAAATGTATTAAAGCACTGCAAATTATATGGAAGACCCTTCAGGAAAGCCAATTAGGGGAACCATGCATTATTTTAGACCCAGTTATGTCATCCCTGGGTGTTTGTGCTTCTCTCTGAAAATCAGGCAGATCATGGCTGGTGGGAGGGGCCGGCAGGGATCTGTACATAGCTTCCTATATAACATCACAGCACCCTGCCTCAATACTCCTTTCAAGAGTCCTCAGTCCTGATGCAAGCAGTGGGCTGGTTCTTGGGAGGAGTTATGCAAAGTGTCTTAATCAGTATAGAGGAGTAGGCTTTCCTAGACAGACGGCATTTGCATGACCCCCCCTAGGTAACGCCTCCTTGTGATGCTGAGTCTCCATTAATGAAATGTCTTAAATCCAATGAATGAAAGGAGCAGGCCAGGGAGAGTCGGGCTGTCTGACTCACTGTACCTTCTATTGCACACTGTTAGAAGCCCACAGTGTGCATTGAAATCAAAGTAAACAATTTCAGTACAGGAGAGGAATGCCAACTCCTCTAGACTGACATACACCCATCAAGGCAGTTTGATATTTGCATAACTCCCCCCAAGAGCCGGGTCTGCATGCAGATATCGTCAGTCTAGGAACGCCCACTCCTCCATACAGATTAAGTCACTTTGTATAACTCCTCCCAGAGCCAGCCCACTGCTTACATCAGAACTGGGGGGGGCCTGAGGGGAGTACAGAGGGAGGGGGCTGTGATGTTTTCAGGAAGCTATGTAGAGCTCCCTGCCAGCCCCTCCCACCAGCCACGATCTGCTTGCATCGCATAGAGTAGGGATGTCACTTGCCACACTGCCTGCCTGCCACCAGATGGAGATGTCACTTGCCACGCTGCCACCAGATGGAGATGTCACTTGCCACGCTGCCACCAGATGGAGATGTCACTTGCCACACTGCCTGCCTGCCACCAGAAGGAGATGTCACTTGCCACACTGCCTGCCTGCCACCAGATGGAGATGTCACTTGCCACACTGCCACCAGATGGGGATGTGTCACTTGCCACGCTGCCACCAGATGGGGATGTCACTTGCCACGCTGCCACCAGATGGAGATGTCACTTGCCACACTGCCTGCCTGCCACCAGATGTTGATGTCACTTGCCACGCTGCCACCAGATGGAGGAGGGTGGAACAGCAGTGCGGGCAATGAGAGATGTCATCTCTCTCCCCCGCCGCCGCACCGCTGACATTACTTCTCGATCTTTTAAAAAATGGCGCCGGGCAGCGCAATCACGTTACTGCACATGCGCCGCCCAGCCGATCACGTACGAGCTTTCCCGAGACCGGCCGGCCGGCTGACTTCGGAATGGCGCATGCGCAGTAGTGGGCGGCTCCCGGCCATCTTTTCTAAGGGCACCAGTGCCCTTAATCGACTTTAATGGGCAGCCTGAAAGGGGGGGTGGCCGCGAAGTCACCGCAGGAGCGGCGCCGCCCCTGCACCACTGCCACCCCGAGGCCTGGCCTCAGTGGCCTTGTGGCAAATCCGGCCCTGACCATACTGCACTCATATGGAAGAAATAAGTCCTTTGTTTGCTCCGGCAGCAGACTTGATGAAACTGTTTTATCCTCAGGACACTCACTAGTATCCCCTTTGGCTGACACCGGTCCACCATTGCTCCCAACTGTCCCTGATTTCGAGGGATTGTCCCTGATTTCGAGCAATGTCCCCCTGTTCCTCATTCCTCCTCATTTATCCCTCATTTTGGTCTGATCTATATAGATGTATATAAAATGCACTTTTTATCTATCAAAAAGTGTTTTCCAGCGCTAAACCTTTCATCTGATTTCTAAATTGCTGCATTTGTCAATTCCAAAAGCCAATATAAAGGAATAGTAGTGGTAAAAAAAGCATTTGTGGGTTTAACCAATCTTGTTTTTTTGTACAATTCTCCTTTAAGGGGGCGTGGCAAGGGGTGTGTCCTATGCCTGCATACTTTTGCTGCTAGGTGTCCCTCATTCCCATCTCCAAAAGTTGGGAGCTATGGGTTCACTGACTCTACTAGCTGAAGGGATTGCCCGCACAGGACGGGCCCCGTGACACAGATCTGTACTGACAGTAGGCAGAAACCGATCCTTCCTGGTGTGTTCCACTTCCAGTCAGCTTTGCAGGACATCTGGGTTGCAGCTTTATCTCGGATTCAGGCCCTCAGGTCAACCACCTGGGGCCGCATTGGCAGCCACCCCCTCCCTCCGGGACCCCGCTTTTCAGCTGAAGACCCCGAGCATATATACAGTCACCAATCATGCATTGGGGCACTTTCCTCTGCCAATGGCCAGGGCTGTAACTACGTCTATGCTCTCACTTGTCAGGTTTCCTCCCATTGTCCAATATGTCCCATCCTTTTGGACCAGTGTGGAACATTCAGACAGCATGAGCAGCATCTGAGCACCATGAGCAGACCCTACCAATGGATCCCTGCTCCCTGGTAGGCGGAGAGCATCTGAATTTAGCTGGCAGCCTTCCTGGTAAGCAGAAAGACCCAAAAACTCTACTCTCTTCTAGCACCTACCTAGGAGGGTGTTACATCGTTTCGGGATTTTAGGTACTTAGTGATGTCTTTATTCTTTTTTTAACCCCAGATTCACGTTTGACTGATGTGTAGACTCTCTTCTGGTTATTATTTTTTCCCCCTGTATCCATGTAGGCATAGCGGACATATGTCTATATTACACAGGGGGGCCCTTGTTAGTGGCCCCTGATCTTCCCAGGACAGAATGTTTTATGGCAGCTGTGAAAGGAGCATCTGTGTTTTGGGTGAATGGGCCCCCGGCATGTACACAGAGATCTGGGTGGTTTTTTATTTCAAGCAAAGCTCATTTCCTTCCTCTTTTGTTTACAATTGACAAAACGCATTCCTGACGAGCTGATATTTTGCTTTGTTCATGCTTCAAAGACTACAAAGTTCAACTGAATCAGAAAAAAAAAATGATCTCTGCGAACTCAAAAAGGTATGTAACCCCAACAGTGACCTTCTCTTATTTGCTCCTTTTTCATCTATTAAATATACCATTGACACATACCATTACAAATACCTGTTGATCCTGCCAGAAATCATGTTGTCCTGTGCACTCTGATGATCTCAGGCAATGTTATCAGCAGCGACGGCCCATCCATTAGGGGCGCCCGGGCGCCGCCCCCTCTCTTCAGGCCACCCCCTATATGCAACGGATAGATTCATGCATAGCATGAATCTATCCATGGCCGCCGCTGTCACCCCCTATTCATGCGTCCGGCCCCTTTGAGGGCACCGGGCGCATGAATTACAGCGGCCAGGGTTCCTTTTTGAAGCACGTGATTAGAGCCAGAGGCTCTACGAGGCTTCAAAATAGGGTGGGCTCGGGTCGCCGAGCAATGAGACCAGAGCACACCCAGGTGTGTTACAACAGCGAAAATTTGCTGTTGAAACACTGATACTCAATCCGGCCAACCAGAAGCGGGTGTGTGACCCGTTTTCCAATTAGTCGAAAAGAGAAGACTCCCAATTGGCCGCTGAGGAGGAGGAAGGAAACGGAAGCCGCTGCCGCCACCGTCGCCATTATGACCCATGGAGAGCGGGAGAACGGAAGGCCGCCGCAGCCGAGCAGGGGAAGCCGTCGGTGATGGGCTAAGTGCTACCAACTGACTGGGGAGGGGGGGCATACTGTTTAACGCCCCCCCCCAAAAAAATTTTCCACCGGCCGCCACTGGTTATCAAGAAGTGTCAGGACTACAGAACCCCCCTCCCCCCCATGTTAACTATCTGTCCTTCTGTATTTTTCCATTATTTCTTCCTTTCTTACCTCCATTCCCCCCCCCCCTTCTCTCTTCCTTTCTTTCTTCTATCTATCCTTTCTTTCTTCCTTTCTTGTTTCCCCCCATTCCCCTATCCTTCCTTTCCCTCATTTCTTCCTTTTTTTACCTCCTTTCATCTCCCTTCCCCCTTCCATTTTTCCCTTTATACTTCCTTCTGTCCGTCCCTCCTTTCCTCTATCGTTTCTTCTGTCCTTCCTTCCCTCTTCCCCCTCATCATTCTAGTCTTCCTTCTTTCCGTACTATCTTCTATCCTTCCTTCATTCCTGCCCTCCTTTCCTCTATTCTTCCTTCTTTTCCGTCTTGCTCTGTCCAACATTCCATTCTGTCTTTCTTTTCCCCCTCTATCTATCCATCCTTACTTTCTTGCTTTCCTCTTTCCTTCTTACCTACATACCTTCTTTCCCCCTTTTTCCCTTCCTCCCTCTCATTTGTTTCTTTTTTACCTCCTTTCCTATTTCCTTCCTCCTCTCCCTCTTTTGGTCTGTCCTTTTTACTGTCCTTTATTCCTTCTTTCCCTTCTTCCTTCTCTCCTTCCTTCTTCCCATAATCGCCTCCATCCTTCCTTCCTGCCTTCCTTTTTCTCCTGTCCTTTCCTCTATCCTTCCTTCACTCCTGCCTTTCTTTTTTCCTTCTCTCTATTCCTTTATCCTGCCTTCTGTCCCTCCTTTCTTTCAGTTTTGCTTTCCTTTAATCTTCAGTCCAATTGCCCATCCTGACTTCTTCTCTCCCTCTATCCTCCTTCCTTTCTTTTATCCATCCTTTCATTCTCTCTTCCTTTCTTGCTAACCTCCTTTCCTCTCTCTTTCTTACCTCCCTTCCTTTCCCCTTCTCTCTTCTCTCCTCCCTTCCTTCTAAACATTCCTTTCTTTTTTACCTCCTTCCTGTCTTTCTTTCCCTCCTTCATTCTTTCCTTCCTTCTCTCACTATCCTTCCTTCCCTCCTGCCTTCCTTCCTTTCTTCCTTCCTTCTTTTCTTCCTTCCTTTCCTCTATCTTTCCTTAATTTCTACATCCTTCCCTTTTTCCTTCATCACACTTGCCTTCATCCTTCCTTCCCTCCCTTCCTCTCTATCCTTCTCTCTATCCTTCCTTCCTCTCTCCTTTTCCTTTTATTCTCTCCTTCCTTCTTTTACTATCCTTAAACCTTCCTTCCTGCCTTCCTTCTTTTCTTCCCTCCTTTCCTCTCTCCTTCCTTCATTTATTTCTTCCCTCTATCGTGCCTTCTCTCCTTTTCTCTACTCTTCCTTGCATTTCATTTTACTTGTCTCTACCCTTCTGTCCATCCTCCTTTCCTTTCTTCTTTTTCTCCCTCTATCTATCCTCCTTCCTCTCCTCTATCCATCCATTCTTCCTTGCTTCCCTCAATCGTTCATTCCTTCCTTATATCCATCCTTTCTTTCTTATATTATCCACATAGTATTGGTAAATTCTTCTAGTGGTTTTGCTCCATTTCCCACGGTCCAGAAAAGTATTCTTGAAGTTCATTCCACCCAGACTGTCCCCTATAGATTGTACATCCTGGTATGACTCTGCTAATAAGATGACATTTAATTATCTGCCATCACAGGGACTGGTATTAAAGTTCAGTGTGCTCTGTATAGTGGTGCAGATAGATCAGTATATATGATGGAGGTAGATGGTGCAGATAGATCAGTATATATGATGGAGGTAGGTGGTGCAGATAGATCGATGTATATGATGAAGGTAGGTGGTGTAGATAGATCAGTGTATATGATGGAGGTAGGTGGTGTAGATAGATCAGTGTATATGATGGAGGTAGGTGGTGTAGGTAGATCAGTGTATATGATGGAGGTAGGTGGTGTAGATAGATCAGTGTATATGATGGAGGTAGGTGGTGTAGGTAGATCAGTGTATATGATGGAGGTAGGTGGTGCAGATAGATCAGTGTATATAATGAAGGTAGGTGGTGCAGATAGATCAGTGTATATGATGGAGGTAGGTGGTGCAGATAGATCAGTGTATATGATGAAGGTAGGTGGTGCAGATAGATCAGTGTATATGATGGAGGTTGGTGTGTGCAAATAGATCAGTGTATATGATGGAGGTAGGTGGTGCAAATAGATCAGTGTATATGATGGAGGTAGGTGGTGCAGATAGATCAGTGTATATGATGGAGGTAGGTGGTGCAGATAGATCAGTGTATATGATGAAGGTAGGTGGTGTAGATAGATCAGTGTATATGATGGAGGTTGGTGTGTGCAAATAGATCAGTGTATATGATGGAGGTAGGTGGTGCAAATAGATCAGTGTATATGATGGAGGTAGGTGGTGCAGATAGATCAGTGTATATGATGGAGGTAGGTGGTGCAGATAGATCAGTGTATATGATGGAGGTAGGTGGTGTAGACAGATCCATGTATATGATGGAGGTAGGTGGTGCAGATCCGTGTATATGGTGGAGGTAGGTGGTGTAGATAGATCCGTGTATATGATGGAGGTAGGTGGTGCAGATAGATCGATGTATGTGATGGAGGTAGGTGGTGCAGATAGATCGATGTATATGATGAAGGTAGGTGGTGTAGATAGATCAGTGTATATGATGGAGGTAGGTGGTGCAAATAGATCAGTGTATATGATGGAGGTAGGTGGTGCAAATAGATCAGTGTATATGATGGAGGTAGGTGGTGCAAATAGATCAGTGTATATGATGGAGGTAGGTGGTGCAGATAGATCAGTGTATATGATGGAGGTAGGTGGTGCAGATAGATCAGTGTATATGATGGAGGTAGGTGGTGCAGATAGATCAGTGTATATGATGGAGGTAGGTGGTGCAGATAGATCAGTGTATATGATGGAGGTAGGTGGTGCAGATAGATCAGTGTATATGATGGAGGTAGGTGGTGTAGACAGATCCATGTATATGATGGAGGTAGGTGGTGCAGATCCATGTATATGGTGGAGGTAGTTGGTGTAGATAGATCCGTGTATATGATGGAGGTAGGTGGTGCAGATAGATCAGTGTATATGATGAAGGTAGGTGGTGTAGATAGATCAGTGTATATGATGGAGGTAGATGGTGCAGATAGATCAGTGTATATGATGGAGGTAGGTGGTGCAGATAGATCAGTGTATATGATGGAAGTAGGTGGTGCAGATTGATCAGTATATATGATGGAGGTAGGTGGTGCAGATAGATCGATGTATATGATAAAGGTAGGTGGTGTAGATAGATCAGTGTATATGATGGAGGTAGGTGGTGCAGATAGATCGATGTATATGATGAAGGTAGGTGGTGTAGATAGATCCGTGTATATGATGGAGGTAGGTGGTGCAGATAGATCAGTATATATGATGGAGGTAGGTGGTGCAAATAGATCAGTGTATATGATGGAGGTAGGTGGTGTAGATAGATCAGTGTATATGATGGAGGTAGGTGGTGCAGATAGATCAGTGTATATGATGGAGGTAGGTGGTGCAGATAGATCAGTGTATATGATGGAGGTAGGTGGTGTAGACAGATCCATGTATATGATGGAGGTAGGTTGTGCAGATCCGTGTATATGGTGGAGGTAGGTGGTGTAGATAGATCCGTGTATATGATGGAGGTAGGTGGTGCAGATAGATCAGTGTATATGATGGAGGTAGGTGGTGCAGATAGATCAGTGTATATGATGGAGCTAGGTGGTGTAGATAGATCAGTGTATATGATGGAGGTAGGTGGTGTAGGTAGATCAGTGTATATGATGGAGGTAGGTGGTGTAGGTAGATCAGTGTATATGATGGAGGTAGGTGGTGTAGATAGATCAGTGTATATGATGGAGGTAGGTGGTGCAGGTAGATCAGTGTATATAATGGAGGTAGGTGGTGTAGGTAGATCAGTGTATATGATGGAGGTAGGTGGTGTAGGTAGATCAGTGTATATGATGGAGGTAGGTGGTGTAGGTAGATCAGTGTATATGATGGAGGTAGGTGGTGTAGGTAGATCAGTGTATATGATGGAGGTAGGTGGTGTAGCTAGATCAGTGTATATGATGGAGGTAGGTGGTGTAGGTAGATCAGTATATATGATGGAGGTAGGTGGTGTAGGTAGGTCAGTGTATATGATGGAGTTAGGTGGTGCAGATAGATCAGTGTATATAATGGAGGTAGGTGGTGTAGGTAGATCATTGTCAGGTGAACTCCGGGGCGTGTGACCTGGTGAAGGAATTTAGGAGGCAGAAATGCGGTCCGGAATGCGGTCCTGCAATGTGTGCTCTTTGCTCACCACGCTGGCTTTGTATGGCCGCAGGGCTTCCTCCCGGGCCCGGGTGACACAGGAGTGGCCTATTGTTGGCTCACACGGGTGGCATTACACACAGCGGCTCCTGTGTATAGCGCACTTTTATTATGCGTCTGTACATGTCATCCAGGCGGGGTTGCCCCACTCCCATTGTCAGACGATTGTTCTCTTTGCAGTGAATGGCTCGGCCTTGTTCTCACACTCAGACTGTGAGAAAAGGCTAACATTTCACTGCATGGAAAAGGGGCAACCCGATATCTCGCCCCGGGTCCCATGTGTGGTGGAGGGGCAGAGATCGCAAATCTGGATTTACTTACACCTGGAATCTGCTAAAGACCGCGATCGGTTTTCACTCTCTCTTTTATGTGGCGAGTTCATTTAATAATCTCCTCAACTGGGTTTAGATTGAAGTTCATAATTTTCGGACTCTAATATGATCTCCACAATCGCCCCGCAAACTGAACCCCGACATAAAATCACTCACCCCTATCAATCATCTGTCTGTATATTGTATATTGTGCCTGACAACCTTTTTGTCTATTTTTTGAGCCAGCCTTTCTTCTTTTACCTTCTTCCCTCCCTCCTCCTTTCTGTTTTTTCTCCTTTCTATCCTTCCCCTTCTCTCCCATACTCTTCTTCCTTTCCTTTCTTTCCTTATTCCCTTATCCATCCATCCATTTATCCTTTCTTCCTTCCCCTTATCCTTCTATCTTTCCTTCCTTCTTTTTTTCTTTGACATTCCTTCTCTCAATCCTTATTCCCTTCCTCCTTTCTTTACTTCTTTCCTTTCTTCTTTATTTCTGTTTCCTTCTCTGCCTCCTCCTTTATTTTCTTAATGCTTTCCCTCCTTCATTCTCACCTATACTCTACCATACCTTCCTCTCCAGCTAGCCTTCCTTCCTCCTTTCCTTTTTTTTTATTTTACTTTTTTTCCTTCTTCCATCCTTTCCCTTATTCTTCCTTCCTTCCTTCTTTTTCTCCAACTTCGCTTCCCTTAATCCATATTTTTTTTCACCCCTCCCTCTGTCCTTCCTCCATGCTAACCTTCCTCCTTTCTCTCCTTTCTTTCTTCTTTACTTCAGTCCTTCCTTCCCTGCCTCCTTTCCCCTTTCCTTTTAAATATTTTCCAATAACGTCCCTTCCCTCAACCCATCCTTCGTTCTTTCCCTTCTTCCTTCCTTCTTTCCTGTGTTCCTTCTTTCTTCTTTCCTTGCTTCTTTTACCCTATCGTCTTATCCTTCCTTCCTTCTTTTCCTCTAACTTTATCCTTCTGCCCTCCTTTGCCCTTCTTCCTTGCTAATCTACATTCCTTCCTTCTTCCTTGCCCTCCCTCTTTCCTTTTTCCTTCATTCTTTACTTCCTTTCTTCCTTCCTTGCCTCCTTTCCCCTAGCCTTCCTTCATTCCTTACTACTTTACCTTTAACTTTCATTCCCTCATTTAATTCCCCCTCCTTTTCTTTTCTTTTCTTTGCTTTTCTTTTCTTCCTTCTTTTCTTTTCTTCCTTTCTTTTCTTTTTCTTTGCTTTTCTTTCCTTCTTTCTTTTCCTACTTATTTTCTTCTTTTCTTTTCTTCCTTCTTTCCTTCCTTCATTTCTACCTTCCATTCTTCCTTTCCTCAGCTCTTCCTTCTTTCTTCTTTTCCCTTCCTTCTTCCTTCTTTTCATTTCTTCCTTTCTTTTCTTCCTTTCTTTTCTTTTCTTCCTTTCCTCAGCCCTCCCTTCCTTCTTTTCTTTTCTTTTCTTCCTTCATTTATTCCTTCTGTTCTTCTTTTCCTCAGCCCCTCCTTCCTTCTTCTTTTCCCTTCTTTCTTCCTTCTTTTCTTCCTTCTTTTCTTTTCTTCCTTTCTTTTCTTTTTGTTTTTCTTCCTTCTTTTCTTACTTCTTTTCTTCTTTTCTTTTCTTCCTTCTTTCCTTCCTTCATTTCTTCCTTCCGTTCTTCCTTTCCTCAGCTCTTCCTTCTTTCTTCTTTTCCCTTCTTTCTTCCTTCTTTTCTTTTCTTCCTTTCTTCTCTTCCTTTCTTTTCTTTTCTTCCTTTCCTCAGCCCTCCCTTCCTTCTTTTCTTACTTCTTTTCTTCTTTTCTTTTCTTCCTTCTTTCCTTCCTTCATTTCTTGCTTCCGTTCTTCCTTTCCTCAGCCCTTTCTTCCTTCTTCTTTTCCCTTCTTTCTTCCTTCTTTTCTTTTCTTTTCTTCCTTTCTTCTCTTCCTTTCTTTTCTTTTCTTCCTTTCCTCAGCCCTCCCTTCCTTCTTTTCTTACTTCTTTTCTTTTCTTCCTTCTTTCCTTCCTTCATTTCTTGCTTCCGTTCTTCCTTTCTTCAGCCCTTTCTTCCTTCTTCTTTTCCCGTCTTTTCTTTTCTTTTCTTGCTTCTTTCCTTCCTTCATTTCTTCCTCCCGTTCTTCCTTTCCTCAGCTCTTCCTTCTTTCTTCTTTTCCCTTCTTTTGTCCTTCTTTTCTTTTCTTCCTTTCTTCTCTTCCTTTCTTTTCTTTTCTTCCTTTCCTCAGCCCTCCCTTTCTTCTTTTCTTTTCTTTTCTTTTCTTCCTTCATTTCTTCCTTCCGTTCTTCCTTTCCTTAGCCCCTCCTTCCTTCTTCTTTTCCCTTCTTTCTTCCTTCTTTTCTTCCTTTCTTTTCTTTTCTTTCCTTCCTTCATTTCTTCCTTCCCTTCTTCCTTTCCCCAGCCCTTCCTTCCTTCTTGTTTTCCCTTCTTTCTTCCTTCTGTCACCCACCAGCCATTACCTGTCTTGTAGTGATCCTAGGGCCATGGATAGAACTGACCGTGGAGTGAATTAGGGGAGAAGATGTGTTGGATGGCTGTTCCCCCTCCAAAGAGATATTATACCTTATTTTTTTCATGGGCCGTTATATGGATTTTTCTTTTTTTTTTCTCTCTTTCTTTTTTTTACTTGCAGTGACAGGGCATCTTTAAGTTTTCACACCTGTGAAAAAAAAACATTTTTACAATGTGGTGAATGTCAAAGGTCATGATATTTTAGGGTTTGTTGTAAGATCATAAGTCTTAAAGTGTTACTGTTTGTTGTACATGAGATCAGGTTTATAGACTATGTTTTAAAGACTACATTTTATCACAAGATGTCTGGCAGAATCAACAGGTATTCTTTTCCATTTATTGAACAGATCTATTAAGACACTTTTACAGCTGAACCCCGAGAACAAAAACTACACCCAGGGGCGGACTGATAACTCATGGGGCCCCCGGGCAATAGGAGATTATGGGGCCCCCGGGCAATAGGAGATTTTGGGGCCCCCAGGCAATCAGAGATTATGGGGCCACACAGTATACACACACACAGTATACAATCACACAGTATACACATACATGTACACACAATATACACAGACAGATGTAAAAAAAACACAGATTTATACATAGTGTCCCTGATTTTACTGAGGCTGGCAACCCTGATGGGGCCCCCTAGTGGCCCAGGGCCCTCGGGCAGTGCCCTAATCGCTCAATGGTCAGTCCGCCCCTGACTACACCTAAATCTATTCTTTAAAAAAAGATATAAATCCACTTTGTGTGCTACATATGTTTACAAACCCAGATATTCCTTTGTAAAATTAGCAGTGACATCATCACTGTGCTGTACACAGCCTGTGCAGGGAGCAGAGCCGTGGGAGGGGCCCAGCAAGCTCCACCCACTTCAGGCTTCCTGCAGAAAACCACAGGAGGGGGCGGAGACAAGACCAGTCACCCTGCACAAGGAGAGAGAGCAGCAGTGAGCGGTCTTTATTACAGAGGGAAAGTCTCACACTGGATTACTGCACAGATCTGGAAGAAATACACAAAGCACACGAGATTCAAGAAGAATACACACGATGCATGGATTTAGACAATATTTGCTGATTCCAGAGTATATTTAACAGAGCGAAAGGGAGTAAATAAGGGAAGTTTAATGTTGGGTTTACATACACTTTAAAGGCCGAATAAGGGTTCTGATTGGTTGTCAGCCCCAGACTTCTTATAGAACTAGTATGCTCCAATGTTGAACTCTTCCTGACATATTTCCTGACTCTGTTTCCATCCACCTTTGTGTGTTCTAGTTCCTCCTGTTACATTCTCCAAAATATAATATAAATACAAACCCAGCAGGGATGGTGGGAACCCCTCATAATGGGCACAGCAGGTAGGCAGACCCAGGAACTCAGCACAGGGATGGTGGGAACCCCTCATAATATTCAGAGCAGGTGTACAGACCTGAGATCCTAGTGCAAGGGTGGTGGAAACACCTCATAATTGAAACAGCAGGTGTACAGACCTGGGAGCTCAGCTCAGGGATGGTGGGAACCCCTCATAATGGGTACAGGAGGTGTACAGACCTCTGGAACTCAGTGCAGGAATGGTCGGAACCCCTCATAATGAGCAGAGCAGGTGTAAGACCTGGGAACTCAGTACAGAGGTCCCATCCATAAAGTCCCAGATAGGTACTTCTCTCTATCGGATGGTTTAACAACCTAGGGTCAACCAATTATTGAAATATCAATTTTAGGGCGAACTGCCTCCTTAAATGTTTTGTCGCATTTATCACATAAAAAACGAAATGTAAAGCCGCTTTGAGTTATAGTAACACTGTAGAGAAACCCATTCCTTCTTACAAAATAAATCAGACCTCTGCAGAGAGACCGCTGCTTCCACACAAAGAGCAAAAAGTCAATTTCTACAGCATGCTGGCAGGAAACAGGCTTTTCTACTCAGGCCGTGGCTGCTTTCTAAAGAATATTAACTTCTTGCCGCCTGCGCTATAGCCGAAAGACGGGTGCAGCGTGGGCCTTAATTGCCGGGAGGGCATCCATAGACGTCCTCCCGAGTATGCACTGTCTGTGTGTCCCGCTCTGTGATCACCAAGTCTATGTTCCCGGCCCCTTACCACGTGATCAGCTGTCAGCCAATGACAGCTGATCTCTTGATGTAAACAGAAGATCGGTAATCAGTATTTTTTTTCCCCTCACTGTCAGCATGAGGGGAAAAAAAAGCCGATCACTGGCTTCTGTCAGAGGGACATGGGCCCCTCACACAGAGAGCCGCGGCTGCCTCATTTGTGCCCACCAGTGCCACCTGCTAGTGCATCTATCAGTACACACCAGTGCCCACCGTGCCACATACCAGTGCCCACAGTGCCACCTACGTTTGCTCACTAGTGCCACCTATCAATGCCTACCAGTGCTGCCAATCAATGCCCATCAGTGCCACCGATCAGTGCTGCCTATCAGTGTCACCTACTAGTGCCCTTCAGTGCCGCCAATCAGTGCCACCTATCAGTGCTTATCAGTGCCACCTATCATTGCCCGTTAGTGGTGCCTTATCAGTGCCTATCAGTGCAGCCTTTCAGTGCCCATCAGTGCAGCCCCATCAGCGACCATCAATAAAGGAGAAAAATTACCTGTTTTCAAACAGGTTTTGTTTTTTTTTTCAAAATTTCCGGTCAAGCAAAAAATAAAAAAAACCAACAGTGATTTATGCGATTTTTTTCCATTATATGCGGCTTGTCACTTTATGCAATTTTTTTCATAATATGTGATTTTCTTCATTTTTATGAGTTTTATTGGATTCACTGACTGTATTTCTACATTTTTTGACTTATTTATGCTATTTTATTCATGCGACTTTTTTTCACTTTATGCCATTTTTATTTTTGTTTTTTCACTTTTATACACTTTATGAGGTTTATTGGACTTGAATGAATGTTATTTCTACACGTTATTATCCTGTTAGCCACTTGATGGCACATTGAATAATTGTCATTAGCTACACTATTTAGTCGCATTATTTTTGTGATATTTGATTTACTTTTACATTCTAGTTAGCGCCACATATTTCTTTTATCTAACAGTGATTACATACCACCAAAAGAAAGCTCTATTTGTGTGAAAAAACTGATAAAAATTTCATTAGGGTACAGCGTTTCATGACCCCACAATTGTCATTAAAAGAGTGAGAGCGCTGAAAGCTGAAAATTGGTCTGGGGCAGGAAGGGGGTTTAAGTGCTCGGTAGACAAGTGCTTAACTATAATGCCCTGTACACACGATCGGACTTTCCGACAAAAAAAACGTGGAATTTCGTTCGAAGATTGTTGGCTCCAACTTGTCTTGCGTACACACAGTCACACAAATGTTGGCCAACAATTACGAACGTAGTGACGTATTACGTGGTTTTTCAGCTCTTTAGCGCCACCCTTTGGGCTCCTTCTGCTAATTTCATGTTACTAGAAGTTTGGTCAGTGTTGATTTGCGCTTTTCTTTTAGCATTTTTCATTTAGCGCTATTATTATTATTATTATTAATATTATTATTATTATTCTTAATATCACTAGAAAGAAAAAGCCTTTGAGAATTCGTTTGCAATAACTCCATCAGTATCGCCAGCAAAGCAGCTTCATTATTATCCCATTAAAGAAGAAGAGAATTGTGCGCTGCATTTGGAGATTTCATAATTTGCCGCATCACGAATGTTAATTCTCCATTACGAACGCTAGTTTGCAAGACCGACCGCTTCTGCTTCTGAGCATGCGTGAACTTTTGTGCGATGGACTTGTGTACACACGATCGGAAAGTCCGACAACAAAATGTTGTTGGCGGAAAAATTGAGAACCTGCCATCCAACATTTGTTGGCGGAAAGTCCGACAGCAAAATGTTTGATGGAGCATACACACGATCGGATTGTCTGCCAACAAGCTCACGTCCAACATTTCCCATCGGAAAGTCCGACTGCGTGTACGCGGCATAAGACTTCGTACAACCTTG
This sequence comes from Lithobates clamitans, assembly GCA_037952925.1. Taxonomy (NCBI): domain Eukaryota; kingdom Metazoa; phylum Chordata; class Amphibia; order Anura; family Ranidae; genus Lithobates; species Lithobates clamitans. The sequence continues at coordinate 198,340 of JBBGZY010002832.1, forward strand.
GTTTTGATGAACCTTGAGGCTGGGCTCACACGAGACATGTGCGGTTAGTTTCGTACGAAACGAAAATTTCGTATGAAATTCTGTAAATTCCTACATTCGGGAGGATCCGAAATACGAATTGCTATGCTTCCGAATTTTGTACGAAATACGAAATTTCGTTTTCGAATTTCGGATCCAAATTCCTAACGAACATCCGTAATTGTTACGAAAAGTTAACGAACGTAAAAGTTAAAAACCCCAGAAAGTCAGCACAGCACAGGGATGGTGGGGGCCCCTCATAATGAGCACAGCACAGGGATGGGGGGAGCCCCTCATAATGAGCACAGCACAGGGATGGTGGGAGCCCCTCATAATGAGCACAGCACAGGGATGGTGGGAGCCCCTCATAATGAGCACAGCACAGGGATGGGGGGAGCCCCTCATAATGAGCACAGCACAGGGATGGGGGGAGCCCCTCATAATGAGCACAGCACAGGGATGGTGGGAGCCCCTCATAATAAGCACAGCACAGGGATGGGGGGAGCCCCTCATAATGAGCACAGGGATGGTGGGAGCCCCTCATAATGAGCACAGCACAGGGATGGTGGGGGCCCCTCATAATAAGCACAGCACAGGGATGGGGGGAGCCCCACATAATGAGCACAGCACAGGGATGGTGGGGGCCCCTCATAATGAGCACAGCACAGGGATGGTGGGAGCCCCACATAATGAGCACAGCACAGGGATGGTGGGGGCCCCTCATAATGAGCACAGCACAGGGATGGTGGGGGCCCCTCATAATAAGCACAGCACAGGGATGGGGGGAGCCCCTCATAATGAGCACAGCACAGGGATGGTGGGAGCCCCTCATAATGAGCACAGGGATGGGGGAGCCCCTCATAATGAGCACAGCACAGGGATGGTGGGAGCCCCTCATAATGGGCACAGCACAGGGATGGTGGGAGCCCCTCATAATGAGCACAGCACAGGGATGGGGGGGGCCCCTCATAATGAGCACAGCACAGGGATGGTGGGAGCCCCTCATAATGAGCACAGCACAGGGATGGTGGGAGCCCCTCATAATGAGCACAGCACAGGGATGGTGGGGGCCCCTCATAATGAGCACAGCACAGGGATGGTGGGAGCCCCTCATAATGAGCACAGCACAGGGATGGTGGGGAGCCCCTCATAATGAGCACAGCACAGGGATGGTGGGGGCCCCTCATAATGAGCACAGCAAAGGGATGGTGGGGGCCCCTCATAATGAGCACAGCACAGGGATGGTGGGGGCCCCTCATAATGAGCACAGCACAGGGATGGTGGGGGCCCCTCATAATGAGCACAGCACAGGGATGGTGGGAGCCCCTCATAATGAGCACAGCACAGGGATGGTGGGAGCCCCTCATAATGAGCACAGTACAGGGATGGTGGGAGCCCCTCATAATGAGCACAGCACAGGGATGGGAGGAGCCCCTCATAATGAGCACAGCACAGGGATGGGGGGAGCCCCTCATAATGAGCACAGCACAGGGATGGGGGGAGCCCCTCATAATGAGCACAGCACAGGGATGGGGGGAGCCCCTCATAATGAGCACAGCACAGCCCCTCATAATGGGAAATCCCCATTCAATTTGCGCTGGTGTGAACCCAGCCTCACTGTTTTTAGCTGATTTAATCTGAAAGTTAAGTTGGGTATTAAGAAAGTCACTCTGGTTTACGAATAATTTACTGTTCAGAAAATAAGAAATAATCTTTTATGTTTCCCCCTTTATTCACAATGTGAAATTACTTTATTTTGTAGGTGGTCCAGGGATTTATGGTCGGACGGTTAACAAGCTGGTTTTCGGATGAGACTTTACTGATCCTAAGCATGGCGGTTTCTATGGGGGTCGGACTGGGTCTGGTAAGAATGTGTCACTTTGCCTTTTACACATCTATAGCCTAAAAGATTTGAAAAGGAAGCTTTAAAGTTTTCACCTCTACAAAAAAAAAAAAAAGGTGTACTAACACCATATACCCTCCCAACCCACTGGGCCCTTCTGTACTTACCTCCGGGGTTCAGTGACCCCCAGAGGTCTCAGTATTGATCACATGGTCTCTAATAAAGACCAGGATCACTATTGCTGCTGGTGGGGTAGTTATTATAATATTACACAAGCCATAAAATAATAATACGATAACTTAAAGATAAAAAACTCACAAGGCTTGTGTGGAATTCAGCGCTAAAAACCTGATAGTTGCAACAGTGGTGTACAAACCTTATATCTTATTGTCAGGGGCATTGCTAGGTCTACAAAAGATCTGGGGCTAGAGCCTATAGCAGCGTAGTAAAGAAAGTCATACGCTTAGACGGGCATACACATGTATATACAGTAATATACGTGTGTGTGTGTATATCCCCAGAGAGCCCCCCCCTTACATCAGGGTCCCCAGAGAGCCCCCCCTTACATCAGGGTCCCCAGAGAGACTCCCCCTTGCATCAGGGTCCCCAGAGAGCCCCTCCTTACATCAAAGTCCCCAGAGAGACTCCCCCTTGCATCAGGGTCCCCAGAGAGCCCCCCCACTTACATTAGGGTCCCAGAGAGCCTCCCCCTTGTATCAGGGTCCCCAGAGAGCCCCCCCTTACATCAGGGTCCCCAGAGAGCCCCTCCTTACATCAGAGTCCCCAGAGAGACTCCCCCTTGCATCAGGGTCCCCAGAGAGCCCCCCACTTACATTAGGGTCCCAGAGAGCCTCCCCCTTGCATCAGGGTCCCAAGGGAGCCCCCCACTTACATTAGGGTCCCCAGAGAGCCTCCCCCTTGCATCAGGGTCCCCAGAGAGCCTCCCCCTTGCATCAGGGTCCCCAGAGAGCCTCTCCCTTGCATCAGGGTCCCCAGAGAGCCCCCCACTTACATCAGGGTCCCCAGAGAGCCTCCCCTCCTCTTGGGGACCCCTGCAGAGACTCTGGGCTATTGGCCCCAGATTCGGGGCTATAGCCCCAAAAGCCACCCCCTAGCGACGCCACTGCTTATTGTTAATATAAAAGAGAGACATCAATGGATGTAAATAAAAGTTATAAAAGAAAGAGAATGTACCTCAAAAAAATGTTCGGGGGGGGGGTTAAACTTTAAGTTATTCTCTGGTGTGAATGCTGCAGTGGGTAGCGAGGCTGCTTCAGGCACGGGTTGGAGGACCCAGAAACTGTGAGAGATAAAGGCAAGAAAGGGAAGAGAAGCGCCAGGCAATTCCTAGTGCAGCATTATTTTATTGAGATAAGCAATTACTGACAATATAGATTTCACTCACATAGTTCTCAGTGGGTGAGAGCTTGCCACGTCCAGCATGGAAGCAGAAACCGCCAATATGTCCCTTTGATGGTGGGCCATGAGCGCCGTTAACAACGGGGAGCTGCAGCCTCGAGGAACCTCCGGTAGACACCAGCTGGGTTACTCGACGTGAAAGGGACCAGCCGGCGTCTACCCGAGGTTCCTCAAGGCTTCATCTCCCCACAGTTAACGGCGCTTGTGGCTCACCGTCAAAGGGTCATACTGGTGGTTTCTGCTCCCATGCTGGACGTGGCAAGCCCTCACCCACTGAGCACTTTGCGAGTGCAATCCATATTGTCAGTAACGGCTTATCTCAATAAAATAATGCTGCACTTGGAATTGCCTGGCGCTTCTCTTCCTTTTCTTGCATAAAATAATATAACTTCTGCGCTAAGCTATGGCTCCAGTGTTTTTGGGAAAATTCCTTCTAGGCTCCAGGCATCTCCAGAACGTTGCTCAAGTCTCGGTCTTCTAGGGACCACTTGACCTCTGCTGCCCTCTTTCGAGGCGCTCAAAGTCATCAATACTATTGGAAAATCCTTTTGCTAAAGATGTCCACCTGAGAAGTCTTTGTTCAATACAGAAGACCATATTCCTGATAAGGGGATCAAACCCAAAAGCTTCACCACCACACCAAGCCGCAGAAGAAGGGCTCTGAAGAAGAGGGGACACCCTCGAAACACATCAGCATCTACAGAACTCTGGGACACCTGCTTGTCTTTCATGAGGAGGGGTATCAGCTCTGGTCTTTCTGTTGGACAGTTGTTGCTGTAGGCTGTAGGCTATTGGACAGTTGTTGTTGTGGGCTTGTTGCTCTGCATTGCTTGCCAGTAATATCACTTTTAAACTTCTTATAGACCCCAGATGTCTCCATAAAGAGGATCTATCATCTCTTATTTCTAAGGGATGTTTACATTTCTTGTGATAGGAGTGAAAGTGATAACAAAAATGAAAGGGACAGTGCAAAAATAAGAAAAATAAAATAAATAATAAAAACATTTATTTTTTTTAAAGCGTCCCCTTCCCTCTGTGCTCGTGTGCAGAAGCGAACGCTTCTGCACACGAATGGTGTTCGCACCACACATGTGAGGTTTATCTACTAACCTTAGAGTGAGAGCAATAGTTCTAGTGCTAGACCTTTTATGTAACTCTAAGGGTCCTTTCACACTGGGGCGGTTTGCAGGCGCTATTGCGCTAATAATAGCGCCTGCAAACCGACCCGAAAGTGCCGCTGCTTTGTCTCCAGTGTGAAAGCCCCGAGGGCTTTCACACTGGAGCGGTGCGCTAGCAGGACGGGGAAAAAAAGTCCTGCTAGCAGCATCTTCGGAGCGGTGAAGGAGCAGAGTGTATACCGCTCCTTCACCGCTCCTGCCCATTGAAATCAATGGGACAACGCGGCTATACCGCTGGCAAAGCGCCTCTGCAGAGGTGCTTTGCGGTGGTTTTTAACCCTTTCTCGGCCGCTAGCGGGGGTAAAACCACCCCGCTAGCGGTCGAATACCGACGGTAAAGCGCCGCTTACAATAGCGGCGCTTTACCGCCGACGCCGCTCCCGCCCCAGTGTGAAAGGGCCCTAAACTAGTAACCTGTAAAAAATTGAAAGCATCGCCTATGGAGATTTTTAGGTATCGTAGTTTGTTGCCATTCCATGAACATGTGCAATTTTAAAGAGTGACATGTTAGGTATCTACTTATTCTGTGTAACCCCATCTTTTATTTTTTATCAAAAATTGGGTTATATTTTGTGGGGTTTTTTATGCATTTAAAGTGATACTATAGGTTCCTTTTTAAAAAAAACAAAAAAAATAACAAACATGTCATACTTACCTCCACTGTGCAGCTCGTTATGCAGAGTGGCCCTGATCATCCTCTTCTGGGGTCCCTCGGCGGCTCTCTCGGCTCCTCCCCGCATTAGCTAACCCCCTGGGAGAAGCGCTCTCCCGGGGGGGTTACCTTGCGTGCGCGCTCCCGAGTTCGGCATTCGGCGTCCTTAGAGAGGTAAACGAAAAATACTGGACAAACCGCACTCAAAAGTAATCTTCGATCTTTATTTAAGTATAATCATAAAAATACATGCCACAGCATCACAAAGCAGGAAATCTGATGCGTTTCACACTGTAGTCAGTGCTTAATTATGTGATTAAGCTATGATTAAGCACCGACTACAGTGTGAAACGCGTCAGTTTCCTGCTTTGTAATGCTGTGGCATGTATTTTTATGATTATACTTAAATAAAGATTGAAGATTACTTTTGAGTGCGGCTGTCCAGGATTTTTCGTTTACTTCTCAATTACCAGCATTGCCTGCACCTGTTACTTCCAGCATGGAGAAAATGTTTGTTCCTCACAGACCTGTTTCGGAGAGGTGATATTTTTCTCATTCGGCGTCCATAGACGCCGAATGCCGGACTCGGCCCCTGCCCTTCGCCGGCCACGGTGTTGGATTTGATTGACAGCAGTGGGAGCCAAGGGCTGCGCTGATATCAATCTATCCAATCAACAGCTGAGGACCCCCTAGCCGAGAGACGACGCATCCCTGTGGGACAAGTTCGAGGGTTCAGGTAAGTAAAATGGGGGGGGGGGGGGTCTATGGGTACCCAAATGCAACTTTGGCACGCTAATGTTTTTTTTTTTTAGCTCTGCGCCAATTAACTCATCGCCATCTATCGTGAAGACAGGGCTTGTTTATTTGTACAGATTCTAAAGGTTACTAATAATACCACAATAACCGTCGCAATAAATAGCACTCTTCTGCAGCATGTCTACAAAGGCGCTCTGAAACAACATCCTGTATTGTTGCTGTAAGGCCAGAAGGAGGAATCCCATTGATGTCAAAGGCTTTGGCGTTCAAATAGCGGAACTGCCATAACAAGCTGCCTGTCCTAAAGAGATTCGTAGTTTGTGCTGCAGACTGAACAAATAAAGTTTTTCTTTTTTCCATTCTCCCATGCTTTTGTCTCAGTAAGTGTCTTGTACTAATAAGGCTGTGTACACAGCGTATTATAAACCTGCAACAACTACAACGTGTAGTAACAAATTCTTTATTTCTGGCCAAGAATAATTGTACTTACAAATATTGGGTAAGAAGAAGCAATCCCTGTGTAAACAGAAGACCAAGCTGCCATGTTGTTTTAGTGAGCAAACTTTGTTATTTTAGGAGCATCCTTTTAAGTGCCTTTTGCTGATTATAATAAGTGAAAAATGAAAAGCTTAGAAGTTTAATCTGATTGTATTTTGCCTTCCCTGGTTCCTCCCTCCCCGCAGGTGGCATAGCGTGGGCAGGGCCATTGGGGCGGTTGCCCCAGGCACAAAATTCTTAGGGGTGCAAAAAAGCTGTGCTGACCCGGGAGAACCAGTGACGGGACAAGGTCATCTAGAGCCCAGGGCGAACATGCCAAACTGACCCCCTCCCCCTCCTCAACGATGTATGAGCATTTATTATGTGTCAGCAAAACTCTCCCCACAAAAACACTGAGCATTAATCTGCCTGCTTACCCCTAAGCATAAAATCACCCTACTCCCAGTACAAATTTGCACCCCTGCTGAAATCTCCCCTCTCAGCACAAATCTTGAACAAGCTGAACCTCCGCCCCAGTCTCAAGTCTTTTGCAGACTGTTTTGTTTTCTTCTAAGATTGCCCTGTATATAAGTAGCTTTCCTGACAGGGGGGGGGGGTCTGCACTAATAATCAGTGCATTGATTATCAGTGCAGTCTATTAGTGATGCCCACCTGTGCCCACCAGTGTTGCCAATCAGTGCCCATCTATGCTGCCTTTCAGCGCGCATCAGTGATGCCTGTCAGTGCTGTCTATCAGTGCCTATCCTTGCCGCCTATCAGTGCCAATCAGTGCTGCATATCAGTGCCCATCAGTGCTGCATATCAGTGCCGCCTATCAGTGCCAATCGATGCTGCATATCAGTGCCGCCTATCAGTGCCCATCAGTGCTGCATATCAGTGCCGCCTATGAGTGCCCATCAGTGGTACATATTAGTGCAGCCTCATCAGTGCCACCTATCAGTGCCCATCAGTGCTACATATTAGTGCTGCCTATCAGTGCCCATCAGCGCTACATAATAGTGCCACCTATCAGTGCCCATCAGTGCTACATATTAGTGCCACCTATCAGTGTCCATCAGTGCTACATGTTAGTGCAGCCTCATCGGTGCAGCCTATCAGTGCTCCATATCAGTGCCTCCTCATCAATGCTGCCTATCAGTGCCCATCAGTGCTACATGTTAGTGCAGCCTCATTGGTGCCGCCTATCAGTGCTGCATATCAGTGCCTCCTCATCAGTGCCGCCTATCAGTGCCCATCAGTGCTACATGTTAGTGCAGCCTCATTGGTGCCGCCTATCAGTGCTGCATATCAGTGCTCCATATCAGTGCCTCCTCATCAGTGCCGCCTATCAGTGCCCATCAGTGCTACATGTTAGTGCAGCCTCATTGGTGCCGCCTATCAGTGCTGCATATCAGTGCCTCCTCATCAGTACCGCCTATCAGTGCCCATCAGTGCTACATATTAGTGCCGCCTATCAGTGCCCATCAGTGAAGGATAAAAATTACTCACTTACAAAATATTGTAACGGAAACCCAGAAAATCGTTTTTTTTTCCCCAAAATTTACTTGTTTCATATGTTTAGCAAAAAATTTTAAAAAACCCCAGTAGTGATTAAATACCACCAAACGAAAGCTCTGTCTTCAAAAAAATGATAAAAAAATTCATATAGGTACAGTGTTGTATGACCGCACAATTTTCATTCAAAGTGTGACAGCGCTGAAAATTGGCCTGGGCAGGGAGGGGGTAAAAGTGCCTGGTATTGAAGTCATTAAAGATGAAATAATGATTTTAGAGCTGCAATAATTTGTCCTTTTTTTTATATCTGTCATTTTTTTTTTTATGCAGGTGGTGATGACGAGTGTCCTCCATTTCTGCATTATCGCCCTTCCAATGATCTTCTTCCTCTGTGTCTCGGGAATCATCACTGACAGCATCCTAACCAAAGCCGTCCCCCCTTCTGAGACCGGTATGTACCCCGCCACCTGAAATATCCTCCCCGATGTGCAGGTTTAGGATTTCCATCAATCCTTCTAAGGAGACGGAAGGATCATTATACTGAAAATGATTGGGACCTCTTACATAGATAGGCTGGTTTTATTTTCACAGCAACGGCTGGCCAACATTTACCAATCAAAGGGGAACTCTAGCGTTATCGCCCAAAAAACGGACTTCATCCTATCAGATGCAGTTACATTTGGCAGCACCGCTGTAATCAGACAGCCACAGGTTACCAGGCTGTCTGAATGTTGCAGTACAAACCAATGGCCCCTGCCCTCACCTACAACTGGTCTTAGCAGCAAGGAACACATGGAAGGGCGACGCATGCAAAACAAAACCATTCTGCCATAGCAAATTAAAAGCCAGCAGCTACACATACTGCAGCTGCTGGCTTTTAATAATAGGACACGTACCTGTCCTGGAGTCCAGCGGTGTCGGCAACGGGTGCTGCTGCCGCCATTGCGGGTAAGGGTACCCGGCAGTGTAGTCTTACGGCTTCACGCCAGAAACCCTACTGTGCATTCGCAAGGCCCCGCTCCTCTCTCCTACTTGTCCGGCGACAGGGAGAGGAGGAGGGAGCCCCCCGGGTGATGTCACGGGCCGCGGCCCAGACTCCCGCAAGTGGGAACAGGATAATTGTCAAAGACAGGTATCCTGTCCCCAACCCCCCCCCCCCCCCAAAAGGTGCCAATTGTGGCACCGAAGGGGAAGAGGAGATAAATGAGCGGAAGTTCCACTTTTGGGTGGAACTCCACTTTAAGGAGGGGTGGGCTCCCTCCAGGCTCACCTGCCCTCTGCCTATCCACTATAATGCACGTGCTCCCATTGTTGTCAAAATTTAGAGTTAGGACTACAGATACCGGGGTGCCTTGATGGGGCTCTGTGGCTTAAAGCGCGGATTCCGTCCCTGAAAAAAAAAAAATTAAAAGTCAGCGCTACAGACACTGTAGCTGTTGACTTTAAATAAGTAGACTTACCTGTCCTGGGTGCCCGCGATGTCGGCCGCCCGAGGCCGACCCGTCCCTCGGCTCTCGGTTCCCGGCACCGCCATCCTAAGTAAGGGAAACAGGCAGTGGAGCCTTGCGGCTTCACTGCCAGTTTCCTACTGCGCACGCGCGAGCGGCGCGGTGCTCTGTGAATGGCCCCGTGGTTTTCTGGGAACACACACACAGTTCCCAGAAGGCAACGGGGCCGCTCGCCGAGGAGCAGAACACGCCGCGGAATAGGAAGAGGCAGCTTAGGAAGACTGCCTAGCAACAAGCGTTCAGGTAAGTTTAAATTTTTTTTTTTTTCAAATGTTTTTTTTTTAAATTTTTTTAGGATTTTTCATGCAATATTTTTTTTTTTAGGGTGGCCCTACACTTTAAGCATGTATTTGCAAATGTGTGCAAACTAAACCCTGTTTTATGATTGCCAAATGATAATTTTACATTGCGGGACCGTGCTGCGGCTCTAAGCCAAGCATTTGGCTCGCAGTTGTGGTGAGTTCGACAATGTAGAGTCCTAGTAGTACCCACCAGTATAGTGCTTGTCAGCTTCTCCAGCGGCCCATCGGGTATGAGATATGTGTACTTACACTGTGCCAAGCTGGACTAATGTAACTATACAATTAGGATCATACCCAATGAGCTCAGTTTCTCGCGGATTGCTTTCACCTGCCGCTTGATATAAAAGGATCTAATTACTCTGTGGGCTTAATTACCTGACAGCAGGCCAAGCAAGCTGAAAACATCTATTGAGCCATTCCACTTAAGTTTTAAATTACTCCAGGTAGGTGGTTCACATTCTTCGTCTTCCCATACTGCTGGCTGGGAAATCAGATCCAATGACCTGAGCACCTCAAAGTAATGAAAAGAACATTATATAGAAAGTATTGTATAGGAGCATTGAATTCTGTAGAGGACAATGCTGTGGATTATAATGACCATATAATGAAAAGGTAACTTAAAGCCATCCTGTGCTTTGCCTGTTTATTTAAAAACTGCAGCATACCTTACCTTTCCTTCACCCCTTTGTCTATCTGCTCACTGCTGGTAGCCAAAATGAAAAAACAGTGGTGGACAGGGGCATTGCTAGGTCTACAAAAGATCTGGGGCTAGAGCCCATAGCAGCGTAGTAAAGAAAGTCATACGCTTGGGCGGGCATACACATGTATATACAGAAATATATGTGTGTGTGTGTGTATATATCCCCAGAGAACCCCCGCACTTACATCATGGTCCCCAGAGAGCCCCCCACTAACATCAGGGTTTCCAGAGAGCCTCCCTTACATTAGGGTCCCAAGATAGCCTCCTCCTTAAATCAGGGTCCCCAGAGAGTCTTCCCCTTAAAATCAGGGTCCCCAGAGAGCCTCCCCCTTAAATCAGGGTCCCCAGAGAGCCTTCCCCTTAAAATCAGGGTCCCCAGAAAGCCCCCCCCCTTGCATCAGGGTCCCCAGAAAGCCTCCCCCTTACATCAGGGTCCCCAGAGAGCCCCTCACTTAAATCAGGGTCCCCAGAGAGCCCCCCACTTAAATCAGGGTCCCCAGAGAGCCTTCCCTTCCCTTGGGGACCCCTACAGAGACTCAGGGCTATGGGCTCCAGATTCGGGGCTATAGCCCCAACAGCCACCCCCTAGCGACGCCACTGGTGGTGGAGAAAAGGAAAATCTGGACAGCCGCACTCCAATATACGCCTTTATTTTAAAAATCATCAAAGTTCATGTAACAGCAGAAATAAGGGCAAAATAGCTGACGCGTTTCACAACATCATCGTTGCTTAGTCATAGCTAAATGACCATACATTATATTGGCAAATATAAACTGGTGTAAAATATATCACATGATAAACTTAATTGTCTTCAATTGCAAACATATGCGGTCAGAAAGAGACATATACATAGCCCGTGGAAGACACGGAGATGGACCAAATAAACGAGGTAGTCAAAGTATCTGTAAGTTAAAAGCATGTTACAAGTTACAAAAAAATAGATACATGGACCTCAAAGTGATCAATGAAAAACAAAATAGCAATTAGAATCATCACCGTGTGAATTCCAGGAAAAATGTATGAAAACATGAAACAGTAAAAACATTTCAATTCAATTATAAACAAAAAAACGTATGCATATGGTTACAAAGTAACCTTTAATAATGAAAAATATCTCAAACTTATACCAAAATATGCGGACTGTGCCCAGTGAGAGTAGAAAACCTCCCTGACATCAGTGTCTGTAAATGATGTCCTGCCATTGATTTCGGAGGGAGGAATAGTGCTCCGTCACTGGTGTAGGAGAGATAGTGCCTCATCGATGGTGTCAGTGGAAAGAATGATGCCCCATCACTGGTGTTAGTTGCAGGAATAGAGCCTCATCAATGGTGTTAATGGGAGGAATGGCTCCTCCTGCATTGGTGTCAGTGGGAGGATTGGTGCCCCATTCGTGGTTTCAGTTGAAATAGAGCCTCATTAGTGGTGTCATTTGGAGGAATGGTGCCCCATCCTTGGTATTAGTGGGAGGAATGGTGCCCCATTCATGGTGTCAGTGGGATGAATGGTGCCCCATCATTGGAACCAGTGGAAAAATGGTGCACCATCTTTGGTACCAATGGAAGGAATGGTACCTCATCATTGGTACTAGTGGGAGAAATGGTGCCTCATTATTGGTACCAGTGGAAGGAATGGTGCCTCATTATTGCTACCAGTGGGAGAAATGGTGCCCCATCATTGGTACCAGTGGGAGAAATGGTGCTCCACTATTGGTACCAGTGGGAGAAATGGTGCCCCATTATTGGTACCAGTGGGAGAAATGGTGCCCCATTATTGGTACCAGTGGGAGAAATGGTGCCCCATTATTGGTACCAGTGGGAGAAATAGGGCAGCACAGTGGTGTAGTGGATAGCACTTTCGCCTAGCAGTAAGAAGGGTTGCTGGTTCGAATCCCAACCACGACACTACCTGCCTGGAGTTTGCATGTTCTCCCTGTGCCTGCGTGGGTTTCCTCCGGGTACTCTGGTTTCCTCCCACACTCCAAAGACATGCTGGTAGGTTAATTGACTTCTGTCCAAAATTGTCCCTAGTATATGAATGTGCGTTAGGGACCTTAGATTGTAAGCTCCTTGAGGGTAGGGACTGATGCGAATGTACAATGTATATGTAAAGTGCTGCGCAAATTGATGGCGCTATATAAGTACCTGAAATAAAAAAATAAATAATAAATAAAATAGTGCCCCATCCCAGCGGGAGGAATGGTGCCCCATCATTGGTGTCCATTGGAGGAATAGATTACCAAGGGCCAGATAAAGGCAAGCAAAGGGCCACATATGGCCCCTGAGTCACAATTTGAAAACCTCTAAATCAAAGCCAAAGAATACATTTGGGTGGACTTAGGACCCATTTACGCCAGAAGCAACATATCCATGTACTCCATTTGTAATTAAAAAAGCACCAAGTATTCCATGATACTGACTGTGTTTCTGTATTCTAGGTGCCATGCTGGGGATCTGCGCCTCCATCCAGCCTCTCACACGCACCATCGGCCCCACCATTGGAGGATATCTGTACAAGCATTATGGAGTCCCGGCGTTTGGCCTCTTTAACATTATAGTTAGTCTGTTATTATTAATGTACCTCATCAACAACCGAAACAGTCGTAAAGTGGAAAAAACAACATAATATAGGAATCATCTGTGAACATTTGGGGACTCTGGTTTTTTTAGGGTCGGCTCCACTCAAAACTGGCATTTTGCAAAACTGGCATTGTGTTCTGCACAAATGCGGGCGTGCCGTATCACACGCTGGCTTCTGAAGTTTCTCTGGACTCCATCAATGGGATATCCTTTACTAGACTTTTGCACCCCAAATGGATTCTCCATAATGTAAAATTAAAAATGAATCGACGGGGAAAGCTGCTAAAAAGTGCCACCAATTTTATGGCATTGGAGGGTGGAGCAGTGACACAACTGTGATTAAAGCCCAATTGTGGGCGCCTCAATTTCCCTTAATTTAGATATATAATAATGTATTTCATTCTGCTGTAAAACAATTACCAGATGAGTTTCATGAAAGTGCGTTAAAGTTGTTTTTTTTAGTAGGCTAGAACAGAACAGATCCCGCTGTACATCCGGCCGTCATTAGCGCTGCAGATCTCAACGACACCCCTGCTGTTGTCGTGTCTCCGCCCCCTTTTCCGGTTCGCTATTCACAAAACGCTGACTAAGGAAAATCATCATCTCTGGCTTTTACAGCGCTGTCAATCCATCAGTGCCTGTTCAAAATTTAAGTATCTGGCTTGAATAGTTTGGCTAGAGATGGCTTTAAGACGATTTATCCACCATACACGTTGATTTATATGTACAGTATATATTCAATGAGACCGGAAAACAAATCATCTGAGAGTCCAATTTTTTTTACTATTGATATTTGTACATGGAAAGACAACATTGAACAACCAAAGTTACATAGTTACATAGTAGGTGAGGTTGAAAAAAGACACAAGTCCATCAAGTCCAACCTATGTGTGTGATTATGTGTCAGTATTACATTACATATCCCTGTATATTGCGGTCATTCAGGTGATTATCTAATAGTTTCTTGAAGCTATCAATGCTCCCCGCTGAGACCACCGCCTGTGGAAGGGAATTCTACATCCTTGCCGCTCTTACAGTAAAGAACCCTCTACGTAGTTTAAGGTTAAACCTCTTTTCTTCTAATTGTAATGAGTGGCCACGAGTCTTGTTAAACTCTCTTCTGCAAAAAAGTTTTATCCCTATTGTGGGGTCACCAGTACAGTATTTGTAAATTGAAATCATATCCCCTCTCAAGCGTCTCTTCTCCAGAGAGAATAAGTTCAGACCTCGCAACCTTTCCTCATAACTAAGATCCTCCAGACCCTTTATTAGCTTTGTTGCCCTTCTTTGTACTCGCTCCATTTCCAGTACGTCCCTCCTGAGGACTGGTGCCCAGAACTGGACAGCATACTCCAGGTGCGGGCGGACCAGAGTCTTGTAGAGCGGGAGAATTATCGTTTTATCTCTGCAGTTGATCGCCCTTTTAATGCCAATATTCTGTTTGCTTTATTAGCAGCAGCTTGGCATTGCATGCCATTGCTGAGCCTATCATCCACTAGGACCCCCAAGTCCTTTTCCATCCTAGATTCCCCCAGAGGTTCTCCCCCCAGTGTATAGATTGCATTCATATTTTTGCCACCCAAATGCATTATTTTACATTTTTCTACATTGAACCTCATTTGCCATGTAGTCGCCCATCCCATTAATTTGTTCAGGTCTTTTTGCAAGATTTCCACATCCTGCGGAGAAGTTATTGCCCTGCTTAGCTTAGTATCGTCTGCAAATACAGAGATTGAACTGTTTATCCCATCCTCCAGGTCGTTTATGAACAAATGAAATAGGATTGGTCCCAGCACAGAACCCTGGGGAACCCCTCTACCCACCCCTGACCATTCTGAGTACTCCCCATTTATCACCACCCTCTGAACACGCCCTTGTAGCCAGTTTTCAATCCATGTACTCACCCTATGGTCCATGCCAACGCACCTTATTTTGTACAGTAAACGTTTATGGGGAACTGTGTCAAATGCTTTTGCAAAATCCAGATACACCACGTCTACGGGCCTTCCTTTATCTAGATGGCAACTCACCTCCTCATAGAAGGTTAATAGATTGGTTTGGCAAGAACGATTCTTCATGAATCCATGCTGATTACTGCTAATGATATTCTTATTACTAAAATCTTGTATATAGTCCCTTATCATCCCCTCCAAGAGTTTACATACTATTGATGTTAGGCTAACTGGTCTGTAAAGTGTTTTGGGGGTTCAAAGGTCTCCGCCTTGGAGATCCATCATTATCATTTTTATTGTACAGTTCTGTCCCCTATGGGGCAACGTACATGTAGTAATTCATCCCATGATTCTATTTGCTTTCCAAACCCTAGTTACGTGGTCTGACCTGCCCACCTCTCCTCCTGCTGCAGCTGATCTGACAACAGCTAGGAAGGGGACGGCTGATTCATAGCTGCAGCTTGTCTCGACTCTGAGCACTTTCCCAAGACAAACAATGCAAAAGGAATGCGGAAGATGAGACACCCCCCCCCCTCCCCCCCTGCATTCTTCTTAACATTGCTGGTCTCGGGAAAGTCCTCAGAGTCAAAACCAACTGCAGCTATGAATCTGACATTTCCTTTATATCTATTGTTGGATCTGCCATGGCAAGAGGAGAGCGGAGCGGGTTGGAAACGCTTAGAAACATTGGACAACTATGTGTACTTTGTCCCATAGGGGACAGAACTGTAACATAGAAATTATAATGATAGCTCTTCTTTAAGGATGATGGATAGATACAGTATGAGGATTCAAGAATTGCACAATCACCAGGATCCACTGATCTTGGTTATAGGGTATTGCTGATTCATTGATTCACTAATCCTGGGCCTAGGGGTATGGATGATTCTTTGATCCACTAATCTTAGTTACAGGGTATTCTTGATTCGTTGATTTGCTGATCCTGGGCAAAGGGTGTTGATGATTCTTTGATCCACTGATCCTGGTCAATTTTGAAAATGTGACGGATACACCATGGTCTTACCATCAGTAACAAATTACCTAGCCAAGCTTCCCTGGGGTATGTCAAGATTTTCTTAGAGTTCAACGTTCTAAGTATAAGGCTTCATGCACACTGGAGCTCAAAAAAGCTTTTTCTGGATGCCAGATTGCTGGCAGAAAACGCTGGTTGAAAAACGCGCTTTTATCAGCGTTTTGTACTAGCGTTTATCGGCGTTTGGCGTTTTTAGCGTTTTTTTGTGGTCAGCAAAACATCTCTTTGAACACGATTTTATGGCGTTCAGAGAACAGCCCATAAACTCCACTGCTGATAAAAGCCAAAAAAACGTCCATGTGTGCATGAACACATAGGATAAGTGGAGTTTATGGGCTGTTAAAAAAAAACGCCCAAACGCCAAAAAACGGCCGTTTATGAGCTCCAGTGTGCATGGAGCCTAACTTTGCGTTGTATTCATTTTGTGTAATTTGTAAGCCATTTTTGTAAATCAGTGATCAGATACCTCAATTGATAAGGGATAAGTGAACGTTTACTTGACCTAATGCCAGTGTCCTCCCCTACCGATAACTTAAAGTGGCCCTAGATGTCCACTATGAAAAGAACCTTCCTGTACTCCTTACGTGCTATTGGCTAGCCTCTAAATTTAAATTGTGACAATAATGCTGCACTCAAGTCTACTTCACTTTCTGGTCCTTGGCTTTTGGGTGCCAACTCATCCATGCCTGTGCTTTATACCTATAAAATAATTTTCCCTAAATTGGCAAGCCTCTGGTTATTTACCTGAAGTAGATTTCAACTTCTGCTCTACAGGCTCCTCCTGCTCAGGGTTGGGCCAAGGGGTAGGCGAAAAAAGTGGCCTCCTTGGGTGCCTTAGCAGAAGGGAAGGCGAAAAAGGGACATGACCTGCAACCTATTCTGCTGAGGTAGTCCACAACTTACCGGGGAAGAGTTTGGCCCTATTGCCTTGAGGGCTAAAGAATAGTGTTTCAGTACTGCTCGTGCTTGCATTAAGGTGACACATAAGTGGGCAGTTAGATATGCAGGTAAGTTACATCTGCTCCAAGAATGTCTCATAAACATGAATGCATGTCCCTAACGCATGCGCATGCAACCATTCAAGCTTCCATAGCCCGTGAACCCAGAAGGAAGACCAGGTGAAGATCTCTTAAAAGTCTCTGCAGCTATGCTATGACAGCTCATTGCCGGAGGGCTTAGTTTCAAGGTAAGTCTTTAATAATGTGCTAGTATATTGTGCATGCTAGCACATTATGATGTTTCCTTGCAGGAGGAAACTTTTCTATTTTTTTCCCAAGAGTTTACTTCCGCTTTAACCTCTTCCCAACCACCTATAGCCAAATGACGGCTATAGCATGGTTGCACATTTCCTGGGAGGGCGTCTGTTGAGAATCAGAATCCTGCCTTTCCACGCGCCCCTGGGACACGCATCAGGAGCATTCTGTGGTCGCTGTGTTGTTTGGACACAGCTGATCACAGATCGGGGTAAAGGGCCAATCACAGCGGCCCTTTACCATGTGATCAGCTGTGTCGGATAACAGTATAAACAGGATTTTGCCGGTTATCGGCAGCCCTTTCCCCACACACTGTCGGAGCCGGTATGCGGCAATCCACACAGGGGACATCTACACTGATAATCAAGGCACTGATCAACAGTACCCTAATGATCAGTGCAGCCCCATCAGTGCCCATCAGTGCAGCCTGTCAGTGCTCATCATTGATGTCTGTCAGTGCCACCTCATCAGTGCCCATCAGTGTGACCTGTCAGTGCCATCTCATCAGTGCCCATTATTGCAGCCCCATCAGTGCTCATCAATGCAGCCTGTCAGTGCAAATCAGTAATGTCTGTCAGTGCTGCCCCATCAGTGCTCATCAGTGCAGCCTGTCAGTGCCCATCAGTAATGTCTGTCAGTGCCGCCTCATCAGTGCCCATTAGTGCAGCCCCATCAGTGCTCATCAGTGCAGCCTGTCAGTGCCCATCAGTAATCTCTGTCAGTGCTGCCTCATCAGTGCCCATTAGTGCAGCCCCATCAGTACGGCCTGTCATTGCCCATCAGTGATGTGTGTCAGTGCCGCCTCATCAGTGCACATCAGTGCAGCCTCATCAGCGCCCATCAGTGATGGAGAAAAATTACTTATTTACAAACTTTTATAACAGAAACTAAGTAAAGCTTTTTTTTTCAAAATTTCAGGCTTTTTTCATTTGTTTAGCAAAAAATTAATTAAATTAAATTAATTAAATACCACCAAAGGCAACTCTATCTGTCTTAAAAAAAAATGATAAAAGTTTTGTTTGGGTACAATGGTTAATGACCACGCCATTGTCATTCAAAGTGCGACAGCGCTGAAAGCTGAAAATTGGCCTGGGCAGGAAGGGGGTAAAAGTGCCCGGTAGGCAAGTGGTTAAGATAGGAAGCGTAGTACTGGCCGTATCACCAGGTATATAAAAACAAAAAATTTTAAAAATTAAAAGGAATGCAGCCACCACATTCAAGGATTGTTAAGCTGTAATATATTGTTTGTTTTTGGGTTTAGATACACCTAACTGCAATTTAATGCACCTAAAAGCACACTGTATTATCAGCCCATTCCCTGGCAGGATACACAGTTGGCACATAATGAGTCCAGATGACCAGAAATACACAGCGGGACGCACAACTTTAACCCAATCTGCTGGCAGTGCACTCCACGTTCCATGTGCGATGTCAGCCATGGTTGGTTTAATAATTTACTACCAGTGAATTTACTGGCAAATATTATCGTAGCCAGAACACCCACTCATTGGTTTTACAAGCAGCCATTCAGGGCATGAAAAGAAAGATCGATAGTAAAATCCAATATAACTGTTTGTGTAATGGGGCAGCATTGGGCAATGGCAAGAAAGTTCATTGTTTCACTATTCAGTCATCGGGCAATAAAGTGTCAGCTCATAATGAAGTAGATTGTAACTGCGCAGTGTGTAAAGGGTGCCGTAGACATTCGACGTTGTATTATTGGTATGTAGTGTTGTCAGAGATCATTTTAATAACCAAACTTGCTTTGATTAGGCTTCTCACAAAAAAAAAACTGTAAAAACCCAAAAGGAGAGGGGGTGGTCTTAAGAAAAGTCCAACTATACAAAAAGCCAAAGAAGCACCAACTCAATGGTCAGAGTCCAAGGCAATATTTTTGTTAAATGATCAATAAACAGGTTTCGGTGTTCAGACACTCCCCCTTCATCAGGGCTACAATGTATTTTGTAGTAATTAAAGGTAAGTTCACTTTTTTTGCTTGGACCTTGGATGGCCTCAATGGATTTGTAATTCTGCCCATCTGGTCCTGGGATTTACCAATCTCACAGGTCTTGTCCCTCCCCCCCCTACCTGTGACTGGACAGGAAAAGGAGAAGCAGCAGACTGATGGGATTCTCTCTCTCACTCTGCTCTATACTTTTGTCAACAGCTTCTTGTTGGCACACTGCTGCCTCTACTCGCCTTCTCTTTGCTCCCTGCCAATCAGTTTTTAACTGGAATGAAGGGAAGAACCCAGTACTTACTAGTATGGGGAAGCATGTGACTTCCCATGGATCAATATGGTACTTACACAGGGCTTTGTTCCTTCACTCTTGTAGATGAATGGATGGTGGGGTAAGTTTAAAAACCCTGGGGGGCTGGCAGTTATCTGAACGTGTTTTTTTTCCCAGTGTGGACAAACCACGGGTTTACATTAAGATGCCTGACCTGCAGGAAAATATAATCAGTTTACAAATGTTTCTTCTTTCCTGTTATCTGGGAACATTCTAACCTTTTTCCCCAGAGGAACCCTAAAATCCTTTTTCATGTCTCAGGAAACCCCTGCTAAAATTATTTCATATAGGCCCGGTGGGAAGAATGACCCTTACATTGGTGGTCAGTTGGAAGTATGCCCCTTTTATCGGTAGTTGGTGGGAAGAATGTCTTTACATTGGTGATCAGTTGTAAGAATGTTTTTTACATTGGTGATCAGTGAGAAGAATGTTCCTTACATTGGTGATCAGTGAGAAGAATGTTCCTTACATTGGTGATCAGTGAGAAGAATGCTCCTTACATTGGTGATCAGTGAGAAGAATGTTCCTTACATTGGTGATCAGTGAGAAGAATGTTCCTTACATTGGTGATCAGTGAGAAGAATGATCCTTACATTGGTGATCAGTGAGAAGAATGTTCCTTACATTGGTGATCAGTGAGAAGAATGATCCTTACATTGGTGATCAGTGAGAAGAATGTTCCTTACATTGGTGATCAGTGAGAAGAATGTTCCTTACATTGGTGATCAGTGAGAAGAATGTTTCTTACATTGATGGTCAGTGAGAAGAATGTTCCTTACATTGGTGATCAGTGAGAAGAATGTTCCTTACATTGGTGATCAGTGAGAAGAATGTTCCTTACATTGGTGATCAGTGAGAAGAATGTTCCTTACATTGGTGATCAGTAGGAAGAATGCTCCTTACATTGGTGACCAGTGAGAAGAATGCTCCTTACATTGGTGATCAGTAGGAAGAATGCTCCTTACATTGGTGATCAGTGAGAAGAATGTTCCTTACATTGGTGATCAGTAGGAAGAATGCTCCTTACATTGGTGATCAGTGGGAAGAATGTTCCTTACATTGGTGATCAGTAAGAAGAATGCTCCTTACATTGGTGATCAGTAGGAAGAATGCCCCTTACATTGGTGATCAGTAGGAAGAATGCTCCATAGATTGATGGTCCGTTTATATATTGGTGGTTAGTGGGAAGAATGTTCCTTACATTGGTGATCAGTAGGAAGAATGTTCCTTACATTGGTGATCAGTGAGAAGAATGCTCCTTACATTGGTGATCAGTAGGAAGAATGCTCCTTACATTGGTGATCAGTGGGAAGAATGTTCCTTACATTGGTGATCAGTAGGAAGAATGCTCCTTACATTGGTGATCAGTGGGAAGAATGCTCCATAGATTGATGGTCCGTTTATATATTGGTGGTTAGTGGGAAGAATGTCCCTTTCATTGGTGGTCAGTGGGAAGAATGCCCCTTATATTTTACGATACATCCGTGTGATGGTCAGTTGGAAGAATGCTTCTTACACTTGTGGTCATTGGGAAGAATTACCCCCTTACCAGGGCAGGACATAGGGTGGTGGGGGCCCCTGGGCTTGAGTCACTTTCGGGCCCTACCTTCTATACATTACTTTAAATAGAACAAAATGTTGACTGGTACCGTAGACAGTGTTACATGTTAAAAAAAACGTAATAACGTTACACTGATGACAGATGACACTAATATGTGGCACTGATGACACATGGCACTGATGACAGATGGCACTAATAGCGCAGAGGGGAAGTAAACAGGAGGACGTCCAGGGACGCCCTCCCGGCAATTGGCATCCACGCTGTAGCCGTCTTTCGGCTATAGCGCGGGCGCCGCGGGGCCCATGGGCTTGAGCCCAGTCAAGTAAGTCCGGCCCTGCCCCTTACAGATGGCTAAAAAGATCAATGGTGTCGGAGGGAACGTATCTGAGAGACAGAAATGGCTTATTGGTCAAGGAACCCTTAGCAACCCCCTGGAGGAACCCTGGTCAAGAAACCCTGCACTAGAGGAACCCTGGTTGAGAATGGTTGTATTATCTGCTTCAGAGGTGCTTGTTTAGTAATTTGATTGGAGTTCTCTTTTATTGTCAAAAATATAAGTGTGGAGGAGTGCTTGGAGTTCAGTTTTCAACAAAAAATGTTTTATCCACCTTGTCAACCCTCTTTAGAGTATATTGTTTTGTCCAAAAATACAACCTTTCTTGTCTTAGAATGTGATGGCAGTAGGGGGAGGGATTGATGTATATGGTACAATTACCTGTGTAAAGCATTGCAGATAAATTGTCAATGCTGTATTTTTAAATAAGTAAATAAATAAAACATATTAATGATATACAATTTTCGTTTCATTGTGTAGTTAGTAATCAAATCTAGACTTCAGGAAGGAATACTTGTTGCTTGAATACGATATGGCTAATGTGGCTACTATCCTTCTTATCTCAATACAGGTGTATGGGTGGTTTATACCACACTGTATCTCAGTGGTTATTTAGCTTGGATACTGATTGCACTGGGATGCATAGGCTGGCCCTAGAAGGGCAGGCTTACGAATGGCATCTGGGGAGTCTACTATACTATAAGAAATTACAAGGCTGCCATTGCTGGCCTCTTGGTTATCTCTGGTTTTGAAACTTTCTGATTTACTGACCCGGCCTTTAAAGTCACAGCTCCCAATAGTGACTATGAACTTATTCCGATCAGCATGACGTGCAGGCAGTTAACATGTCACATAGTATGAGGTTTATTTTAAGGAATTTTTATGAGGTAATAAGACTTTTACCTGTTTGCTAATCTTGCTAGCAGTTTGTCTGCTATAAAACTGGAAACAAAGATCAAGGATCCCTCTAGGTACTGCCCCTTATAGACGTAATAGTGAACTGCAAAATGTATAACTCTCTAAGAGTGGAAAAAAATGAAGTAAAAGGGAGAGGATGAATGGGATGGGAGTTCTCGGTAAGCACATAATGTTTACCTCAAAATAAAAGACCTGTATGAGCTCTACCAACCCAATGTATACCTAAAAAACGCGCAGGCCGGTCAAGTTCCTCCACCCCAAATTGTGCTACTTTAAACCTGTGCAATGCATTGCTGTTGGTCGGCCAACATAGTGCCGGTGAGTCATGAAACATTTTTGGTCCAAATAGTTTCAATAGCAGTTTTAGTGGGTTTCCATCCTCATAATAACCAGCTCATGTTCTAGCAAACTCAACATTTCATTGGCTGACAGAACCCAACAACGTTGCGAATGAAGCATAAAAACACATATAAATGCGTGTTAAAGAGGATCATAAAAATTCATAACAATGCATAGAGAAAAGGCATGAACCCAGCCCCTTCACTGTATGTAATACTAAGCAAGCACGGAATTCCCCTTGCCATTCAACCTTTGTAGCAGGCTTATCGCTATGACATCATTGCAGAGATTTTATCTTCAACTTTTGCATAGTTGCCAGCCTTCCACATTCTCAACACGCTACATTGTGTTGTATATTACACCTTCACCATACAACATACAGTCAGGTCCATAAGTATTGGGACACTGACACAATTCTAATCTTTTTGGCTCTATACACCACCACAATGGATTTTCAATGAAACAAACAAGATGTGCTTTAAGTGCAGACTTTCAGCTTTAATTTGAGGTTATTTACATCCAAATCAGGTGAACGGTGTAGGAATTACAACAGTTTGTATATGTGCCTCCCACTTTTTAAGGGACCAAAAGTAATGGGACAGATTAACAATCATCCATCAAACTTTCACTTTTTAATACTTGGTTGCAAATCCCTTACAGTCAATTACAGCCTGAAGTTTGGAACGCATAGACATCACCAGACGCTGGGTTTCATCCCTGGTAATGCTCTGCTAGGCCTCTACTGCATCTGTCTTCAGTTCCTGCTTGTTCTTGGGGCATTTTCCCTTCAGTTTTGTCTTCAGCAAGTGAAATGCATGCTCAATCGGATTCAGGTCAGGTGATTGACTTGGCCATTGCATAACATTCCACTTCTTTCCCTTAAAAAACTCTTTGGTTGCTTTCGCAGTATGCTTCGGGTCATTGTCCGTCTGCACTTTGAAGCGCCATCCAATGAGTTCTGAAGCATTTTGCTGAATATGAGCAGATAATATTGCCCGAAACACTTCAGAATTCATCCTGCTGCTTTTGTCAGCAGTCACATCATCAATAAATACAAGAGAACCAGTTCCATTGGCAGCCATACATGCCCACGCCATGACACTACCACCACCATGCTTCACTGATGAGGTGGTATGCTTTGGATCACGAGCAGTTCCTTTCCTTCTCCATATTCTTCTCTTCCCATCACTCTGGTACAAGTTGATCTTGGTCTCATCTGTCCATAGGATGTTCTTCCAGAACCGTGAAGGCTTTTTTAGATGTTGTTTGGCAAACTCTAATCTGGCCTTCCTGTTTTTGAGGCTCACCAATGGTTGACATCTTGTGGTGAACCCTCTGTATTCACTCTGGTGAAGTCTTCTCTTGATTGTTGACTTTGACACACATACACCTACCTCCTGGAGAGTGTTCTTGATCTGGCCAACTGTTGTGAAGGGTGTTTTCTTCACCAGGGAAAGAATTCTTCGGTCATCCACCACAGTTGTTTTCCGTGGTCTTCCGGGTCTTTTTGGTGTTTCTTAGATCACCGGTGCGTTCTTTCTTTTTAAGGATGTTCCAAACAGTTGATTTGGCCACGCCTAATGTTTTTGCTATCTCTCTGATGGGTTTGTTTTGTTTTTTCAGCGTAATGATGGCTTGCTTCACTGATAGTGACAGCTCTTTGGATCTCATATTGTGAGTTGACAGCAACAGATTCCAAATGCAAATAGCACACTTGAAATGAACTCTGGACCTTTTACCTGCTCCTTGTAAATGGGATAATGAGGGAATAACACACACCTGGCCATGGAACAGCTGAGCAGCCAATTGTCCCATTACTTTTGGTCCCTTAAAAAGTGGGAGGCACATATACAAACTGTTGTAATTCCTACACCGTTCACCTGATTTTGATGTAAATACCCTCAAATTAAAGCTGAAAGTCTGCAGTTAAAGCACATCTTGTTTGTTTAATTTCAAATCCATTGTGGTGGTGTATAGAGCCAAAAAGATTAGAATTGTGTTGATGTCCCAATGTTTATGGACCTGACTGTACATCAATGGCAGTTCTTCAGAAGATGTGACAAATATTCTATCATTGAATCGGAAATTCCAGGTAGAAAGAGGGTCACTGATGGCCAACGGGAACGGGAGATGTCATTCTAAAGAATTTTCAACTTGTAAAATCATTTTTCTGTGAACTAGATTCAACGGACTGTCATTATTAAAAACTGTCACTCAGAATAGTTTCAGTGCACCTGGAAAGTATTCTCAGCGCTTCACATTTTCCACATTTTGTTATGTTACAGCCTTATTCTAAAATGTATTAAGTTCATTATTTTCCTCAAAATTCTACAAACAATCCCCCATAATGACAACGCGAAAGAAGTTTGTTTGAAATCTTTGCAAATTTATTAAAAATAAAAAAAGAAATAAATCCCATGTACAGAAGTATTCACAGCCTTTGCTCAATACTTTGTTGAAGCACCTTTGTCACCAATTACATCTTCAAGTCTTTTTGAGTATGATGCTACAAAGCTTGGCGCTCCTATTTTTGGGCAGTTTTTCCCATTCATCTTAGCAGGACCTCTCAAGCGCCATCAGGTTGGGCGGGGAGCGTCGGTGAACAGCCATTTTCAGATCTCTCCAGAGATGTTCAATCGGGTTCAAGTCTGGGCTCTGGCTGGACTACTCAAGGACTTTCACAGTTGTCCCGTAGCCACTCCTTTCTTATCTTGGCTGTGTGCTTAGGGTCGTTGTCCTGTTGGAAAATGAACCTTTGCCCCAGTCTGAGGTCCAGAGCGCTCTGGAGTAGGTTTTCATCAAGGATGTCTCTGTACATTGCTGCATTCATCTTCTCCCTCGATCCTGACTAGTGTCCCAGTTCCTGCTGCTGAAAAACACCCCCACAGCATGATGCTGCCACCACCATGCTTCACTGTAGGGGTGGTATTGGCCAGGTCATGAGCAGTGCCTGGTTTCCTCCAGACATGACGCTTGCCATTCAGGCCAAAAATCTCCACACGCCGTTTCCACCTCCTCAAGATGAAGCCCGGGTCCAGAAGGCTTGCAAGGAGCCACACATGTGAACCCTCCTGGGATGGGGAAATGTACAGCACCTGTAATGTTTTACAACAATCTCAATGAATGAACCAATGAAATGGTAAAAGTGTAGTAAAATAAAAATGATCAGTACCAGTGGAACATGCTGAGTCTGTTACTGTCCATATATACTGGTTCGTTTGGAATTATATATTGTTATTTATATTCAAGAACAAGATTCCTCAAGGTTTGGGACTTTGAATGGACGCAAGGCAGTAATATTATAAAAATACAACATTTTTTAGGCAAACAATAAATCAGTCATTAGTGTAACAAAAATATAAATACAAATATAAGCTATTGTTATTTATAGGATTTTATTTATAGGATTAGTTGTTTTTAAATAAGAATCAAATTGTATTTTTTTTTGGTTAAGTACTATTGCAATTTCAAATGTAGAATCCTAAATTAGTGTCTATTGTGATTAAGGGGGGTGAAGGGTTAAGTGTAGGGATTGGGCTTGGGGTGTCTCCTAGTGTGTGGCGTGTGGTGTGTGGGACACTAACCATGAGAGAAAGAAAAGTTTTTGTGTTATTCATATTCTCTGAAAAATGGCCAAGAAATCATCAATTCTGCCAGGGTATGTAAACTTATGAGCACAACTGTATATAGGTGACCCTGCGCAGCGCGGCCGCCCTGTAGCGGTAAACCTGGTATGGGGCGGTCGGCAAAGTGGTTATAGTGGAATGAAATCCATCGATTTAACAGTTACAGTCCTGGCACATGTTGGGAATGCTAACTGTCACGTTGGTTGTGGTCAACCAAACTCAAACCAT
This sequence comes from Lithobates clamitans, assembly GCA_037952925.1. Classification (NCBI taxonomy): domain Eukaryota; kingdom Metazoa; phylum Chordata; class Amphibia; order Anura; family Ranidae; genus Lithobates; species Lithobates clamitans. The sequence goes on from JBBGZY010002832.1 coordinate 224,819, forward strand.
CCAATAACTGGTGTCCTACCTGATCACATGTGCAGCTTCATGACCGTTGAAGATCAGAGGCCAAGATGGCAGCTTCCTTGGCCTAGGAGGGTTTATTTCCCCTTTAAGATGGCTTTACACGAGTAGATTTTTTGAACGAAAATGCATACAAACATTTTTTACGAAAATTCTCAGTACATTTGATGACTTGATAAATGTCATTCAAAAGAAGTTAAAAAATTTGTATTGGCTCTAGGGTGAGGTGGTCATGTCAACTAAGGCTTGAGGTGTTCGGTCTTGCATTCATACCTGAGCGTAGCGATTTACTGGCACTTTCATTTGAGAGAGTTCTTGAGCATTTTTAGAAGTGCATTACAGACATTTTACAGCTTCAGGCAGTTTTTGTCTAGCACATAGAAAGCCCTGGGGAAAGGAGAGGAAATTAAGGGCGGAGAGCTGTTGTTTGAGCAGAAAAAAATGCTCATAAAACACTCAAATCAGGCCTTTCTATTAAAGTTCATGGGGACATGCCAAAGAGAAGCTCATGTACTTTTTTGAGCGACAGGCGTTTTGCTTCAGGCGACAGAACGCTCAGATGTGAACAGGGACCATTGAAAGGAATGGGATTTGGCTTGTTGAGTATTTTAGAGCTACAAGCTTCGAGCAGGAAATCGCTCAGGTGTGAACAGGGCCTAAAGGACTAACCAGTGGTGTCTGGTGCAGCTCAGGGTGTCCACTGAAAAAAAAAAAAAAAAATCGGGGGAGACCTTATAGTGTAGTTACTTCCAAAAATATGCATATATAAACAGTGTAGCGCCAAAGTAACTGTGATGATTAACACAATCATAAGCATAAGCAATCGCTCACATGAACAGCCGCTGGTGACCCAGAATCGCACAGCGGCAAGATGTCAGCACCAAATCTCCTGCCCGGGCGCGTTTCGTCCAATGGGACATTATCAAGCTTTTTACTACCTTGTGTGTTAGCTGCCTATATTCCTTTCGCACAGCGCAGATTTTGCCACTACTTTACTGCAAAAGATATGATTGGCTCAAAAACGGGTTTAACAATAGAAAAAGGAAATAGGAAAATGACTTTTTATCTCCATAGGCTGCAGTCATCCTAGGGAGTGGGAATACACAACCTTCTGAATGCACTGGTGGGAAAAGAACTGTCCCCACGCAGGATAAGCGTGGTTGCTTTTGATGCCACAGGGTCCCAATCCTGGGTCCTCTGTGGGATTTTCAGGCAAGTGTGTGAAATTGGTGAGTTCAAAGGGAGTCTGCAAAAAAAAAAATCGTATGCCGATCGGCAGAGGCACCTATTGTCATACAGTATGTCTAAGAATAGGTTGGTGTCACCTGGTTTAATGAACGTTGAACTTCTTTATTTCACCATTAGGCTCGGTTCACACTGCTGCGACATGGGATCCAACTTGTGAGACCCCAAGTCGCCTGTCAAATTCAGTGTTTCTTCATGAGAACCGTCTTAACTGATACTACACAAGTCGCCCCGACTTTACAAAAGGTTCCTGCACTAATTTCGTCTGACTTGGGTGCAATTTCAGCCCTTGTTCAGGCTCCTTAATAGCATCCAAGTCCGCCTCTGCCAATCAGACCACCAATGAGCTTTTTTGCAGACTCCGTTTGAACCAGTGGTGGAACTACCAGGGTCGCAAAGGTCACCCTTTCCACTGGGTCCTGGCGCTCTGCCATATGGAGGGGGGGGGGGCACAGCAAGACCACCTGGTTCACACTGCTCGGACCCCAAAGTCCTGCGACTTGCTTAGGATTTTCCTGACTTGCTTGCGATTTCCTTGCGACTTATGATTTAACAAGTTGCAAAAAAGTTGCAACTTGAGTCACATTGATTAAGATAGCACCCATTGAAATGAATGTGTTTTGACTTGTCATCTGACCTTATGTATGGTAGTGTGAACCGTGGGCTTATTAGGGCCCCCCCAGATCAATTTAAAAGGGCTCCAGGCTTTGAGTGAAGAGCACTATGACCAGAGGAAAGGGCCCTGGGATGATGGAAAGGGCCCCGGGCTTGGAGTGAAGGGCACTATGACCAGAGTTATGAGCCACGGGACTGATGGATAGGGCCCCAGGCTTGGAGGGAAGGGTACTATGACCAGAGTAAAGGGCCCCCGGGGTTTGAGTGAAGGGCACTATGACCAGAGTAAACGGCCCCGGGCTTGGATTGAAGGGTACTATGACCAGAGTAATGGGCCATGGGACTGATGGCTAGGGCCCCAGGCTTGGAGGGAAGGGTACTATGACCAGAGTAAAGGGCCCCGGGCTTGGAGAGAAGGGTACTATGACCAGAGTAAAGGGCCCCAGGCTTGGAGGGAAGGGTACTATGACCAGAGTAATGGGCCCCGGGCTTGGAGGGAAGGGTACTATGACCAGAGTAAAAGGCCCCGGGCTTTGAGTGAAGGGCACTATGACCAGAGTAAAGGGCCCCGGGCTTGGAGTAAAGGACACTATGACCAGAGTAATGGGCCACCGGACTGATGGATAGGGCCCCAGGCTTGGAGGGAAGGGCACTGGGACCAATAGAAAGGGCCCCGGGCTTGGAGTGAAGGACACTATGACCAGAGTAATGGGCCCCGGGCTTGGAGTGAAGGACACTAGGACCAGAGTAATGGGCCACGGGACTGATGGATAGGGCCCCAGGCTTTGAGTGAAGGGCACTATGACCAGAGTAAAGGTTCCAGGGCTTGGAGTGAAGGGCACTATGTCCAGAGTAAAGGGCCCCGGGCTTTGAGTGAAGGGCACTATGCTCAGAGTAAAGGGCCCCGGGCTTGGAGTGAAGGACACTATGACCAGAGTAATGGGCCACCGGACTGATGGATAGGGCCCCAGGCTTGGAGGGAAGGGCACTGGGACTGATAGAAAGGGCCCCGGGCTTGGAGTGAAGGACACTATGACCAGAGTAATGGGCCCCGGGCTTTGAGTGAAGGGTACTATGACCAGAGTAATGGGCCCCGGGCTTTGAGTGAAGGGCACTGTGACCAGAGTAAAGGGCCCCGGGCTTGGAGTGAAGGACACTAGGACCAGAGTAATGGGCCACGGAACTGATGGATAGGGCCCCAGGCTTTGAGTGAAGGGCACTATGACCAGAGTAAAGGGTCCCGGGCTTGGAGTGAAGGGCACTATGTCCAGAGTAAAGGGCCCTGGGCTTTGAGTGAAGGGCACTATGACCAGAGTAATGGGCCACGGGACTGATGGATAGGGCCCCAGGCTTGGAGGGAAGGGCACTATGACCAGAGTAAAGGGCCCTGAGACCGATAGAAAGAGCCCCGGGCATGGAGTGAAGGGCACTATGTCCAGAGTAAAGGGCCCTGGGCTTGGAGGGAAGGGCATCTGAACCAGAATAAAGGGCCCCAGCGGTCAGGGGGGCCCCTTCATAGTATCTTTCACCAGGGCCCCTGAAGGTTCTCAGTTTGCCTCTGGCTTGAACTCACTAATTTCGAAATGTTTGCTTTTAACATTCAATTTTGGAACGCTAACAAAAAGAAAATCAAACAAACATTCTTAAAATGAAAAATGTCAAACAAAATTCTACTAGTTAATAGCCAGCTTTATAAACACAAGTGGCTGATCGGACCGAGGTCCCCTCCCCGCCGTTATTGTCCTTGTTCAGTTTAGATGATGAAACTGAGTAGCAAGATCAAACCGGACTTCAATGACGGGAAAGGTCACGGAGCTGAATTGGGTAAAGATCACAGGAAGTCGGGGAAAGCACTGATTAACAGAGCCGAGGACTCCTGGAATGACCCCCAGAACGGGGTAAAGACAGCCATTTATTAAACCTGTCTAACCAGAAATGTCTAAATATTGACCGGGTGCTAAATTCCAATCTTGATTGTCATTTTTCTGGAAAGCGGCGGCATACCAAGAGCCAGAGAGGCCAAACTGACTCCTATAAGGCCTGGGGTGGAAGAGGACCCCAATGGGGGGTTGTAGGGGCACAAAGATAATATGTGTTCATGTCACGATAACACAAATCCATCGCTGTATTTATAAGGATTGTAAATGTTGTTGACGTGGACTCTGTACCCAGTGCGACATTTCCAATCATGTGATCCTGACCCCCCTGTGACATTTCCAGTCATGTGATCCTGACCCCCCTGTGACATTTCCAATCATGTGATCCTGACCCCCCTGTGACATTTCCAATCATGTGATCCTGACCCCCCTGTGACATTCCCAATCATGTGATCCTGACCCCCCTGTGACATTTCCAATCATGTGATCCTGACCCCCCAGTGACATTTCCAATAATGTGATCCTGACCCCCCAGTGACATTTCCAATCATGTGATCCTGCCCCCCCTGTGATATTTCCAATAATGTGATCCTGACCCCCCAGTGACATTTCCAATAATGTGATCCTGCCCCCCCTGTGACATTTCCAATCATGTGATCCTGCCCCCCCAGTGACATTTCCAATCATGTGATCCTGCCCCCCCGTGACATTTCCAATCATGTGATCCTGACCCCCCAGTGACATTTCCAATCATGTGATCCTGACCCCCCAGTGACATTTCCAATCATGTGATCCTGACCCCCCTGTGACATTTCCAATCATGTGATCCTGACCCCCCTGTGACATTTCCAATCATGTGATCCTGACCCCCCAGTGACATTTCCAATAATGTGATCCTGACCCCCCTGTGACATTCCCAATCATGTGATCCTGACCCCCCTGTGACATTTCCAATCATGTGATCCTGACCCCCCAGTGACATTTCCAATAATGTGATCCTGACCCCCCAGTGACATTTCCAATCATGTGATCCTGCCCCCCCTGTGATATTTCCAATAATGTGATCCTGACCCCCCAGTGACATTTCCAATAATGTGATCCTGCCCCCCCTGTGACATTTCCAATCATGTGATCCTGCCCCCCCAGTGACATTTCCAATCATGTGATCCTGCCCCCCCCGTGACATTTCCAATCATGTGATCCTGACCCCCCAGTGACATTTCCAATCATGTGATCCTGACCCCCCAGTGACATTTCCAATCATGTGATCCTGCCCCCCCAGTGACATTTTCAATCATGTGATCCTGCCCCCCCCCCCCCCCGTGACATTTCCAATCTTGTGATCCTGACCCCCCTGTGACATTTCCAATTATGTGATCCTGACCCCCCAGTGACATTTCCAATCATGTGATCCTGCCCCCCCCCCCGTGACATTTCCAATCATGTGATCCTGCCCTCCCAGTGACATTTCCAATCATGTGATCCTGCCCCCCCTGTGACATTTCCAATCATGGGATCCTGCCCCCCCCTGTGACATTTCCAATCATGTGATCCTGACCCCCCTGTGACATTTCCAATTATGTGATCCTGCCCCCCCCCAGTGACATTTCCAATCATGTGATTCTGCCCCCCCTGTGACATTTCCAATCATGTGATCCTGCCCCCCCTGTGACATTTCCAATCATGTGATCCTGCCCCCCCCCCCACCCCATGGCATTCCCAATCATGTGATCCTGTGCGGTTTCCTCAACGCACCAAAATCGCACATCATTCATGCGAACCGCTGCGGGTGTGTATTTAAACAACGCCTTGAAATCGGTTCGCAAAAAGCAGTGCAATTTGCAGAATCAAATCCCATTCTGGAGCGGCAAAAAAAAAAAAAAAGGATCCTGCACAATTTTGGTGCGGACGCGGTGCCATTTGAGCCATAGAAAATGAATGGCTCAAATCGCACTGCTGAAGAATCGCATTGGGATTTGAACTGGAAATGTGGTGCGATTCCTGTTCAAAATCGCATGTGGTTCCTTCACCAGCATCAGTGTGAATCGCCACTAATGGCCCGTACACATGATCTGAAAATCGAATGAAAAATACCGCAATTGCGCGATAATCGGATCGTTAGTACAGAACTTTTGAGAGCCGATCACGACAGCTCATCTGATATTTTCCGATCAAACGCGAACATTTTTCTCGTACGATACCAGATCGCGCGATTTTCGTTTAATCGGTACAGCTGTCGTCCGAAAATACAATAGAAATACACCACAACACGTGACATCGCTTACGATTTTTTGTTCTGCCGTACGAGAATTTTCGTAACTTTAGTAGCCTCTACATTTTTGATATGCGATTAGCATGCAAAAAAACAAACAGGCAAACGGACGATCGATTTTTTGGATCGTGTGTACGGCCATTAGACATACTTTTGTTTTGCTAAAACCGGAGCACGCAGAATCTGGTGCAGCTGTGAATATTAACCAATCAGCTTCTAACTTCAGCTTTGGCAGTAAAACCCGGAATCTGATTGGTTTCTGCACCAGATTCTGGGTGCTCCAGTTTTAGTAGATCTCCCCCTTTTATGTCAGTGAGAAGTAGGGAGGTTGCTGGTGGGGTCATCATCACAATGTCACTATGGGGGGGGGGGTCCCCATGATTTGTAGTTATGCCCCGGCTATTGATTATTAAACTCCTTATGATGGCCTCATCAATTTAAAACAATTCCCAGACCAAGTCCCTCTGGAGGTATTGGGGGGGGGGGCACCCCACCATCAGAACACAAAATCACAGGGGGGGGGGAGAAGTCCCCCATCCACATCGAATGTGTGGATGGGGGAATCGGATCTTTTTTTTTTTTTTTCGTTCAACCCTCTGATCGAACGGAAAAAAAAAAGATGAACGTATGGCCTGCTTTACTTTTCCACGATTGGACGCTAAGAAAGAGTATGTCAGCCAATGGCCATTTGTATGTCACTGGATTACTGGCCAGAACTGATTGCAAGAGGAGACCTGGAGGTGTTGTGTGTCTCCGGCCCAAACTTTTTTTAATTTTATTTTTGTAATAAGCCCAGGTTCACACTGAATTCGCACGATTTCACTCCCGCGTGTCAGTACCCATTTCGGCCGCGAATTCAGAGACATCTGTTTGCGGGTTTCTGCACAGATGTCAATGTAAATCGCAGCTCGAAATCGCAGAAAGTAGTACAGAAATGACTTTTTTAAATCGATGCAGTGCCGCAGGTGTGGCGTCTCGCCGATTAGGACGGTGCCATTGCCGGCAATGGGCGCCGGATTTGACATGTCAAATCGCATGTCAAATCGGCGCCCATTTCCGGCAATGGAACTGCCCTAATGGGTGAGACTCCGCATCTGCATGTCAAAACGCCCCAGTGTGAACCAGGGCCGAGGCAGGAAGGGTAAAACTTCTGTCAGATTTTTAACCACTGTCTATGGCCCCATTGGGAAGATTTTCTCCTCACTGGAAAGTGAGAGGAAAAGAGAAACAGCATTAAAAACGTTGTCTAATAAAAGTGGGGGAAGGCTGGAGCACCTGGCACCTATTTGTTGCTCTCTGTGTCCCCTTTAAAGATTTTTCCTCACTTCCTGCTTGGGTGACACAACTCTAGTGAAAATAAAGGGAAAATCTTTCAACAAGATAACAGTCAGTGATAAAAAAAAACCTGACAGAACTTCTTAGCTTTCCTTATTCTGATACCGACAATGAGGCATAATTCCCCCTACTGACACCAGGGAAGGGACACAAATCCTCCCACTGACACCAATGATGGGGCACTATTTCTCCCAGTGATACCAATGATGGGGCACAAATTATCCCAGTGACACCAATGATGGGGCACAATTCCTCCCAGTGACACCAATGATGGAGCACAATTCCTCCCATTGACACCAATGATGGGGCACAATTCCTCCCATTGACACCAATGATGGGGCACAATTCTTCCCAGTGACACCAATGATTGGGCACAATTCCTCCCAGTGACACCAATGATGGGGCACAATTCTTCCCAGTGATACCAATGATGGGGGACAGTTCCTCCCACTGACACCAATGATGGGGCACAATTCTTCCCAGTGACACCAATGATAGGGCACAATTCCTTCGACTGACACCAATTATGGGGCACAATTCCTTCGACTGACACCAATTATGGGGCACAATTCCTCCCACTGACACCAACAATGGGGCACAATTCCTCCCACTAATATCAATGATGGGGCACAATTCCTCCCAGTGACACCAATGATGGGGCACAACTCCTCCCAGTGACACCAATGATGGGGCACAATTCCTCCCACTGACACCAACAATGGAGCACAATTCCTCCCATTAATACCAATGATGGGGCACTATTCCTCCCACTGACACCAATGATGGGGCACAATTCCTCCCAGTGACACCAATGATGGGGCACAATTATTCCCACTGAAACAAACACCAGGGCATTTTTTTCCCCACTGATGTTGGGACCTATTCTACTCCCAATGGCAACAGTCCACCCCCCCCCCCCCCTTAAGTAAATAAACTGGCCCTTTGTTTAGAAAGTTTGGACACCCCTGCCCTAGACCAAAATCAAAAATACGCTTTTACCTTTTAATTCCAGAAGACAAAATAGTGGTCTTGGTTCTTTAAAATGATTGGTGCAAAGTAAAATGTGTTGCTCATAGCAGCCAGATTGCTTCATCATTTTTTTTGCCCCGACAATCTGGTTGCTATGGGTAACATACATTTCCTAACCCCCCCCCCCCCAGTTATTATAAATTTCAGCATTTACTGACCTATTACACAACTCTACAGATCTAACAAATGAAAAAAAAAATGTTTTTGTTTTTTATAATAAAGATTTAATAAAATAAGTTAACATTTTCAAATTACATTCATTCCGAAATTACTGGTCTCGACAACAAAAATATATATATATTAAGAAGGAAAGCGCGTTGTAATAAATACAAATATATAAAGAACTTTGGAATAAATTATCCCGGTTCAGTCCGGTTCGTATTGCGTATTGCTTTTTTTTTTTTTGTCCGCGGATAAATAAATAACACTAATCGCGTGGATAATCCATCTTCTCTGTTCGTCAAGCGTCAGCTCCTTGGACAAAACTCCAGTGTGTGGAGCTCAAACAATTGTCATTCAACTTGCTTTGTCCTTATAAGGCAATCACTTCCTGTCTCACGAGCCTCTCCCGGCAACCGCGTGCATTTGGTCCATTAATCACGACCCTATGAGGGTAAAAAAAAAAAAAAAGGATAATGATTAAATTAAAATGTCCAATTAAAAAAAAAAAAATCTAATTTCATATTTAATTTTCAAAAATCCACACAGATGTATAACAATTTTCTCTTATTATTTAAAAGCCAGTAGACAACCTTTTCTTTAATTAGTACCCTTTAGAAATTAAATTCGAATTTTCCTCTTGACATTATCAAACTATATTAGGTAAATGTTTTAGTTATGAAATGTTTCTATTTTAGGTAACTAAGACATGAAAGAGCAAAACATTTTCCTGCTTTTGAAAACTGAAGCAAAATCTACTATTATTTTTGTTATTTTATATTAATATTTATTATTATTTAAAATACACGTTATAACTCTTTAAAAATATAAATAAAAATATAAAAAAAATACTTTATGGAATATATAAAAAAGACGCTAATTTTTTTTTTTGTTTACAATTCAAATAAATAAATAAAATGGAATAAATAACTGTTCAATGTTGCTAAAACCCAAAAATATGCATAGACTTCTCTAATTTAGTACATAATTCTGTAACAAATTAAAAATAGGCGTAGAATTCTCTAATTTAGGATTGAAAATCACGTACAATATGCATAGCATTTCCCTATGACCCTTCCTGAGAGAACTAGACATGCTGCCGGCTTTTTGTTCCTGTAGCATGTGCGTGCTGCTAGATCCTTTTTGTCACCGGCACTTCCTCAAGTGACTGACGCGGCATAAAATCGCATGGCATACAAAGCAGAATCTAAGCCTCTCTTACTGTTTCTAAAATTTATGTTTGTATCAAAAATACTGATCTAAATGATGAAATTACTTTTAAGTTATAAAAAAAAAAGGTATTAGCACCCTTACATTTTGAAATTAACAAAAAAAATTATGTAAGAATTTGCAAATTTTTTCAAATTATGTAAAAAAAATCGCAAAACTTTGGTTTACCTAAATTTGGGCAGGACTCATAAGGCAGGTAACTGGAATTAGTAATGGCTGCTCAAATTGAAATATAAGAATGTTAAAGTTTGAAGGGTTGAGCAACCAGAGGCTTGGCTGTAAAGACTCCAGCTTTCTGCTAATTTATTGGATTCCACCGATTAATATATGGAATATCAAATACAGAGAAATTGTAAGGGCAACTGAAACAGCTTTTAGTATTTTTAATTATAGAGCTCGATTCGACCATTGACTTTCCATCTAAAGTGCTACTTTAAGCCCCAGCGAGGCATGCCTGGACATGTAGTTCCACAAGTGACTCAGGGACACGGGTTGCTACCATGCTATTAGGTGAAGTGTGACTTGGTAGAGTGACTTGTAAATTGGATGTTTTTGGGGAAAACTAAGGTTGCCCCCTTCGTAATACGTAAAGTGACTGGTAGCAGATGGAGAGCTAAAGGTTGCATTATGGTTTGGACCTTAAAAGTAGTTAGAAAGTCAAAAGTTGCCTATCCGTAGAAGACCAGATGGACGTTGATAGGCAACAGAAGGAACAATATGAGTTTCATTGTCAATGTTCAATTTGGCATTGTTATTTGGAGAGGCGAGGTTTGCCCCATACGTGGTGGGCAATACGGGGCCATGATAGGCAGATGGAAAGATAAAGGAGGAATTCGCTCATGGTAAGGACTGACGGTTAACCGGTTCTCACCTGTTCCATAGGGTTAATGCTTGAGGATCATTGGATCACTTGCATGGGGCCACCCTCCTCTCGCTGTTCTGTCGCTCCCTGAAACTTTGGAGGGCTTTCTTGTTCTGGAAGTCGATCAGAGCCATGGTGATGGCCGCGTTCCAGCTGCTTTCATCGGGGCAGCGGAAATCTATCTCCTTGTTGTCCATGGTGACAATGGTGAAGTAGATGTATTTGCCCGTCCTCTCCACACAATCCAGCTTCTTTATGGTCTGGAACTTGAGCTCCTTGCACTTGCTCCTCTTTTGGCTGTCGGCGAACATGTTAAGGCTCTCTTTGGTCAAGACGCAGAGCTTTTTCCTCCAGAATTGGAGGAGGTTGTCGCTCCTTTTCTCCAGCTCGCCTTCCATGATCACATCGGAGACCTGCATTTTCATTCTCTGTTGGGCTGCTTTTTTTGGGGGGCAATCGCTTGGGCGCTGGTCCACTGTTGGTATTGGGAGCTTGGTGGCTTGGAGCGGTCCTGGGGACAGATGGCAAGTCTTGGGAGCTTGAGGGGGCTTGTGCCTGCCTCTGCAGCTAGGTGTGTGAATGAGAGGAATGAGGAGATAGCTTAGAATTTATGTCACTTCTCACGCCACTCCTTCCCAACCCTCCAGTGACGAGTAGAGGAATGCAGTTCCTCCCAGTGCTTAGTCACTGGTCTCCTTCATGTGTCTGGGATTGCACTCACGCACTGTCACACCCACAGGGCTGCTAAACATTAGCTTCAGCTTCATTCATAAATGAAGCCAGGGAAAGGAAAGGAGATACCTCTCTCTCTCTCTAATTCCTGATCCCAAAAGCTTTCTGACAAATGGCTCACCGCAAGCATCCGAACCCAGCTGAGGCGAACGCCTTTACGAAAACGGCAACCTTCTGCTGCAGGATTAGGGTACCCATATAATGAGGAAGGATTGCTTGTGGAATGCTGGCCAATGGCAGCCCACACAATGGATCTGATACAAAAAAAAAAAAAAACAAAATCCATATTTTAGGGGTCGTTTACACCGCGTACGGTTTCATTGCAGTACAAACGCATAAACAAGAAAAATTCATGTATTTCAAAAAGCCTAGTTAACATTATGGAGCGTTTACGTGCGTTTAAGTCACAACCTGCTGCATTTTTTTTGTGAATGCTTTCATGTTACCAGAGCCTACTAAAGAGAAATATAAACTATTTTGGAAAACTACACATTGAACAAAGGGGACTGCGGTGTAAATGACGCCTGTTAACCACTTCAATACCAGGCACTTTTACCCCCCTTCCTGCCCAAGCCAATTTTACAGCTTTCAGCGCTGTCGCACTTTTTTTTTTTTAAATCAGACGGTTTTTATTGCAAAGTAATGCCGCGTACACACGGTAGGACTTTACGGCAGACTTTTCGACTGACTTTACGACGGACTTTCTGAATGAAAGGACTTGCCTACACGCAATCCACCAAAGTCCGTCGAAATCGTACGTGATGACGTACGACCGGACTAAAACAAGGAAGTTCATAGCCAGTAGCCAATAGCTGCCCTAGCGTGGCTTTTTGTCCGTCGAACTAGCATACAGACGAGCGGACTTTTCGACCGGACTCGATTTCGACGGATAGATTTAAAACATGTTTCAAATCTAAGTCCGTCCAACTTTTGAGAAAGCAAAGTCCGCTGGAGCCCACACACGATCGAATTGTCCGTCGAAATCCCGTCCGCCGGGCAATGTCTGCCGTAAAGTCCGCTCGTGTGTACGCGGCATAAGAAGCATATCCATGAAAGTATGGTATTACACTTCAGTTCGTGAACATAAAAAACAAGTAAATAGGAAAAAGTAACCTGTACATTTAGAAACCTCGTATAGGTGAGTAAATATCACACGGTTTAAGTTGTATTCATTTGCGAATGGCTGTACTCCAGAGCCTCTATGCAGCGCCCCATTCATCCAAGTTTTGCTAGCATTTTCCCTCGTATTAAGCACGGTCGCACTTTGAATGACAATTGTGCGGTCATGCAACATTGTACCAGTATGTATCTTTTACTGTTTTTTGAGCTTTCTTTTGATGGTATTTAATCACCACTGGGATTTTTTTTTTTTTTTTTTGCTAAACAAATAAAAAAAGACCAAACATTTAAAAAAAAAAAAAAGTTTTCTTTGTTTCTGTTATAAAATTTTACAAATAAGTAATGCTTCTTCTTCACTGATTTGTGCTGATGAGGCTTCACTGATAGGCACTGATAAGCTGCACTGATGGGCACTGATGAGGAGGCACTGATGAGGCTGCACTGATGGGCACTGATGAGGCTGCAATGATGGGCACTGATGAGGCTGAACTGATGGGCACTGATATGCAGCACTGATGAACACTGATTGGCACTGATGGGGATCCACTGATAATCAGGGTACTGATGGGGATCCACTGATGACCAGTGCCCTGAGTATCAATGTAAATGTCCCCTGTCACTGGCTCACCTTGTGCCAGTTACCGCATTCCGTACTCACTGCCCGTTTTGGTAAGTGTGCTTGGCCAAATATTCATACTAAAATATTACTTATTTTTCATCCCTCTCTATACAGAGTGTGGTTTACTATATTTATATATTCTACAGCAAACTGTCGCATCTGCTCCTGATGAGTGGACATATTCACGAAACGCGTCGAGCTATGAGCTACATCTGATGCTACAGCTATACCAATTATGTCCTGTCATATATTTATATCATGTGATCACAGATACAGTTATCGGGCATGCCACCCTTGGCACCTGCAGGCCATACTACTGTTTTATATGTAATTATCTTTACCATCATGTATCCATTTTGATATGTCTTCATCTATGTGTATTCTTTTATTTATCATGCCTATATCTTGTGCAACTTATATGTGTATATATATGAAATTATTCCTCTACCGTGACTATGTTACAAATAAAAAACCTTTGTACTCTTTCCTCCACATTTTTACTGCTTCATTTAAAGCCCCAAATTTCCCTTTGTTATGTACCTGTCACAGGAGAGCTGATTATCGTTTTTCCTTTCCTCGCACAGTGACAGCTCTGAGGAAAGAAAATGCTGATACCTGGCATTTGTTTACAGGGGATCAGCTGTGATTGGACACAGCTGATCACATGGTAAAGGGCTGCTGTAATTGGCCCTTTACCTTGATCACAGAGAGCGCCGGGTGATTGGACACAGCTGATCACATGGTAAAGGGCTGCTGTAATTGGCCCTTTACCTTGATCACAGAGAGCGCCCGGTGATTGGACACAGCTGATCACATGGCAAAGGGCTGCTGTAATTGGCCCTTTACCGTGATCACAGAGAGCGCCGGGTGATTGGACACAGCTGATCACATGGTAAAGGGCTGCTGTAATTGGCCCTTTACGTTGATCACAGAGAGCGCCGGGTGATTGGACACAGCTGATCACATGGTAAAGGGCTGCTGTAATTGGCCCTTTACCTTGATCACAGAGAGCGCCCGGTGATTGGACACAGCTGATCACATGGTAAAGGGCTGCTGTAATTGGCCCTTTACCTTGATCACAGAGAGCGCCCGGTGATTGGACACAGCTGATCACATGGTAAAGGGCTGCTGTAATTGGCCCTTTACCTTGATCACAGAGAGCGCCCGGTGATTGGACACAGCTGATCACATGGTAAAGGGCTGCTGTAATTGGCCCTTTACCTTGATCACAGAGAGCGCCCGATTGCACGCGGGGGTTTTGGGAGGACGTCAATAGATGCCCTCCCAGAACTGGACAGCCGCACTGTAGCTCGGGCAGCAAGTGGTTAAACTTTAGACGTGCAAATAGCAGGAGCAACCTCCTGTGCTCAGGGTAGATGTTCTGGAAATGGGGAACCTTATATCTTCAACAGCTTGAACCTCAGCAAGACTTTGCAGCCTCGTTAGGACTGGGGAAACCCAAAAGGAACACTAGAAAAATTAAAACAGAGGGCGCACCAGCCTTGAGGATTACCTTTTTAAATCCTTTGATTGAAAAAATAAAACAGAGTTTTCCGCATCGACTGGTCCACCTTATCGATACCAAAGTGAGAAGTACACTTCAAATGGCTGATGCATTTCAAGGGTAGGTCCCCTCAGAGGAAGCTCTATTGAAGAGGGAACCTACCTTCGAAATGCGTCATCCATTTGAAGTGTCTTCACCATGTTGGGATTGGTATGGTGGACCAGGCGATATGGAACACTGTGGAGATTGATGAGCTTAATATCATACGCTGTTTGTGAGTACACATTTGTTTTATTTCTTCAATAAATGCCTTCTGATAAGAGGCATGGAGGAGCTCAGCTATGAGGAAAGATTAGAGGAACTGAATTTATTCTCTCTTGAGAAGAGGAGAATAAGGGGGGATATGATCACCATGTATAAATATATAAGGTGTCCATATAGTGATCTTGGTGTTGAGTTATTCAGTTTACGGTCATCACAGAGGACAAGGGGGCACTCTTTTTGTCTGGAGGAAAAGAGATTTCATCTCCAAATCCGGAAAGGTTTCTTCACAGTAAGAGCTGTGAAAATGTGGAATAGACTCCCTCCAGAGGTGGTTCTGGCCAGCTCAGTAGATTGCTTTAAGAAAGTCCTGGATTCTTTCCTAAATGTATACAATATAACTGGGTACTGACATTTATAGGTAAAGTTGATCCAGGGAAAATCCCATTGCCTCTCTGGGATCAGGAATTTTTTCCCCTGCAGTAGCAAATTGGGTCATGCTTTTCTGGGGGGGTTTCGCCTTCCTCTGGATCAACTGTGGATATAGGATTGGGTATATAGGATTGTATGATATTTTTGATTTTATTTATTTATTTATTTTATTTTATTTTTTTTATGGTCGAACTAGATAGACTTGTGTCTTTTTTCAACCTGACTGACAAACTATGTAAAAGGATTTATAAAGGTAATGCACAAGGCCGGTGCGCCCTCCGTTTTTGTTTTTCAAAACCTCAGCCATACCTGTAAAGAGCCTTTCTCGTTTTTCCGATCAAAAAGCTGTGGTGTTTTTGACCCCCTTTATGTTACACCGACCAGAAGAACGTGGGGGGCGTAGAAAAATGGTGAGCATCATCGGTCACATACGATCATTTGGTGCGAGACGGCAACTCAATTTCCTTAACGGCATCAACGTTTTTTTGTTATGTTTATCTTCTAAACAACTGCTTGACGCTCTCCTTGGGTCAAAGTACATCGTTCCACTTGAGGTTATTAGGAGATTTGATTGTTTTATTGATTGTAAAATCATATAAATCTCATTTCTGCATACAGATGTATGGTCTGTACACCAGTCGTAACATTGAGAAGGTTGTCCGGACATGCTTGGACATGCACTCTTTAAACACAAGCTGCATACTGATCAATGTGATAGTGGCGTGCTGGCCTAGCTCCACCAGTACTGGAGGGTGATAGTAGGCCAAAGCTTGTCAGTAGTACATACTGTACTATAATTGCTAACATGTACCTGGGCTCATTGTGCACAATAGTGTCTCATCACAGGACCTCAAAAGATTATACCCAAATATGACAGATGTACAAAGATGGGTAGCACTCTCCCAAATAGGCTGCCAGGTTTGGTTAGGCAAATTTAGTTCTGTGGCTCTCCTAGGGTTGCCACCTTTTCTTCAAGCCAAACCCGAACATTTTAGCGGCCTGGGACACCTTTGGGCGCCCCCAAGGAGAGTAGTAATGCGGAGTGCAAAGCGTGCCGCAGCGAACAGTGGGTGTGGCCAAATTGCTCTTGTTGACATCATCGCTCTGCCCTCCCCCCCCCCAGTGATGCCGAACTTGCCCCCAGACAGCCGCCTACAGCTCCCAGATGGCAACAGATTTGTGTGCGACTATCTCGGTTACTTGGGGAGCCACAGTCCGGTCTGAATAATGTGTCCGGGTTTCAGTCCACCTGAAACCCCGGACACATGATGATTTAAAACCCCGACTGTCCGGGCAGGGGCAGACTGACCATTGAGCAACTCGGGCACTGCCCGAGGGCCCTGGGCCACTAGGGGGCTCCATCAGGGTTGCCAGCCTCAGTAAAACCAGGGACAGTATGTATAAATCTGTGTTTTTTTTTACATCTGTCTGTGTATACTGTGTGATTGTATACTGTGTGTGTGTATACTGTGTGTGTATACTGTTTGGCCCCATAATCTCTGATTGCCTGGGGGCCCCATAATCTCCTATTTCCCAGGGGCCACATGAGTTATCAGTCCGCCCCTGTGTCCGGGTGAATCCAGGACAGGTGGCAACCCTAGTCATGAGGGACGTATAGAGGCTGCCGTTTTGACCCCCACTCCTTCTCCTGACTGTCATGCTGATTCCCTTGGTTTCAGCGCTCTCTAATACACACGATCGGAAATTTCTGCCAGCAAAAGTCCGCTTTTGGTCGGAAATTCCTACCATGTGTATGCTCCATTGGACTTTTGCTGGCAAGATTTTCCACCAGCAAAAGATCGAGAGCAGGTTTTCTATTTTTCGGAAATTCCATTCACCTGTATGCAATTCCGACGTGCAAAAAAAACCACGCACGCTCGGAAACAAGCACGAGATGGAAGCGCTCGGTCTGGATTAGCAGAAGGAGCCCAAAGGGTGGCGCGCTTCGTATGGAACTTCCCTTTTCTAGCGCCGTCGTACGTGTTGTACGTCTCCGCGTTATTGAGATAAGGAAAAGGCGAAAGGCAAACCTAGGTTATTAAAACAGTGCCACATCCAATAATAAAGATACACACAAAAAGGGTTCCCCTGGGTCAACTTTTAAGGCACTTAGTAATGTCCTATGTAAAAATATACCAAAATATGCAACAATATAATAGCAAACAAATTTTATTTATGAATAAACAACGTTTAAAAAATTGTAACGAAACATTGATATATCTAAGCAATTCGTTTCTATCACCATACAAGGTGGATACATGAAAAGAACTCTTCTCACAACCAACGCGTTTCGGAATATAGTTTAGTCCTTCTTCAGGACGGTCGAAAGTTGAGAGAACTTTTGTGTGACCGTGTGTATGCAAGGCAAGCTTGAGCGGATTTCCGTCAGGAAAAACCATTCAAGGTCTTTCCGAAGAAAATTCCGATCGTGTGTACGCGGTCATAAGTCACTGAACCTGAATAAATATGCGAATTAGGAATTGTGACTTCACTGGCTGCATTATGGTCCCCAGACAGTACAGACGCCAGAGGGGAGGGACAAAAGCGTACAGCACTCCACCCAAAACGTGGGTACAGCTCCTCTTTGAACATGATATACACTGTACATAATGGTTGGAGATCTCGCGCTGAGGATGACGGATGGAATAAAGATTGACTCAGCTCTGCACAAATATTACAATGACCGCTGTCACCGCGATCAGTACACACAGGCTGACTTTTACTAATGAAAAATCTGAATGACCATTTACCGGTAAGAAAAAAAACTTTCCAGTAAACCTGCTCCATTTTGCTCTATGGAAAAACCCTACAAGTTCCAGGAGTCACAGGGGATCTCTGAACCCTCCTCACAGGTGGACATCCCCCAGGTGTCTGCATTGTCCTACAACAGAAGAGAAGAAATGAAAATAAAAGGAAAAGTTATCACTGAAAGTAAAAGGTGTGTGGTCACTCCATGCAAGTCTTCAAGAATACACATTGGCACCATAGGGTGGGCGTGGGAGGCAATGGCCCCCCAAAATAATTATATGCCCCCCCCCCATGTCTTTCATATAGCATTCCCTATTATTTGTTCTACAGAGGGTGTGAAACTTCTTGTATTGTTAATCTTTCTATCTCTGTGTAGCACATGATGTCTTGTCTCTGTAATGCCCCGTACACACGGTCAGACATTGATCAGACATTGATCAGACATTGATCAGACATTGATCGGACATTGATCGGACATTGATCAGACATTGATCGGACATTGATCGGACATTGATCAGACATTGATCGGACATTGATCGGACATTGATCGGACATTGATCAGACATTGATCGGACATTGATCGGACATTGATCGGACATTTCGACAACAAAATCCTTGAATTTTTTCTGACGGATGTTGGCACAGACTTGTCTTGCATACACACGGTCACACAAAGTTGGTCGGAAATTCCGAACGTCAAGAACGCGGTGACGTAACAACGCGTACGACGAGCCGAGAAAAATTAAGTTCAATAGCCAGTGCGGCTCTGCTGCTTGATTCCGAGCATGCGTGGCACTTTGTGCGTCGGGATTGTGTACACACGATCGGAATTTTGTTGTCGTAAAATTTGAGATCCAGATCTCAAATTTTGTGCGACGGAAATTCCAGTGGAAAATGTCTGATGGAGCCCTACACACGGTCGGAATTTTCCGACAAAAGGCTCCCATCGAACGTTTTCCGTCGGAAGATCCGACCGTGTGTACGGGGCATAAGAGTGCATTTACTTTGTGCATTGTGTTAAGGCAGAAATGGGCTGCCCTATGCATGTTATGCGCGATAAGTGTGCAAAAACCCCCACACATTTCAAATACGATAGGTGTGAATGGAGAATGGATGTAAAAGTGGGCGTGCACACAGGATGTGCCAGGTGTGCCTGGGCACACCCTAATCACCCCGTGCACATTAGCTTTATCGCTCTGTTCAAACCTATGTCCCAGAACTGGAGCCCTGGGGACAGCTGAAATACTAGATGGTGCTATGGTTGCCACCTCATCCCTTTAAACCCAAACACATATTAATTACACAGGTTCTGTGGCTGATTAAGGTGGTAATTAAACTCACTTGGTGCCTTATCTGCATTTAATTAGCCTCAGAACCTGTGTAATTCATAGGTGTTCGGGTTTAAAGGGATGAGGTGGCAACTCTAGATGGTGCCCAACACGCAGAGTGGCATGGGGGTGTGGTGAGCTGGCACAGAAAGGAAGAGTGCATTCTGGGCGGAGTTATCTCCACCCCAGTACAAGCAAAGTCCCGGCCAGGAGCCGGTGATCATGTACTGTAAGTGATCGCAATGGGGGAGAGGGCTGTGATTGAGAAAAGGGTTAACATTCATTGCCATTACCACTAACACAGGAGTGGGGGATGGGAGTTAACCTTCACTGCCATGACCACTAATGCAGATGGAGAATTAACTTTCACTGACCCTGACCTCCCCTGCATTGGTGGTCAATGGCAGTAAAATTTAACACCCCCCCCCCCCCCGTGCTTCAGGTCACCATCTTCCTGGTAGGGGCCCCAGTGCATTACTTTGCATATATATATATATATATATATATATATATATATATATATATATATATATATATATATATATATATATATATATATATACTATATTGTCCAAAGTATTGTGACGCCTGCCTTTACACGCACATGAACTTTAATGGCATCCCAGTCTTAGTCCGTAGGGTTCAATATTGAGTTGGCCCGCCCTTTGCAGCTATAACAGCATCAACGCCTCTAGGAAAGGCTGTCCACAAGGTTTAGGAGTGTGTCTATGGGAATGTTTGACCATTCTTCCAGAAGAGCATTTGTGAGGTCAGGCACTGATGTTGGATGAGAATGCCTGGCTCGCAGTCTCCACTCAAACTCATCCCAAAGCTGTTCTATCGGGTTGAGGTCAGGACTCTGTGCAGGCCAGTCAAGTTCCTCCACCCCAAACTCGCTTATCCATGTCTTTTACGGACCTTGCTTTGTGCACTGGTGAGCAGTCATGTTGGAACAGGAAGGGGCCATCCCCAAACTGTTCCCACAAAGTTGGGAGCATGAAATTGTCTTGGTATGCTGACACCTTAAAAGTTCCCTTTACTGGAACTAAGGGGACAAACCCAACCCCTGAAAAACAACCCCCACACCATAATCCCCCCCTCCACCAAACAATTTGGACCAGTTACACAACCGACCGCTTCCGGCTCGTCCTTGCTTCCGAGCATGCGTGTTTGTACTTTGGACTTTTGTCCGACGGACTTGTGTACACACACGCTCGGAAAATCCGACAACACACATTTGTCCGCGGAAAATTTTAAAGCCTGCCATCCAACATTTGTCTGAGGAAAATCAGACAACAATTGTCCGATGGAGCGTACACACGGTCGGATTTTCCACCAACAGCCTGACATCACACAATTCCCGTCGGAAAATCGGATCGTGTGTACGTGGCTTAAGACTGGGATGCCATTAAAGTTCATGTGTTTGTAAAGGCAGGTGTCCCAATACCTTTGGTAATATAGTGTGTGTGTATATATATATATATATATATATATATATATATATATACACATAACACACACACAGGCATTTGTGTTTGAACTTTCAGATGCACACCCTAATGCAACACCTATGCCTACAGGCCAACAAATCTCTGCACATGTGTTCCTCCATGCTAAAACTTGTATCTAAAACAGGCTCAATGGTCCCAGAATCCTCACCATGGACGGTATAGAGATAAGGATCTTTTTTTCAGCTTCCTAATTTGCACATATGCTACAGATCACAGAGTATGGAAACCAGAGAGTCAGCATAATTGTCCGAAAATCTACCCGATTTTCCCCTACTTTATCCACTTTCAGACGATCCCTGAAAACTCACCTCTTCAGAGAAGCCTATCCGGCCCCCACCTAACAACTGTACATTTATCGTCTCCATCAGCACATCGCCCCACAGTTATTACCTCTTGTATCTCTTGACCTTCCCTCTTATGCCGCGTACGCACGATCGGAAATTCGGCCAGCAAAAGACCGATGAGAGCTTTTGGTCGGAAAATGCCACCGTGTGCACGCTCCATCGGACTTTTGCTGGCCGAATTCCAGCCAGCAAAAGATTGGGAGCAGGTTCTCAATTTTTCGGTCGGAAAAAGTTCCTATCCGAAAATGCTATCGCCTGACGCGCAAAATTCCTACGCATGCTCGGAAACAATTTGACGCATGCCTCGGAAGCATTGAACGTCATTTTCTCGGCTCGTCGTAGTGTTGTACGTCACCGCGTTCTTGATGGTCGAAAGTTCAGCGAACCTTTGTGTGACCCGTGTGTATGCAAGGCAAGCTTGAGCGGATTAGATTGTAAGCTCTAAGGAGCAGGGCCCTCTGATTCCTACTGTATTAAAGTGTATTGTATTTGTACTGTCTACCCTCAAGTTGTAAAGCGCTACGTAAACTGTTTGGCGCTATATAAATCCTGTATAATAATAATAATTGCCAGGCAGCTAGCATCATTCCAAAGGAGATCTGCAATGATGACAACTATGACAGGTTCACTTTAAGTAGACAAACTTCTACCCAAGATAAACACAAGGGTTATCTAGCAGCGATTGCCATTTAATCAGAATGAAGGCAATTGTCCCAGAGATATCGCTGCAATGTATCAGTAACTATCATGTAGCCACTTTGCTCCGGTTTGGGTCTACTTGTGTTGGCATGTGTCTCTGGGAGTGTCCCGGGAACAATAGCATGCAGGACATTCCTCGTGTACCTGATCTGTCGCTGCCTGCTGCTCCCGATAAATACACCTAGACACCAAACAACTGCATGTCTGATCTTGAACAGATCATTATTAGAAGCAAGCATCAGCCAAAGGGGTAAATTTAGCATGAAAACACGCACAGTCTACACCTTCCCCTAGTTCAGGCACGGCAGGCGGGTTTTTTTTTTTCGTTCCTTGATCTATTATTTTAGTTCTGCTGTGTGTTCTACCCCAGGGCAATAGAAACAGGACCTGGACTGTATGATAGGCTAACGCAGGCATGGCCCAAAGGCTCACATGGAAGCTGCAAAGAAAGAAAAAGTAGCAGGTGAGCTTGTACCTGCCAAGTCTTCTAAAGATGGAAATTCCCTTTTAGTAAGGCCAGCAAAATTCCAGACAATTTAGACTGACCATATAAGGAAGAGTAGCAATATCAGAGGTCAAAACAATGGGCAGATCCCGAAAAATAGGCAGTATGCAAATTTTGACTTCAGTTGAAAGATGAACTTTGGTTGGGGTTAGGGTGAGGATTGGTGTTAGGGTGAGATATAACAGAAAGATGAATGAGAGCTATTGTTAGGGTAAAGGCTACTGTTATGCCCTGTACACACGGTCGCATTTTCTGACGGAAAATGTGTGATAGGACCTTGTTGTCGGAAATTCCGACCGTGTGTGGGCTCCATCACACATTTTCCATCGGAATTTCCGAGGGGAGGAGATAAAATTTTCCGACAACAAAATCCGCTGTCGGAAATTCCAATCGTGTGTACACAAATCCGAAGGACAAAGTGCCACGCATGCTCAGAATAAATTAAGAGATGAAAGCTATTGGCTACTGCCCCGTTTATAGTCCCGACGTACGTGTTTTACGTCACCGCGTTCAGAACCATTGGATTTTCCGACAACTTTGTGTGACCGTGTGTATGCAAGACAAGTTTGGGCCAACATCCGTCGGAAAAATCCATGGATTTTGTTGTCGGAATGTCCGATCAATGTCCGATCATGTGTACAGGGCATTAGAGTTAGCAAAAGGAATACAGTAGCCATTCTCAACCAGGGTTCCACGGAAGCCTATGGCAGGGTTGGCTAGGGGTTCCTTGAGCTGTGGCTAACTGACCTCCCATCTGATAGTGCCCATATAGGTCCAGATCCAACGCCACGTGGCAGAGCCAACAGCATGACTGCTAGGGTGTCATTCTGTCAGCTTCAAGAAGAGTTGAAGCTGTCATAGCTGCAAAGGGTGGGCCAACTCAATATTGAACCCTACGGACTAAGACTGGGATGCCACTAAAGTTCATGTGCGTGTAAAGGCAGGTGTCCCAATACTTTTGGTTTTATATATATATATATATATATATATATATATATATATATATATATATACATACATATATATATATATATATATATATATATATATATATATATATATATATATATATATATATATATATATATATATATATATATATATACATATATATATATATATATATATATATATACATATACATATATATATATACATATATATATATATATATATATATATATATATATATATATATATATATATACACACACAAACACACACAGGCATGTGTGTTTCAGCTTTCAGGTGCACAATCTAATGCAACATCTATGCCTACAGGGTCTCTTTAGAAAAAAACAAGAACAAATCTTTGCACATGTGTTCCTACATGCTGAAACTTTTATGTAGAAAAGGCCCAAAGGTCTCGGAATCCTCATCAGAGACAAGTATAGAAATAAGGATGTTTTTTTCACTTTCCAAATTTGCACATATGCTACAATTCACAGAGTATGGAAGTCAGAGAGTCAGCATTAATGCCAGGCAGCTAGCATCATTCGAAAGGAGATCTGCAATGGTGACCCCCTATGACAGGTTCACTTTAAGTAGACAAACTTCTACCCAAGAAACACAAAGGTTATTTAGCAGTGATCGGCATTCGATCAGAATGAAGTGAATTGACCCAGAGATATCCAGGGTTGGCTAGGTTCCTTGAGCTGTGGCTAACTGACCTTCCATCTGATAGTGTCCAGATCCAATGCCACTTAGCAGAGTCGGCAGCATGACTGCTAGGGTGTCATTCTGGCTACCCCTGTAAGGGTGCCATTCTTCCCACTTACCACCACCAATGTAAAGGGCATTTTTCAATGACCCCTGTGTCAGAAACCATGAATCAAACTGAGACAGAAGTACAGTTAAATCCCACTTGTTTAATAATAATAAAAAAAAGGTAAACGTAGTCAAAACATAGCCAGAGTTTAGGAGCATAGTCAGACAAGCCAAAACATCAGGGAGCCAGAGATGAGCGTAGTAGAACAGCAAGCAGGATCTGGAGCCAGAAAGAATGTCAGCCAAGCAAGTCTTTAACAGGAACACTGGAGAGTGTCTCTAGAGATGTTCTTAAGTAGGCAGGACTGACGAGCAGGATATCATCAGCAGGTGAGTCACTGTGGAGAGATAGGAGCTGGCAATTATCCGACAGCTGAGCGGCCAGCTCAGAGAAGGAAGGGGCTGAGCCCAGCCCTGACAGTACCCCCTCCTCAATGACCCCTCCCCCTCAGAGGACCACCAGGCTTGAGGGGAAAACATCTATGGAAATCACGGAGGAGGACAGGGCCGTACCCTTTCCAATGCACCAGGTACTCTATGCGCCCATGGAACCTACGAGAGTCAACAATGCACTGTACTTCATACTCCTCATGGTTCTTAACCTGTACAGCAGTGTTTCTCAACTCCAGTCCTCAAGGCGCACCAACAGGTCATGTTTTCAGGATTTCCCTCAGATGAAAAGGCTGTGGTAATTACTAAGGCAGTGAAACTGATCAAATCACCTGTGCAAAATAGTGGAAATCCTGAAAACATGACCTGTTGGTGCGCCTTGAGGACTGGAGTTGAGAAACACTGCTGTACAGGGTGAGGACGTGGTGCTGAGGTGGTAAAGTGGTTGCAGACCAAAGGTTTTAATAAGGAGACATGAAATACATTTGAGTTACGCATATTAGAAGGAAGGTCTAATGCATAAGCCACAGGGTTAATCCTGCAATGAATACGGAAAAGCCCAATAAACCGAGGTGCAAACTTCAGAGAGGGAACACAAAGTCGGAGGTTGCGAGATGACAGCCAGACCCTGTCCCCAACCTGGTAGGAAGGCGCAGGCAGGCGTCTTTGGTCAGCATGGAGTCTGTACCTATCATTAGCATGGTGCAAAGCCTCCGGACTTGTGCCCAAGTGGAACAAAGACCACGGAGATGCTCATCTAATGTAGGAATACTCTGCGGAACAAATGAGTCAGGCAACATGGAAGGTTGGAAACCATAGTTCGCCATAAACGGGGACAATCGGGAAGCATAATTAAATGGCACTTTTGTGAGCAAACTCCGCCCACGGTAAGAGGTCTGATCAGTTGTTATGATGGTCAGAAATATAGCATGTAGGAAATGCTCCAAAGACTGATTGGCTCGTTCTACGGCCCCATTAGACTGCGGGTGATACACAGAGGAGAAAGCAAGCTGAATTCCCAACTGTGAACAAAAGGCTCGCCAGAACCGAGACACAAACTGACTACCCCTGTCCGAGACAATCACCTTTGGTAGCCCATGTAAGCGAAAGATCTCCCGAGCAAAAATAGAAGCCAGTTCCTTAGAAGTGGGCAACTTCTTAAGTGGAATACAATGAGACATTTGAGAGAACCAGTCAACCACCATAAAGATAACGGTGTTGCCCTCCACACTCCACAATAAAATCCATAGACAGGTGGATCCAGGGCCTCTCTCCATTGGGTATGGGTTGTAGGAGGCCCACTGGAAGGTGTCGTGGAGTCTTACTCTGAGCACACACGGAACGGGCAGCTACGAAGGCAGTTACATCAGCTAGTAGATTAGGCCACCAGAATTGTTGGGAAATGGCCCAAAAGAGTTGATTCTTCCCAGGGTGGCCAGCAGCCTTGGGAAAATGGTAAGTATGGAGCACGGCAGTACAAAGACTCTCTGGGACAAAGCAGCGGTCACAAGGTTTCTCAGGCGGAGCATGAACCTGAGAAGCAAGAATTTTGTCACCCAAAGGAGAAGTGAGACTGGTGCGAACCGTAGCCAAATTACGATCAGGAGGAATCACGGGAACCGGAACCGACTCCATCTTGGAAGTGGAGGAAAATTGTCGTGACAAAGCGTCAGCTCTTACATTCTTAGTACCAGGTAAGAATGAGACAATGTCATTGAAACTATACAAGAAAAGAGTTCAGGGCGCGCTTCTGGGAGAGAGGCGTTTAGCCTCAGACAAGAATGTGAGATTCTTATGGTCAGTAAGAATGAGAACCGGCACAGTGGTACCTTCGAGGAGATATCTCCATTATTTCAGGACTAAAATGATCACTAACAACTCTCTGTCACCGATCTCTTAATTGCACTGGTGACAATTTCTTGGAAAAGTAGCCACAAGGATGCATAGCGCTCTCAGAGGTAGGACGTTGAGACAGAAGAGCGCCAACTCCAGTCTCAGAAGCATCAACCTCAAGGATAAAAGGTAACGTAGGATCAGGCTGTGCCAACACAGGAGCAGAAACAAAGGCAACCTTGAGACTCTCAAAGGCCTTAATGGACTCTGGAGACCAACACTGTGGGTTACCGTCCTTTCTGATCATATCAGTCAGGAGCTTGACCAGAGATGAGAAGTTACGAATAAACTTCCGATAATAGTTGGCAAAGCCAAGAAAAAGCTGCAGAGGACGTAAACCCACGGGTCGAGGCCACTGTAGGACTGCTGAAAGTTTCACTAGGTCCATCAAAAAACCAGCAATGGAAATGACATGACCCAGGAAATTAATCTGTTCATGATGGAATTCGCACTTCTCTAATTTACAATAGAGATTGTTCTCTCTTAGTTTCTGAAGCACACAACAGAAATAGGGTGAGACATAGTGGTGGAGTGAAGGTTAAAAGAAGGGTTAGAGTAAGGGCTAGAGTTAGGGTGATGGTTTTTTAGGGTTATGGTGAGGATTATTGTTAGATTTGGAGTGAGAGTTATCATTAGAGTTTGCAAGAATGTTAGGGCGAGGAATGTTAGATTTATCAAGAGGATTGTGCTGAAGATTGGTATTAGGGGAAGAGTGAGGATTAGGGTCAGAAATAATGTTAGAGCCAAGGTGAGGGTTAGCCTTGGGATGAGGTATCGTTTTGGGATTCGTGTTAGAGTTAATATTTGTGTTAGTGTTTGAAGTGGTGTTATGATGAGGCACAGTGTTGGGGTAATAGATAGTGCTGGGGCTAATGTGAGAGTTAGTGCTAGCATTTGTGCTAGAATTATGGTGACCAATAGTGTTAGGGATAGTCTTAGGGTGAGGGTTGATGTTAGGGATAGTTAGGGTGAGAGTTGGTGCTGAGGTAAGGGATAGTGTTTGGATGAGTCCTAGCAGTAGAGTGGGGGATAGTGTTAGACTTAGCAGGAGGGTAAGGGTTAGTGTTAGGGTTCCCAGGAGTGTTAAGGTTATATTGAGGATATGTACTGTGGATAGGGTTATTTTTAGTGTTTAAAGGGGCTTAGGGTGAGTGTTGGGATTAACAGTAGGGCCACAGCACCTGTGAATATCACCATTTAGGTGTGTCTGATAATTGGACTGTGTACATTTGCTTCTAATTAAAACATACAAGCCAGGAGCTGCAGAATTCTGAATACACGCCAACTTTTTTACACACCAATAAGAGACCCCACCCAACAGGTGGGATTCAACTGCCTGTGCAGCCTGCCATAATAGCCATACAATGGAGTCTCTAAATGAGGACTATGGGAGGCCCTGGCGCCTTATAGGAGGGGAATGAAACTTTTTTTAAAGGAACACTCCACCAAGCAATATTTGCATCTAAATTAATCTCATAATTGTAACCTTTTCCAAACTTTTTTAAATTAAAGTCATTACTTTTACATACGCCATGATGAAATTTCAGAGTACCATGGTCCTCCAAGACTGGTACAGCCCTGCTTTACCATACACATACAATGGAGCTGGCATATCATTTTTATAAAGTGGTAATTTGTTTTTTTTTGTATTGATATAAGTTTCATTCAATTGTATTTTTTTTTCCTCAGACTTTTTTATACTGTAACGCGAACACGTGTACAATATTATTGTTATCTTTGTCCCCACAAAAGCTTGTCACTAAAATGCCTTGTAAAGCAACGTGCAGTAAGGAAAGCCTCCTTTCCCTGCCGGTTATAGCTATGCGGAGAACTTGCTGGAACCGTACAAAACCAGTCCTGTGTACCAGAGGGACACATAGTGGTGTCAGGATGCAGGAAGAGGCCAAACATTGTGCTATCCTCCGGGCCTCCTCTAACAACATAGCAACCCATTCCTAAAAGTCAAACAGTTAAAGGGTCAGGTCACCCCAAACTAATATTTTAAGTGTTTGGTAGATTCTGGAGAGCTAAACCCCCTGACCGTCTCTTGGGGACTCTGTTGGTGAGATCTCTGCTCTGGGTTCCTAGATTAAGTTCCTGGGTCTGTATGCCTGATGTGCCCATTATGAGGGGTTCCCGCACCCACTGTCCCCATTTTGATGGTCTCTCACTATCCCTGGCCTGCACTGAGTTCTCGGGTCTAAACACTCGCTGTGTCCATTATGAGGGGTTTTCACCTACTCTGCACTAAGTACCCAGATCTACACACCTACTGTGCCTATTAGGAGGTATTCCTACCCTCTCTGTACTGAATTCCTGGGTCTCTACACCTGCTATGCTCATTATGAGGGGCTCCCACCATCCCTTGGCTGAGTTTTTGGGTCTGCACACATGCTGTGCCCATTATGAGGGGTTCCCACTATCCCTACACTGCTTTCCTGGTTCTGCTCTGTCCATTATGAGTGGCTTCCACCATCCCTGTGCTGAGTTCCAAGGTCTGTACACCTGCTGTGCCCATTATGAGGAGCTCCCACCATCCCTGTGCTGAGTTCCAAGGTCTGTACACCTGCTGTGCCCATTATGAGGAGCTCCCACCATCCCTGTGCTGAGTTCCAAGGTCTGTACACCTGCTGTGCCCATTATGAGGAGCTCCCACCATCCCTGTGCTGAGTTCCCAGGTCTGTACACCTGCTGTGCCCATTATGAGGAGCTCCCACCATCCCTGTGCTGAGTTTACAGGTCTGTACACCTGCTGTGCCCATTATGAGGGGCTCCCACCATCCCTGTGCTGAGTTCCCAGGTCTGTACACCCGCTGTGCCCATTATGAGGAGCTCCCGCCATCCCTGTGCTGAGTTTCCAGGTCTGTACACCTGCTGTGCCCATTATGAGGAGCTCCCGCCATCACTGTGCTGAGTTCCCAGGTCTGTACACTTGCTGTGCCCATTATGAGGAGTTCCCACCATCCCTGTGCTGAGTTCCCAGGTCTGTACACCTGCTGTGCCCATTACGAGGAGCTCCCACCATCCCTGTGCTGAGTTCCCAGGTCTGTACACCTGCTGTGCCCATTATGAGGAGCCCCCACCATCCCTGTGCTGGATTCCACAGCGGGGACCTGGGACAGCAGAATCTTCAGCTGGACTGCCAGTAAGGTCATCAGCCCTTTTTTGCTGAGACCTCTCTTCCCCGGGGAAGAACCCTGCTCTCTGAGGCTCCAAACTATTTATGAACTCTTCCACCAAAATCTGGGCACAACTCCACAGGGATTGGCTAGGGCTGGATAAATACTCAGGCTACTCATTTGACACTCCAACCCACTACATTCTGGAAGCCTCCAGAAGACGGGGGAAGCAATCAAACTCGCAGCCTGCAGAGCCCAGAGCAGCCCAAAGTAATCACATGCTGCTCTTTGGATTACAGGTGAGCAACGAGAGTGAGAGAAAGAGAGCTGTGCATGTTTTTATAAGCCAAGGCTAATGACCGGAAAAGGAAACAGGAAGTGGGCTGTATGAGGTAGTTACTGGCAGAAGAAAAATGTTTTACTATCCAAAGTAAAAACAACAACAAGGGCAGAAGATTTAATAGATGGAAAGTTGAAAAAAGACTGAAGTTCTGCTTTAATGACTTAGTACATAAAATATATGCAGTATTATATAAGATAATCATATTATATATACTATAATATAATATATACAATCATTATAGTTATAACAACCCACAGCAACCAGTAAGAAGCCATTTTTATTGTTCTCATTGCTATAATCAGATCTAATTGCTACAGGAATAAATGTATAGTCACATACCTGTAATTAGATTTGATTATAGTATATCATATATACAGGTATAAATGGCTATATAATTATCATAAATATAATCAAAATAATGTAACGGACAGATTTAAACCAAAAGTGTTGGTCGGGTGTTGGGCTTTAAACACGGTGCAGGTCTAGTTGTAAAAAGCCAGAGACAGCCAGGCAGCTAGCATTTTCCCCGGTAATGATCACAGGTAATTATTCCAAATCGCGGAGTGTGAATGTGACCTTGGGAAAATCCTGTCCGCTTTGTCCTTTGTACGTTTTTGTAAAAACTCGCATTACGTTATAGTCAATAGAGAATGCATTAAATTATATTCCGTTATAGCGATTTTATATTCAATATTGATTATTGTATATATTTATAGTAATTTTTTGTTCACTATTTTTTATTTTGTTTTATATTTCTATATTTATACTCATTATTATCAGCATTTTTATTTTACTTTTTGTATTTTTGTACTTATAGTCATATTATATTCAATATTTTTTTAAATATATTTTTATATTTATACTCATTACATTCAGCATTTTTATTTTACTTTTTGTATTTTTGTATTTATAGTCATGTTATATTCAAAATTTTTCTATATATATTTTTATATTTATACTCATTATATTCAGCATTTTTTTTTTACTTCTTGTATTTTTGTACTTATAGTCATATTATATTCAATAGTTTTTTAAATATATTTTTATATTTATACTCATTACATTCAGCATTATTTTTATTTTACTTTTTGTATTTTTGTATTTATAGTTATATTATATTCAATAGTTTTTTATATATATTTTTATATTCATACTCGTTATATTCAGTATTTTTTTTTACTTTTTGTATTTATATTCATATTATATTCAATATTTTTTTTAAATATTTTTATATTTATACTCATTATTTTCAGCATTTTTATTTTACTTTTTTTTTATTTTTAGTCATATTATATTTATTTTTTTATATATATATTTTAAAAATGTATAGTCATATTATATGCAATATTTTTTATATATTTTTATATTTACTTCATACTCCTTACATTCAGCATTTTTAATTGACTTTTTGTATTTTTGTATTTATAGTCATATTATATTCAATAGGTTTTTACATATATTTTTATATTTATACTCCATATATTCAGTATTTTTTTTTTTTTTACTTTTTGTATTTTTGTATTTATAGTCATATTATCTTCAATGTTTTTTTAAATATATTTTTATATTTATACTCATTATTTTCAGCATTTTTATTTTTTTTTTTTTTATTTATAGTCATATTATATTTAATATTTTTTATATATATTTTTAAATTTATAGTCATATTATATGCAATATTTTTTTATATATTTTTATATTTACTGTATACTCATTATATTCAGCCGTTTTATTTTACTTTTTGTATTTATAGTCATATAATATTCAATATATATTTTATATATTTTTATATTAATACTCATTATATTCAGCATATTATTTTACTTTTTGCATTTATGTATTTATAGTCATATTATATTAAATATATTTTTTTAATATATTTTTATATATTCTAGATTGTAAGGGCCCTCTGATCCCTCCTGTATTGATTTGTATTGTAAGTGTACTGTTTGTGTACCTTAAAGCGCTGCGCAAACTGTTGGCGCTATATAAATCCTGTATAATAATAATAATATGGAGCCAAGTGGTTGTAAATCTCAGACATGAAATATGAGCAAAGCATATCCCTCTATAGTGTGTACTTGTCTCAACGGCTATATAATTATCATAAATATAATCAAAATAATTAACGTAACGGACAGATTTAAACCAAAAGTGTTGACCGGAGTTGGGCTTTAAACACAGCGCAGGTCTAGTTGTAAAAAGCCAGAGACAGCCAGGCAGCTAGCATTTTCCCCCGGTAACGATCAATGGCATATGGATCTTTTTTTAATGCATCGTTTATTGGTGTGTCACGCAGTCGAGACATATATACAAGAAGCGGGATGACGCCATCCTCCATTGCGATGCCCGTGTAACGTCGACGCCGTTTCGCAAACGTCTCCCCGATGCGTCTGCAGCAGCAGCAGGCAAAACAATGGGGCCCTTTGAGGCTGCCTGTACGGGGGACACAGGGCCGTGCACATGTAAGGACATGTCCCAGCTCTGGAATTTGTTTCCCTTCTGTAAATAAAAGTTCCTCCCACGCTTCGCCGGGCTACCAGATGAAATCTGATCTGTGCTGGAAACTTCAAAAAATATTCTGGGCGTTCACCAGTAAAAAA
Source organism: Lithobates clamitans (assembly GCA_037952925.1). NCBI lineage: Eukaryota > Metazoa > Chordata > Amphibia > Anura > Ranidae > Lithobates > Lithobates clamitans. Next base: position 257,375 of record JBBGZY010002832.1, read on the forward strand.
AAAAAAAAGAAAAAAAAAGTTGTTGGCTCAAAGCCAAGAGTTCCTCCACACCCTTTAGTTTCCCAGCTCCAAGCAGAGAAACGAAGATGAGTGCGAGAAAGGAAAGCGCAACTACAGGCGTTCTAGGGGGCCCCAACTCACCGCCGCCTTTTTATGTGCGCTACGACGCAGGGTCACAGTGCACTAGCAGTACCGCTACACTTTACATCAGTGCTTTGCGTTAGGGGGCAGTGCATCCGTTCATATGATCGCGTAGCAGGAATGAGCGTTCCCGCTAAGCGATTTTGACGGCGCGGTGTCGCATAAGGCGCCAGTTCACTTGAATGGGCTGCCCTATGTGTGTTTGTCACCCAAAAGAAGCTCCTGCTCCTTTTCTGTCAACAAGCTCTTTGCGTTTTTCAAAGGCGTGGTTTGCCGCGCGACAATCACGGCAGAATTGTGTCGCGTTTGGAGGTGCCATTGAAAGATAATGGCACCCAAATGTGCACCGCGCGGCGCATTGTGCTGCAAATGCTGTGCGATTTGAAAACGTCGGCACAATGGCGATGATTCTGCACGCGATTCCAAATCGCAAAGTGTGAACTTGACCTTAGTAAAATCATGTCCACTGTGTCCTTTGTGCGTTTTTATAAAAAGTCGCATTACGTTGTAGTCAATAGAAAATGCATTGAATTATATTCCGTCATAGCAATTTTATATCCAATGTAGTTTATTAAATATACTTATAGTCATTTTATGTTATATTTATGTATATATTTTTATGTATTTTTAAAAAAAAAAATTATATTTCTACATTTATATTCAGTATTTTTATATATATATATATATATATATATATATATATATATATATACATATATATATATATATATATTTTATAACTATATATATTTTTTTTTTCTATATCTATACTCATTATATTCAGTATTTTTATTTTACTTTTTGTATTTTTATATTTATAGTCTTATTATATTCAATATATTTTTATTATATATTTATAACTATATATATTTATATTTTATATTTTTTTATATTTATACTCATTATATTCAGTATTTTTATTTTACTTTTTTTATTTTTTCATATTATATTCAATATATATATATATATATATATATATATATATATATATATATATATATATATATATATATATATATATATATATATTTATTTATTGATTTATTTATTTATTTTTTGTATAACTATATATATTTATATTTTATATTGTTTTATATATATATATATATTTATACTCATTATATTCAGTATTTTTGTTTTACTTGTTGTATTTTTTATATTTTTATAGTCATATTATATTCAATACATTTTTATATATATTTTTTATGATGTTATATATTTATATTTTATATTGCTTTAAATTTATACACATTATATTCAGTATTTTTATTTAACTTTTTGTATTTTTATATTTTTATAGTCACATTATATTCAATTTTTTTTATATATTGTTATACTTATACTCATTATATATAGTTTTTTTTTTTTTAACTTTTTGTATTTCTATATTTATAGTCATATTATATTCAATATTTTTTAAATATATTTTTATATTTATACTCATTATATTCATTTTTTTAATGTATATTTTTATATTTATACTCATATATACTCATTCTGCCTGTGATTCCAAATTGCAATGTGTGAATGGAGCCGTTGTAAACCTCAGACATGAAATATGAACAAAGCATATCTCTCTATAGCGGGGGGGGGGTGTCAGCAACCAGTTGATCTCGGCTTGCTGACCTGCCATTCCAATCCAGAGCATACATCCCACCTCCTTCAAGTACAAATCTGCCCCCCATGCTGAAACCCCGCCCCCCTACCCCCCCCCCCTCCAAGCTCAAGTCCTCCCTCTCTGCAAATCTCCCCAGCACACCCCCCCCCCACCCAAAAAAAAACTCCCCCATCTAGCATAAAACCTCTACCCCTCAAATGTCCCTTCATAAATCCTCTCCCCCCACTCAAAGGTGTGAGGAGGTGACACTGTGCCCGGTGATCTGTGACTTCTCCCATGTTGTTCAGGTAGATCTCCACCTCTTTAAGGTTACCCACCCCTGCTGCTCTATAGTGTGTGCTTATCTCAATCCAGAGCACCAAGAGCCATTTCTGTCTGCTGCTTCCTTCCTCCTCTATCGGCATGAATCGCTTCTGACAAGTTTTCCTGACACCAAGAGAAAAATGGAGACAAGGGAGGGACCTTCAGCACACAGCCTGTGATTGACAGCCTCAGGGTTGTTCCTGTGTGCTGTTTAAAGGGGTGTGTGTGTGTGTATGTGGGGGGGGGGGTTGTTTGTGTCCAGTCCCTCCAATCAGCTCTCTCCTCACTGAGCTCTGTAGAGCGTGACTTCAGCTCTCCACCCCCTTTTTTTCTGACAGCTCAGACAAGCTGTGTAAATTCTGGACTTTCAACGGCTGTAGAGAAGAGAAGACTGCAGATAAACAGGTACAACCTATGTAGGAGGTTTTTTTTTCCATCTTTGTGTATCATCTGAGGCCAGTCACTTGGGTGTATGGAAGGGTTTACAATACTTTAAAATGGACCCAGCGTCAGATATAATTGTTCATGCTGAGTGCAGACATGTCTGGTAATGTGGAAGTGTATTACACTAAAGTCTAAGTGGATGCCGACAAGTTCGAGCACCTTCTTCTGTGTGCCAGAGAATCCAACGCTCAGCGCCTGTCCCTACATCATAGGCACTAAGAACGCGTCTACCTCTACTGAGGAATCTTTCACATATTTTTTACCAATTCTTTTTTTTTTTTTTTTGAATAACCACTTGCCCTCCGGAAGATTTACCCCCCCTTCATGGCCAGACAATTTTTTGTGATACGGCACTGCTTTTACTTTTTTTTTTTTTTATTCTGCATTTTTATTATTTTCATTTTTATTACAGTTTTTATACATATAAACATAGACATTTTGCTTATCACAAAGTATATCTTAACACACATTAATTCTATTTTCAGAGGGTAGACATATGGCCTTTATAAAAAGAAAAAAAAAGAAAAAATAAAGAGAAAAAAAAAATAAATAAATAAAAAGTGGGGGGGGGGGGGGAGAGAATTTAACTCTACGAGGAGAGTTAAAGTGGGGTTCCACCCAAAAAAACAAAAATACCAGAAAAATGCTAAAAAAAAAAAAAAAAAAAATGTAGATATTTTTTTTTTTTTTACTTACCTCTAAATGCCTGTTGCTAGGGGGTCCCTCGTAGTCTGCCTCTTCCTTTGCCTGGGCTGGTGACATCACTTCCCCCTCGGCACAGGAAGGGCTCCGCTCTGCTCCCTCCCTCCTGTCAATCATCTGGAACCCACTACAGGTCCCAGGTGATTGAGCGGCCAATCGCGGCGCGCGGCGCCGCTCGCGCACGCGCAGTGGGTGCCAGGCTGTGAAGCCACAGCCCGGCGCCCACAGTTGAAATGCCGACGCCGACGAGCGGAGGGGGGGGGGGACGAGCGGGGCTTCGATCCCCCCGAATCGCTGGACCCTGGGACAGGTAAGTGTCCAATTAAAAGTCAGCAGTTGCACTATTTGTAGCTGCTGACTTTTAGTTTTTTTTTTTTTATTGGACCCCCTGGGTGGAACTCCTCTTTAAATTCTCTCACTCTTCCTTCCCCCTAAGATCCCACCTGCCCCCCTCTCTACAAGCGGCACAGCCATATTCCCTGGTACATACCAAATGGGACCATGGTTTACATTTTTTTTTAATCAAATCTCACCTTCTTAACCTGCATAATTGCGATACCTTTTTCCATAGCGTATATGGGAAAATAATTATGGAATTCTTGTTTATTTTTTTATTTTATACTAGAAATGGCGGCGATCAGCGACCTATATGGGGACTGCGATAGTGCGGCGGTCAATCTGACACTAACTGACACTTTTGACGTTTTGTGGGAACCAGTGACACTAATACGGCGATCCCAGCCAGTGTCATTAGTACAGTGACAGTGCATATTTTTTTTTAGCACTATGCACTGTCACTGTACTAATGACACTGGCTGGGAAGGGGGTTAAACATCATGGGCGATCAAAGGGTTTAAATGTGTGCCTAGCCAGTGTTTATGTGTACTGTATGTGCTGCTTTCACTAAGGGGTGTGCTGGATTTTATTCCCTGCTTTGCATGGAAACAAAATCCAGCACATCCCCCGCTGACAGGACAGAGAGCTCTGCATTGTTTACATGTGCTTCTGTCGCAAATGTGGTTCAACAAGCACAGCAAACCCCGCCTTCAAAAAGCACGTGAAGCACGTCGCCCCAAAAAAGGAGCAGGAGCTTCTTTTCGGGTCACAAACATGCATAGGGCAGCCCATTTAAGCTCTATGGGACACGTAGACTCGCGTGGCAATTGCGCTTTGAAATTTGCTAGAAATCAGCTAGCATGCTTATTCCTGCACATCCAGAAACTTCCAATTGCCTTTTATTTTTTTTCACAAAGATAACACCAAAGACACCAAACCGTGGTCACGTGGACGCGTTTCACACGTACATCTTGTGCTTAATCATTGATTAAGCACAAGATGTACGTGTGAAACGCGTCTACGAGACCACGGTTTGGTGTCTTTGGTGTTATCTTTGTGAAACAAAATAAAAGGCAACCGGGAAGTTCTGGATGTGCAGCCATTTCTTTCTTCTTCTTTCCAAGTTTCCTACGGAGGCGGGCCGGGGCTAGCACTCTGCAAGATACTCCAATCAGCCTTACCTCTATACACCTGGAGCAGCGGTTCTTTTTCTTGTATATTAGGGTGGGTTGCCTTGTGTTGCATCACATCAGAACTCACGTGCCTTAGTGCATTGAGGTGCTATTCAAAATGAATTACGGCGCAGCACATCAATGCCTGTTGCGGTAAAACGTGGGTTAACCACTTGCCGCCCGCTATATAGCAAAAGTGACGTCGGCAAAGTAGTTACGATATCCTGACCGGACGTCTTGTGACATTGTCAGGATATCAAGCCGCTGCGCACCCCTGGGGGCGCGCATCACGGCGATTGTTGTATCAGTCTGACACACCGCAACTCCGATCTAGAGTCTCTGATGGAGACTCTTTACCACGTGATCAGCCGTGTCCAGTCACAGCTGATCGCGATGTAACCTGGAAGAGCCGGTGATCGGCTTTTCCTCACTCGCGTCTGACAGATGTGAGTAAAGAAGAACCGATCGGCTGCTCTCCTGATAGGGGGGGGTCTGTGCTGATTGATTATCAGCGCAGCCCTGCCCTCGGATGCCCGCCCAGGACCACCAGGATGCCACCAGGACCACCAGGGAGATGCCAATCAGTGCCCATGAAAAATGCCTGCCAGTGCCAGTGATGCCTATCAGTGAAATCCAGTCCCAGTGCCAGCCATTAGTGCCCATCAATGCCCAGTAGTGCCCAGCAGTGCTGTCTATCAGTGCCACCCATAAGTGCCCATCAGTGCAGCCTTTCAGTGCCCATCATTGTCGCCTATCAGTGCCCACCAGTGCCACCTGTGAGTGCCCATCAGTGCTGCCTATCAATGCCCATCAGTGCCGCATATCAGTGCCACCTATCAGTGCTGCTTATCAGTGTCCATCAGTGCCACCTTATCAGTGCCATCTCATTGGTGCCACCTCGTCAGTGCCACCTTATCAGTGCCAATCAGTGCCACCTTATCGGTGCCATCTCCTTGGTGCCACCTCATCGGTGCCGCCTTATCGGTGCCATCTCATTGATGCCACCTTATCAGTGCCCATCAGTGCAGCTTATCAGTCCCCATCAGTGAAGGAGAAAACGTACTTATTTACAAAATTTTATAACAAAAACAAAGAAAAACTTTTTTTTTTTTCCAAAAATTTTTGGTCTTTTTTTATTCGTTTAGCAAAAAATAAAAACCGCAGAGGTGATCAAATACCGCCAAAATAAAGCTCTATTTGTGGGAACGAAATGATAAAAATTTAGTTTGGGTGCAACGTCGCATGACCGCGCAACTGTCATTGAAAAAGTGACAGCGCTGAAAGCTGAAAATTGGCCTGGGCAGGAAGGAGCGAAAGTGCCCGGTAGTGAAGTGGTTAAAGTGTGCGTCTGCAGATTGCATGGATTGTAATTGGCCCATTAGTGGATAAATCCAAAGGAAAGGTTGGCGTGTCTCTGTGCCGGGTATGTCGTAGTGTGCTGGGCTCTATAATACCTGTATGTATACCTGTGAAGCCGTTCCCATATACGGCACACAGCGGTGAACGTCCTTCTCTCCGGCAGGTGACTCACGGCTGAATAGGCAATAGATAAGGACAGGAATGCTCAAACAATGGCTGACCTTGGCTGATTAATGACTTTGAAACAGACTGTCACTTCCACATTCATTCACTCATTCAGAGGGAAGGGCCATCAGGGGTGCAGTAGGATGCCATTTGTAATTACTTAAAGTGACCCTGTCACCAGTCCATTCATTTCAATACATACACTATATTTCCAAAAGTATTGGGACGCCTGCCTTTACACACACATGAACTTTAATGGCATCCCAGTCTTAAGCCTCGTACACACAATCGGATTTTCGGCAGGGAATTGTGTGATGACAGACTGTTGGCCTAAAATCCGACCGTTAGTACGCTCCATCAGACAATTGTTGGCCAACTTTCCGCCAATAAATGTTGGATGGCAGGCTCGTAAATTTTCGACGGGCAACGGTCTGTTGTCAGATTTTCGTATCGTCTGTACACAAGTCCGTCACACAAAAGTCCAAATTACAAACACACATGCTCGGAATCAATGCTCACCAAAACACAACATTGTCGCGACCAAAGGGTGGCGCTCAAGAGCTGAAATTCCTCGTAGTAAGTCACTACGTTCGTGTTTGTTGGCCGACAATTTTGTACCGTTTGTATGCAAGACAAGTTCCGGGCACACGCCCTTCGGACGCAAATCTGACGCTTTGTCTGCCGAAAATCCGGTCGTGTGTACGAGGCTTTAAGCTGGATGCACACTATACAATTTGTCAGTGAAAGGACTAGTGCCCCATCATTGGTGTCAGTGGCAGTAATAGTGTCCCGTCATTGGTATAGTATCCATCAAAATCAACAATGCAACCATCAGTCCCCCCTTCAAGCCAGGGTACTTGGTGTAATCCTAGACTCTGACTTGTCATTTCAGCCTCAAGTCCAATCGTTGTCAAAAGTTTGTAGAATTCTCCTCCGTAACATCTCTAAAATTCGCCCCTTTTTAACAAATGAAACCACCAAGCTCCTCATTCACTCCCTTGTTATCTCTCGCCTTGACTAATGCAACTCCCCTCTCATTGGCCTGCCTCTCCATAGGCTCCTCCCCTCTTCAGTCTATCATGAATGCTGCTGCCAGACTTATCCACCTTACCAACCGCTCAGTGTCTGCCAACCCTCTCCTCCAATCCCTACACTGACCACCACCCCTCTCCTCCAATCCCTACACTGACCGCCACCCCTCTCCTCCAATCCCTACACTGACCACCACCCCTCTCCTCCAATCCCTACACTGACCACCACCCCTCTCCTCCAATCCCTACACTGACCGCCACCCCTCTCCTCCAATCCCTACACTGACCGCCACCCCTCTCCTCCAATCCCTACACTGACCACCACCCCTCTCCTCCAATCCCTACACTGACCGCCACCCCTCTCCTCCAATCCCTACACTGACCGCCACCCCTCTCCTCCAATCCCTACACTGACCACCACCCCTCTCCTCCAATCCCTACACTGACCACCACCCCTCTCCTCCAATCCCTACACTGACCACCACCCCTCTCCTCCAATCCCTACACTGACCACCACCCCTCTCCTCCAATCCCTACACTGACCACCACCCCTCTCCTCCAATCCCTACACTGACCACCACCCCTCTCCTCCAATCCCTACACTGACCACCAACCCTCTCCTCCAATCCCTACACTGACCACCACCTCTCTCCTCCAATCCCTACACTGACCACCAACTCTCTCCTCCAATCCCTACACTGACCACCACCCCTCTCCTCCAATCCCTACACTGACCACCACCCCTCTCCTCCAATCCCTACACTGACCACCACCCCTCTCCTCCAATCCCTACACTGACCACCACCCCTCTCCTCCAATCCCTACACTGACCACCACCCCTCTCCTCCAATCCCTACACTGACCACCACCCCTCTCCTCCAATCCCTACACTGACCACCACCCCTCTCCTCCAATCCCTACACTGACCACCACCCCTCTCCTCCAATCCCTACACTGACCACCACCCCTCTCCTCCAATCCCTACACTGACCACCACCCCTCTCCTCCAATCCCTACACTGACCACCACCCCTCTCCTCCAATCCCTACACTGACCACCACCCCTCTCCTCCAATCCCTACACTGACCACCACCCCTCTCCTCCAATCCCTACACTGACCACCAACCCTCTCCTCCAATCCCTACACTGAACACCACCCCTCTCCTCCAATCCCTACACTGACCACCAACCCTCTCCTCCAATCCCTACACTGACCACCAACCCTCTCCTCCAATCCCTACACTGACCACCACCCCTCTCCTCCAATCCCTACACTGACCACCACCCCTCTCCTCCAATCCCTACACTGACCACCACCCCTCTCCTCCAATCCCTACACTGACCACCAACCCTCTCCTCCAATCCCTACACTGACCACCAACCCTCTCCTCCAATCCCTACACTGACCACCACCCCTCTCCTCCAATCCCTACACTGGCTCCCAATCACCCAATGAATTAAAAATACTAACCACAACATACAAAGCCATTCACAACTCTGCCCCGAACTACATCACCAATCTTGTCTCCAAATAACACCCAAATCGTCCTCTCCGCTCTTCTCAAGGCCTCCTACTCTCAAGCTCTCTCATCTCCTCCCATGCTCATCTCCAGGATTTCTCCAGAGCCCCTCCCATCCTCTGGAACTCTCTACCTCCACCGGTCCGGCTATCCCCCACTCTCGCTACCTTCAGGCGATCCCTGAAAACTCATCTCTTCAGGAAAGCCTATCACGTCTCCAACTAATCTCCTATCACTTCCAACAGCTCATTCCTCACAGTTACAACCTTTTGTACCATCTGCCCCACCCTATTAGATTGTAAGCTCTTCTGAGCAGGACCCTCTTAATCCTCCTGTATCTTATTGTATTTTAACTGTATTTTCTCCCTTTTATATTGTAAAGCGCTGCATAAACTGTTGGCGCTATATAAATCCTGTATAATAATTATAATAATATAGTAAAAGAAATAGTGTCCCATCATTGGTGTCAGTGAAAGGAATAGTGCCCCATCATTGGTGTCAGTGGAAGGAATAGTGCCCCATCATTGGTGTCAGTGAAAGGAATAGTGCCCCATCATTGGTGTCAGTGAAAGGAATAGTGCCCCATCATTGGTTTCAGTGAAAGGAATAGTGCCTCATCATTGGTGTCAGTGAAAGGAATAGCGCCCCTATCACCACCCTTCTAGGTTTGACGCAGCATTACTATCAATATAGGACTCCTCCTGCTCACACCCCGTTGACCCCCCTACCCCCTTCCTCTTTCTGCCTCTCTTCATCCCCCCCCCCTTCTCTTTTTGTTCTACTCTTTCACCTTTTCCACTCCTTTTTCACCTCTTTCTTTTCAGTCAACTTTTTCTTTTCTTTTCTCGAGGATGCTAAACTTCAGGTTCTACTGTTGTGTATTGTACACTCATGTTACAGGTTTATAAGCAGCCGGGCATGGCCCGGGTTCTGGACCAACTGGTTCCTAGAACTTTTTCATTTGAGTTTTACTTGGGATCACGACTCCTGCTTCGATCATGCTGGTGGAGGCCTCTGGGCCCTGATTTGCTTTGTATATTATATGCTATATTGCTCTATTGTACTGTTGGTTTGTATGACAATAAAACTTTTGTACAAGAAAGGAACAGTGCCCCATCATTGGTGTCAGTGAGAGAAATAGTGTCCCATCATTGGTGTCAGTGGGAGGAATAGTGTCCCGTCATTGGTGTCAGTGAGAGAAATAGTGTCCCATCATTGGTGCCAGTAAGAGAAATAGTGTCCCATCATTGGTGTCAGTGAGAGAAATAGTGTCCCATCATTGGTGTCAGTGAGAGAAATAGTGTCCCATCATTGGTGTCAGTGAGAGAAATAGTGTCCCATTATTGGTGTCAGTGAGAGAAATAGTGCCCCATCATTGGTGTCAGTGAGAGAAATAGTGTCCCGTCATTGGTGTCAGTGAGAGAAATAGTGTCCCGTCATTGGTGTCAGTGGGAGGAATAGTGTCCCATCATTGGTGTCAGTGAAAGGAATAGTGCCCCATCATTGGTGCCAGTGAGAGAAATAGTTTCCCATCATTGGTGCCAGTGAGAGAAATAGTGTCCAATCATTGGTGTCAGTGAAAGCAATAGTGCCCCATCATTGGAGTTAGTGAAAGGAATAGTGACCCATTATTGGTGTCAGTGACAGTAATAGTGCCCCATCATTGTGTCAGTGTGAGGAATAGTGCCCCCTGATTGGTGTCAGTGGGGGGGGATAGGATCCCACTGTTGGTGTTAATTATGTCATTTGGAGGAATAGTGCCCCAAGGGCCAGATAAAGGCAAGCAAAGGGCCACATCCAGCCCGCGGGCCACAGTTTGGAGACCACTGGTCTACACTATCCAAAACTATTAACAAAAAAAGATCAGTTTTTAGTGCCCATTTACTTCTTTGCGGTGCGTTATTACACATGCAGTGATGCAAATTATGTTGCAAGTTAGTTGTATTCCATTAGGCAGCCTATTAAACTGAATGGGTGACCAATGCACCCCAATGTGCCGTAAATTGGACGCAACCCTTTTATTGCACTGTGCCCTGCGGTGTGCTACAATCCAGGCACATTGCCTTGCACAGTGCATTGCAGCCTGCCGTTTAAAATGAATAGCACAGCAATGCGGTAATGCGTGTCACCAGACAATAACGCATTATTATTTACAGCAAACCAGCCCCATCGGTCATTTATTAAATCGCTTCGTTGGGATTCCGGGAGGGCTTCTCACCCCCCAAAGTGAAAAAAATCGCCTAAACTTCTCATCCGGTTAATCTTTACATCTGACCTGTTAGTAAATCAGCAACAGATTTCTGCGGGTAAGTGATTATTAAGGCCATCAATTAACTTTCGTGATTCGGCTTCATAAGGACAATAAAAAAAAAAGGTCAGATGTTTTATGTGGCTGATTCCCAGGAGCAACCTCAGCAATCTCATCCACAGCCGTCGCCTTCGGGTTCCCACACCGTTCCAGGGCGGAGGATCCGCGCACCCTCCCTCCATTAATGGTGTCATTAAACTAGAAAGACTTCAGCGGGTTGTGCTCTCTGCATTGTTGTCTGTAATCAAGGTTAATTAAACTATGAATTGTCCAATGATTCTCACTTCTCTGCCTGGATTAATCTCATAAGGTGAGCTCCATTCATTCCAACAGGACCATTGTAGGAAGCTAATATAAATAGAGATTACAGGCAGTAAATTTGCTATTTTAACGCTGGTAATACACCAGTTATTTTTTTTTTTTTCGATAGATCAGCTAGTGTCCGAACCAGCCTGCCCATGCATGGATCAAAATCCGAACGGTCCCTGCTGAAAAGTATAAAGAATATTTATTAGGAATTTGCAGTGCATCTTTTTTCGACATTTTGTTATGTTACAGTCTTGTTCCAAAATGGATTAAACTCATTATTTTCCCTAAAATACTACAAACAATACCCCATAATGACAACGAGAAATAACTTTTTTTGAAATCTTTGCTAATTTATTAAAAATAAAAAATAATACTTTGTTGAAGCTTCTTTAGCACCAATTACAGCCTCAAATCTTTTTGAGTATGATGCTACAAGCTTGGCACACCTATTTTTGGACAGTTTCCCCCATTCTTCTTTGCAGGACCTCTCAAGCTCCATCAGGTTGGATGGGGTGGTGTCGGTGCACAGCCCTTTTTAGATCTCTCCAGAGATGTTCAATCGGGTTCAAGTCTGGGCTCTGGCTGGGCCACTCAAGGACATTCACAGAGTTGCCCCGTAGCCACTTCTTTGTTATCTTGGCTGTGTGCTTAGGGTTGTTGTCCTGTTGGAAGATGAACCTTCACCCCAGTCTGAGGTCCAGAGCGCTCAGGAGCAGGTTTTCATCAAGGATGTCTCTTTACATTGCTGCATTTATCTTTCATTCGATCCTGACTAGTCTCCCAGTTCCTGCCACTGAAAAACATCCCTAGAGCATGATGCTACCACCACCATGCTTCACTGTAGGGATGGTATTGGCCAGGTGATGAGCAGTGCCTGGTTTTCTCCAGACATGACGCTCGCCATTCAGGCCAAAGAGTTCAATCTTTGTTTCATTAGACCAGAGAATTTTGTTTCTCATGGTCTGAGAGTTCTTTAGATGCCTTTTGGCAAACTCCAGGCGGGCTGTCATGTGCCTTTTACTAAGGAGTGGCTTCCGTCTGGCCACTCTACCATACAGGCCTAATTGGTGGAGTGCTGCAGAGATGGTTGTTCTTCTGAAAGGTTCTCCTCTCTCCACAGAGAAACGCTGGAGCTCTGTCAGAGTGATCATCAGGTTCTTGGTCACCTCCCTGACTAAGGCCCTTCTCCCCCCGATCACTCAGTTTGGCTGGGCGGCCCGCTCTAGGAAGAGTCCTGGTGGTTTCAAACTTCTTCCATTTACGGATGATGGAGGCCACTGTGCTCATTGGGACCTTCAATGCTGTAGAAATGTTTCTGTACCCTTCCCCAGATCTGTGCCTCCATACAATCCTGTCTCGGAGGTCTACAGATAATTCCTTGGACTTCATGGCCTGGTTTGTGCTCTGACATGCACTGTTAACTGTAGGACCTTATATAGATAGGGGTGTGCCTTTCCAGATCATGTCCAATCAACTGAATTGATCACAGGTGGACTCCAAATCAAGTTGTAGAAACATCCCAAGGATGATCAGTGGAAACAGGAGGCACCTGAGCTCAATTTTGAGTGTCATGGCAAAGGCTGTGAATACTTATGTAAATGGGATTTTTAACTTTTTTTATTTTTAATAAATTTGCAAAGATTTCAGACAAACATTTTTCACGTTGTCATTATAGGGCATTGTTTGTAGAATTTTGGGGAAAATAATGAATTGAATCAACTTTGGAATAAGGCTGTAATATAACAAAATGTGGAAAAAGTGAAGGCACGCAAAAAAAAAAAAAGCAAAAACAGCTCTGGCAATGAAAGGGTTAAAGGGTTAAGCACCTTTTTTTGTATCTACTGATGATGTGGAACTACAAATCCAAGCATGGCCCCGCAGTTCTCCTGTAGCTCCTGTCAGGTTTTTGGAATAGCTGGAGAATGGTTGGGCTGACTTTTTGCGGTGGCGGATAGCCAGTTGCGTTAGCCATTACATCATGGGGATTTTAGACCATGTCACAGCGGTAAAACCCAAACAGTCATAAATATTGACTGATTACCTTTTTGGCGGATTTTCACTTTGCATCCTGATGGGGGGTGATGGGGGGGGTGACTCATTCTTCCCACACAGATCATTTGATTCCTGCAGAAGTTTTTTTTCGCATGTTGACATTCTTCATCCACGCACACGGCGTCTGCATTTCACATCTGGAGATCAGACCAAAATATGGACTTATATGGGAAAAGTCTGCATATAGAATGACGGGGGATGGACAGCGGGGCTTCGGAAAAAATCAAATTTGCAGGAAATTACTGATTGAGTTGATTAGGCATAATTTAATACAAATCATTTTTTTTTTAATTTATTTATTTGTGGTGTGTGTTTTTAGTTTATTCGATTCAGGGCCCATTTACATTTTGGTGATGCATTAACACACACGCACCAACGGACTTCATGTTACGCGTTGCGTCAAAGCAGCTTGCTGAAAATAATGGGCCATTAACCAATACTTTGAGGATCATGTCACTTCCGGTTCCGCCTCTCTGTTTACCTGGCCGTTAGCACCCAGGAAAGCAGCCGATCAGACTGATCTGTGTCTGATCAACTGCATTGGAGGAGAGATTTGGGGTCTAGTAGACTTACTAGACCCCAAATCGCTCCATAAAGAGGACCTGTCACGGCCCATACTGGCACAAGGGATGTTGTTCATCCCTTGTGATAGCCATAAAATTAATACAAAAACAAATAAAGAGACAGTGTAAAAACAATAGTTTAAAAAAAAAAATAACAATAAAAACATTTTTTAAAAGCAACCCCGCCCCCCCCCCCCCCGTGCTATGCGCAAATGCGAACGCATACATAAGTCCTGCACGCATATGTACACGGTGATCGCACCACATATGTCAATTATCGTCGCGAATGTCAGAGCGAGGGCACTAAGTCAAGTACCAGACCTCCTGTGTAACTCTAAACTAGTAATCTGTAAAAAAAATTGAAAGCGTCGCCTATGGAGAATTTTAGGTACTGTAGTTTGATGCCATTCCATTAACAGATTGTGAAGCGTGACATGTTAGGTATCTATTTACTCGCTGCAACATTATCTTTTACATTTTTAAATTTTTATTATTAGTATACAGGATTTATATAGCGTCAACAGTTTGCGCAGCGCTTTACAACATGAGGGCAGACAGTACACTTACAATACGAATCAATACAGGAGGGATCAGAGGGCCCTGCTCGTTAGAGCTTACAATCTAGAAATTTTACCAAACAATTGGGTATAAAATTGTGTTTGTGTGCAATAAAATTCATTAAATTGTATTTTTTCCCCCCCCAAAAAAAGCTGCGCAAATACCGTGTGACATAAAAAAATTGCAAAACCCATCACTTTATTCTACAGGGCCTCGGCTAAAAAAAAATATATCTAATGTTTGGGGGTTCTAAAAAACATTCTTGCAAAAAAAAAAAAAAAAAAATGTGGATTTTTACATGTATGTAATAAGTGTCATATTTGGACTGGTTGGCAAGTGGTTAAACTTCAAGCATGGTCTACGTATTTACTGAAGACCCTCTCTTGATAAAATGATCCATTAAATGTCAGAAAAAAGTTAACATTCTTACCGTTCCCCCAGGTTCCTTACTAGGAAAAGCTGAGTAGCCCAAATCGCCCGAAAAGATACTCAAGTATAATGTAGGATCCTCTTCTTGCGAGGTTTGGTCTACTCAGCATTCCCCGGGATCTTGCCAGAAGGATAGTGACGTCACCCTCACCCAGGTGCCATGGGCTGAAGAAAGGGTACGACAAGTAAATTCACTACAAATATGATGCACAATAACAAATTTAGGGATTTAAATCACAAAAAGGACACGCCAAGAAACATAATATTTATAAAGGGATAAAATCACATTTTATATATAGTATCTTAAATAATTGAAAACAAGATGTAGCCCAGCCTTCACTAAATGGAGGACCGCGGACCAGATCCGGAACGACTGACAGCCCAGTCTGGACCGTCAGCCCGCCATTCTGCTGCACTAGATCCTCAGTAAGCTGTAGTCATTGGTTGCTAGGACAGCCAGCTTCACAGAAACCAATGACTTCACGTGTGTGAACACCTGATGTAAGGGGGACTCTAATGGGGACACTTGATATAAGGGAGTACTGTGATGGGGGCAACTGATCTAAGGAGGTAGATCATGGGGACAACTGATTTATGGGGGCACCTGAAATAAGGGGGGCACTCTGATGGGGACACCTGATGTAAAGGGGTACTCTCAATGGGATACCTGATGTAAGGGGGCACTCTGATAGGAGGAACTGATCAATGGGAATATTCTGAAGGGGATACCTTATGTAAGATAGTTCTATTTTCTTTTACTTGAAACGTGGATGCGTTTGACCTACTCTTAAGTTTTATTAAAAAGGGACCTGGGCTGGAGGAAAGTTTTAGCGATCGGACTGCCCCTGATATACCCTTGATATAGCCAATTCATTCAGTATGTTCACATAACCATTAACCTATAGGCAAGGGGTTCTCAACCTGATTGAGACCAGGGCCCGGTAAACTCTTACAAAACTTCTATGCCCCAAGAGTAAAAAAAAAAAATAGATTATACCAACACAATAAAAGAATGGATTGAAATTCTAGAAGGCTCTGAATGGGTTTGGGTGTCACTGTGGGGAGACTGGTGTTCTGGAGTTAGGGGTCTCAGAATTGGTGGTCCTGTAAGGGATAACAAAGCTGGAGGAAGCTGCAGGCAGCTATGGGAGATAGGGTCTCTGGAGAGGGCCAGGGGTTTGTCTAGAGTTGCCACCTCATCCCTTTAAGCCCGAACACATATTAATTACGCAGGTTCTGTGGGTGATTAAGTTGGTATTTAAACTCACTTGGTGCCTTACCTGCATTCAATTAGCCTCAGAACCTGTGTAATTCATATGCGTTCGGGTTTAAAGGGATAAGGTGGCAACCCTAGGTTTGTCCAGAAGGCTGGGTGCTTTGAAGGGGCACTGTGGGGGATAGGTGGGGACTGGGGGGCACTGTGGGTCACTGTTGGAGGGTTGATGAGCTATGTGAGTTGAAGGCTCTGCAGCAAGATAGTGGGCAATGAAGGGGGTTGGGGAAGCACGGTGGGTTCTCAGGGGGCTTGGGGGCCATGTGGGAGGTTGAGGTACAGTGGGAGACACTAAGGGAGCCGGGAGGCAATGGTAGGTTAGGGGATCTGCATCTAGGTTGAGGCCCAGGAGTGGGTAGGCCACAGCTCGGGGGTTTAGAGCCACTGCTATAGATCATATCTTATTTGTTATATTCTGTTGCATAGTTAATAAGCAACAGTCAACGCATTTCATGGAATTAATCTGCTTCATCAGCACTTCAATGCCATTTATAGAATAATCTGCATTAGCAAGCATCCTCAAAACAGTTGTAACATGGCCAAGGATATGTCCATATGTAGAAAAATATATATAACAGTCATAAATATATTTAATAGCCATAGATATTGGTCGCTCATGCAATACATAAGTACGTGTTAAACAGACTTATGATTTGATATCTCTTGGAGAAATAGGACATCACAGGAAGAAAATAGTAGGTATCCCCCAAGAGAGAGATGGCGGTCAGGCCACAGCCCAAGCAACCCCTGCAGAAAAGATTGAATAGAACATATGGAGGATCATAATTATACCATAAAAAGTACATCCCCATAAGGGGGCAAGTCAGGGGACCAGCAATAGTAACACATGGAGCAATGGGAGAAGATGGTTACCTAGTATCCCCTGGAAAGGTAACCGTCCGTGTACTGTTCTCTGCCAAGCCCTCTGCAGGCTGCTTGGATCTAAAGACCTATTACAATCTCCCAACAATTCCCTCAAAAGTGAGGGGAAACCTCCTCATAGTTGTCACTGGAACAAGAACTACCCTCATCTTTTGTTCTGGTGACAACTGTATCATTTTGTATTTCCATCACCTTCTGTCTACTTGACAAAGGTGACAAGGACAAATGGACACAGGGGACAAATAGACAAATCCACCCAAGCGGGGACAAAGACAGCAATAAAATATCACAGGCATGGGCGTAGCATAAGGGGTTGCAGGGGTCACAATCACAACCCCGCCCCTAGCTCCAGGGGGCCCCTGCAGCCTCCCTGTCATATTATCATATCCTCCAAAAAATCCAGCTCTAATCTGCCTTAGGGCCACAGCCACGCTCCAGTACTGGGCTTCTACTTTGCCTTCCACAGTCTACACACCCATTAGCTGGGGAGAAGCTGTGAGCCATTTCCTGAATGGAGAGGAGCACAAGGTGAGAACAGCCCAGGATGGGGAAGTGTCTGTGCTGTGTGCTGGCAACATGGAATGGTAACCGAGCTCAGCGAGGCAAGAAGAGGAGAGTGCCGTCCTGTAGCCACGATGGGACCGATGTCACTGGTGAGGTATGGCACTGCTCAGTGTCTCCTAGTCACCAGCTGGGATTCTCTGTACCCCCACACCCCCCCCCACCCCCACCCGAGGATGTCCACTTACCCCACTTCCCTGACAACTGGGGAAAAGACACACACCTCCGGGAAGTGACTTTCCCCAACACCTGCCAACACTGACAGAGAAACCTTCAGAAATTGCTAAAACAAATCCCTTAACACCTCCTCGGGGGACCCCTGAAGGGCCGCAGGCTCCAGATTTTGTGTCACATGGCTTTGCCCTCCCAGATCTAAGTTGCCCCCCCCTCCAAAGCCCCCTGACCACCCCCTCCTCTCTGCATGCTATGCCCGGCTGCTGAGCTCCTTTCCCATTACAGCACTCTATACTGTTCCTCCTCCGCAGGGCTGAAATCACATTCCTTTACAACACAGCCAGTCAGCCATGATCTGCACAGGGAGTATCTGCCTACTGCAACTACACCGCCATTCCAACCAGATAATTTCACTGGTCAGAAGGGCAACATAAAAGTCAGATACACCCTGTGAAGACTGACAGACTGTGTATAATGGAATGTGATTTCAGTTCTGTGTAGTGTGTGTGGGGGGGGGGGGGGAGCTGTATACAGTGCTGGGGTGGGAAAGGAGCTCTGCCAAGTGACCTGCCAGGGGTCCCTGTCCTCTGATTCTCCAGCGATAATCCCTGTCCTCTGATTCTCCAGCGGTGATCCCTGTCCTCTGATTCCCCAGCGGTAATCCCTGTCCTCTGATTCTCCAGCGGTGATCCCTGTCCTCTGATTCCCCAGCAGTGATCCCTGTCCTCTGATTCCACAGCGGTGATCCCTGTCCTCTGATTCTCCAGCGGTGATCCCTGTCCTCTGATTCTCCAGGGGTGATCCCTGTCCTCTGATTCTCCAGCGGTAATCCCTGTCCTCTGATTCCCCAGCGGTGATCCCTGTCCTCTGATTCCCCAGCGGTAATCCCTGTCCTCTGATTCCCCAGCGGTGATCCCTGTCCTCTGATTCTCCAGCGGTAATCCCTGTCCTCTGATTCCCCAGCGGTGATCCCTGTCCTCTGATTCCCCAGCGGTAATCCCTGTCCTCTGATTCTCCAGCGGTGATCCCTGTCCTCTGATTCTCCAGCGGTGATCCCTGTCCTCTGATTCCCCAGCGGTGATCCCTGTCCTCTGATTCTCCAGCGGTGATCCCTGTCCTCTGATTCTCCAGCGGTAATCCCTGTCCTCTGATTCTCCAGCGGTAATCCCTGTCCTCTGATTCTCCAGCGGTGATCCCTGTCCTCTGATTCTCCAGTGGTGATCCCTGTCCTCTGATTCTCCAGCGGTAATCCCTGTCCAATGATTCTCCAGCGGTAATCCCTGTCCTCTGATTCTCCAGTGGTGATCCCTGTCCTCTGATTCTCCAGCGGTAATCCCTGTCCTCTGATTCTCCAGTGGTGATCCCTGTCCTCTGATTCTCCAGCGGTGATCCCTGTCCTCTGATTCTCCAGCGGTGATCCCTGTCCTCTGATTCTCCAGCGGTAATCCCTGTCCTCTGATTCTCCAGCGGTAATCCCTGCCCTCTCAGGAGAAACTCTGGGAACTCAAAACTCTTAAGCCACTTTGAGTATCTAGGCGTGCGGTGGATGTATCTGCACGCACGTTTTAAGTAGCGGGGGGGGGGGGCCTGGTCAACTTTTGCATCAGGGCCCAAAAGCTTCAAGCTACGTCTCTGAGACAGGCTTCAACAGACCTGGTTTTAATCCCTGTACAGCAGGGCTGGAGTGTGAGAGAAAGAAGGAGCATGAGGAACCAATCAGTTCATGTGCTGACAGGGAGCGTGCTGATAGGATAAAAGAGCAGAATGACAGAGAGATGAGCTCATCACTGTTCTGCTTCTCCTTTCACTGTCCTGTCACAGGTTGGGGACACGTCCGGGATGGGTTGAATGATGCTGGCCACCAAACTGAGGACATCTCAGAGCAAACCTACTGCAGGAGAAAGCATCCGATATTGTCACAGAAGCTGGTTTTGTTATTTCGTCTTTTAATGGGCTATTCATGGTTATTTTATTATTTTTGGCTGGAGTTCTGCATTAATGTGTATTTTGTATTGTCAGGGTAACATTTGGACAAGATAAAATAATAAAATAAAAAATGTAAAGGACAAAATGGACTTCTGTGTGCCAGGCGCCACCCCTTTAGCTTTATGAATGTAATCTATTCCCCTGTTCTTGCAGACCTGATTACAAATTAGATAGACTGCATTACAGCGGAAATAACATTGCCAAGATTGTTATAAATGTTAAGATAACATTATGTGGCCGTGTAAATTAAATTACATTTCCCATTATCTCAAGGTGCCTTCCTCGAGGTGTTTATACAGAGATGTAAAGCGTGTTCGGTTACCGGTCTGTTTCGGGGCTTATCTGCCGCTCCATTCATCCACTTCTGTTTGCTCTGCCATTTGGGAGATTTGGGAAGGTAATACATTTATGTGGAGGGAACAATTAAAACATATCAGGACTGTGGTGTGGAAAGTATGCATACAGTCACCGGCAGATAAGTCACAGAAAAAACAAAGTCTTAAACATACATGGTTTCCTATTAAAGTGGAACTTCCTTCCAAAACTGTTTTGGCGCAGAGTGCTTGGAGCATTTTAGAACCTTTGCAGTGAAAGTGAACCTGTGCCCACTGGTATTAAAAGATAACAAACCCAAGAACAAAAATGTAATGTATTGCAGCTTACCAGTCACTAGATGTGGTGGCTGCATTAGTTTTGCTTTTTTTTCAGACTAAGAATATTTTCAGCAAGTACAGGCTTCTACTAATCTCCTCATTCCTTATGTTATGGGTATAAGGAGAAGACATGTTTGAAGTCCAGCCTGGGTGGCATGCATGGCTCCCTCCATAGATAATGTGGAGTAAGTGTAACCACCCAGGGACAGGAAGTGTGTTTTTCAGATGGTTACCAGGTAAAAATAAAGGATGAATAGCCTGAAGAACCATGAGAAGAACCAACAACTTAAGAACCTGAATGAGGCCCTACTCTCATTTACCACCAATGTAAGTGGACCTTCCCTCATTGACCACTGGTGTAAGGAGGCCCTTCTGTCACTGACCATCAATTTAAGGGGGACCTTCTCTTACTGACCAACGATGTACAGGAGATCTCTCAATTTACCATCAGTGTTGGGAAACACTTCACCAAAGACCAGCAATGTAAGGGGGCACCATACTGACCACCAGTGTACAGGGCACTACACTGACCATCATTGTACGTGGGCCCTTCACCACTGATGACTCAAGTAAAGGGACGCTTTTCCACTGATCCCTTCTCTCACTGACCACCAATGCAATGGGGCACTTCACCACTGAATAGCCAATGTATTGGGCACTACACCATGGATCACCAATGTAAGGGAGCCTTTTTCAATGATCACCAATGTAAGTGGGTATTTCTCTACTGATCACCAATGTAACAAGGCACTTCACCACAAACCACCAATGTAAAAGAGCTTTTCTGCTCTGACCACCAGCTTTTCTCTACTGACCCACCAATGTAAGGAGGTCCCTCTCCACTGACCAGGGCCGTCTTTAATATTGATTGGACCCTGGGCAAAACTTTTCTTGGGGCCCCTCAATGCAGTTTCGCTCTCCACCTGCTCTGAGACATACAATAAATAGCAGCTAGACTCAAAATCAGTTTACTGAATCAGATCAGGCAGCTATTGCGATTGGTTGCCAGAGGTTACAGTGTATCATTACTGCTCACTGACTGGTTGCTAGAGGTTAGAGCACACATTACGGCTCACTGAATAGTTGCTAGAGGTTACAGCACATGATTTCTGCTTGTTGATTGGTTTCTAGAGATTACTGGGGATATGACCTCAGGGGGGCATGATATACATATCAATGCCGCCGACCGCCCCTATTTACATATGAATTTCAACACTATTTACATACGAATGCCGGTAATTTACATGTAAACACAGGGTCTGCAGGTGAGTCATCTTTACACAACAATGGGGCAGAGCTGGGCAGCATTAGTAGCCACACTTCACACTTAGATATTGGGACACAGCACAGGACTAAAACCTCAAGGGGAGGAGGGAATTTAAACTGGGATAGTTGGCAAGTATGAGGCTGCTGCTTTGGGCCCCACAACAATGACAGGGCCCAGGGCAGCTGCCCCTTTTGCCCTGCCTTAAAAACGGCCCTGCCACTGACCACCAATTTAACAAGGCACTTCACCACTAACCACCAATGTAAAGAGCTTTTCTCCTCTGACCACCAGCTTTTCTCTACTGACCACCAATGTAAAGGGGCTCTTCTCAACTGACCAACTGACCATCAATGTAGGGGGGGGTACAAATTACAATTTTGTGATTATTACCTAAAATTATTAACCATATTACCGTATGTGAGCTATAGGTATAATTTTATCAGGGGTTCCATGAGATCTGAAAAAGTATTTTAATGGTTTATTCATGATAATGGTTGAGAGGCTAATCTAGACAGAGACTGTGACCAGGGTTGTCAACCGTCCATATTTTCACAAACGGTTTGTATAAAAACACCTGATTTCCTCCGTCCGTAAAAGTCCATGGATGAGTGAAACTGTCCGTGAAAGTACCTTGGATGGCTGGCAGTGAGTGGCATATCCTATGTTTCCATTTGTAGCCTCCAACACAGGTTCCATTGACCTCTGCTGCCCACCACTGTCATCATCTCCATTGGTTAGTTGCTAGGACCATTCAGGGTCTAAGAGCCACAAAGGTGGGGAGGGTAAGAGAAATACATCAGCTGCTACAGCTTGCTAGAAGAAGGAGCAGGGTCTACCAGCTGCACAGAGGCTTGCTATTGCTTTTGTATAAATGGTACCAGAAATCTTGGACCCATCAATACATGAAATTAGAAAGGTCGATTTGCATGGTATGATTTTCACCGTTGTGCAAGATGAACACGAGGATAACGCTCAGCTGGCTGGTTGACTGGAGAGTACCTTCACCTTTGCCCAAGACAGACTTCTGTCTTTGATCTCACAGCTCTGTGCCGAATAATAGCTTGGTATGTGAAGATGCGGCAGTTGTGAATGAAACATTGTTCAGAGTCGGCCGAGCCTGACCACAGAGGGAGGTGCATTGAATAACATAATACTGTCCTCCAGGTGATCCCAACCCCTATACTGTCCTCCAGGTGATCATAACCCCCATGATCCAAACTATTTCTGTTAAAACATATCATAGCAAAGCCTTCTTAAAACAGAAGGTATTCACATGTGTCATTCCATTACAAACCACGGCTTCTATGGAATAGGGCTTGGGACCCAACAAGCAGGGCTGCCGACATTCGAATAAAGCTGTCCCTCCTGTAGCCGGCCAAGGTCCCATCAGTTCAACAGGGGGCCCGGTAATAGAAAAGGGACTCTTTAAATATCTTTAGGCGCATGCACAGCGGTCCCACAGCCTGCGGCTCCCAGCGATTAAGAAGTTATAGTCAGGGCTGGTGCAAGGATTTTTGACACCCTAGGCGAAACTTCATTTTGCCGGACCCCCCCTTGACTCCACCCCTGACTCTACCCCCTTTGTCCTGCCCATGTATACCCCACCTTTTTAATGAAGCGCCCATCAAATGCAGCCCACCAGCGCCCATCAAATGCACCCTCGCCAGCGCCCATCAAATGCAGCCTCACCAGCGCCCATCAAATGCAGCCTCACTAGCGCCCATCAAATGCACCCTCACAAGAGCCCATCAAATGCAGCCTCACCAGCGCCCATCAAATGCAGCCTCAACAGCGCCCATCAATGCAGCCTCACCAGCGCCCATCAAATGCAGCCTCAACAGCGCCCATCAATGGAGCCTTACCAGCACCCATCAATGCAGCCTTATCAGCACCCATAAATGCAGCTATACCAGCACCCATCAATGCAGCCTTACCAGCACCCATCAATGCAGCCTTACCAGCACCCATCAATGCAGCCTTACCAGCACCCATCAAATGCAGTCTTACCAGCGCCCATCAAATGCAGCCTCACCATCGCCCATCAATGCAGCCTCATCAGCACCCATCAATGTAACCTACTAGTGCCCATGAATGAATGTTTGCTTGCTTCCATTTATTCGGGAGTCGGGACACAGACACAGTCGTCCACCGCCACTACGCCTCTGACACTATGTGTGAATGGAGCGGCAGCTACCTGCTGATGCCAAGACTTAGTTGCTTGTTGCAGAGAGAAGAGAGTAGGAACACCAGTGCGCCCTGGGCGGCTGCCTAGTTTGCCTTGTGGAAGCACCAGCCCTGGTTATAGTTAGGGGACTATCTTCTAATTTTTAGGAGCAGGTGATGGAAAAATCCTACATGCTGCGACTTACAACAAATAAAGTTCCGGTTTCTTCTTGTGGTAATGATATACAGCATCCAGGAAGCCGCTTCCCACAATTCGACTAGTGTAAGATGTTAGGCGGCCTCAGCCAGCACTACTCCACTAACCACGCCACTCTCCGGCCTTTTCTTCTTTATCAATCTGCTGGGGCAGGCCAGAACTTTTAGCATTCAGAGCTGTGGCATGGAGCTTGTTAAACCTAC
This sequence comes from Lithobates clamitans, assembly GCA_037952925.1. Taxonomy (NCBI): domain Eukaryota; kingdom Metazoa; phylum Chordata; class Amphibia; order Anura; family Ranidae; genus Lithobates; species Lithobates clamitans. The sequence goes on from JBBGZY010002832.1 coordinate 281,764, forward strand.
TCTCGAAAATAAGTAAATAGTTCCCTCTCTATCCCCAAACTGATGGGCCCAGGGAACTTTTATTTCATTGCTGAAAGCTGCGGTTAGCGGGATTAGTTTGCATGTGCAATAAGGTATTTAACGGCAGGGACTGTCAGGCAAGGGAAGTGAGTCCTTTCAGGCAGGCTGTATGGGGCCTGTATGGGGGATAAAGTTGTGGAGAAGTTTAAAGCAGGGTTAGGTTATAAAGAAAATATCCCAAGCTTTTAACATCTCACGGAGCTCTGTTCAATCCATCATCCGAAAATGGAAAGAGTATGGCACAACTGCAAACCTACCAAGACATGGCCGTCCACCTAAACTGACAGGCCGGGCAAGGAGAGCATTCATCAGAGAAGAGCCAAGAGGTCCATGGTAACTCTGGAGGAGCTGCAGAGATCCACAGCTCAGGTGGGAGAATCTGTCCACAGGACAACTATTAGTCGTGCTCTCCACAAATCTGGCCTTTATGGAAGAGTGGCAAGAAGAAAGACACTGGTGAAAGAAAGACATAAGAAGTCCCGTTTGCAGTTTGTGAGAAGCCATGTGGGGGACACAGAAAACACGTGGAAGAAGGTGCTCTGGTCAGATGAGACCAAAACTGAACTTTTTGGCCTAAAAACAAAACGCTACGTGTGGCGTAAACTAACACTGCAAATTACCCTGAACACACCATCCCCACTGTGAAACATAGTGGGGATGCTTTTCTTCAGCAGGGACAGGGAAGCTGGTCAGAGTTAATGGGAAGATGGATGGAGCCAAATACAGGGCAATCTTAGAAGAAAACCTGTTAGAGTTTATAAAGGCTTGATACTGGGGCGGAGGTTCATCTTCCATCAGGACAATGACCCTAAACATACAGCCAGAGCTACAATGGAATGGTTTAGATCAAAGCATATTCATGTGTTAGAATGGCCCAGTCACAGTCCAGACCTAAATCCAATTGAGAATCTGTGGCAAGACATGAAAATTGCTGTTCACAGACGCTCTCCATCAAATCTGACAGAGCTTGAGATATTTTGAATGTCCAAAAATATCACTCTCTAGATGTGCAAAGCTGGTAGAGACATCCCCAAAAAGACTTGCAGCTGTAATTGCAGTGAAAGGAGGTTCTACAAAGTATTGACTCCGGGGGGCGCCATACAAATGTACCCCACTCTTTTCACATATTTATTTGTAAAAAAAAAAAATTGAAAACCATTTATCATTTTCCTTCCACTTCACAATTATGTGCCACTTTGTGTTGGAAAACCCCAAATAAAATACATTTACGTTTTTGGTTTTAACATGACAAAATTTCAAGGGGAATGAATACTTTTTCAAGGCAATGTATGCGTTAATGCATGATATATGCAGTGCAATTCATTTTAAATTGCACCCTAATGCACTAAGGCAATGTAGACCACTCACAACACAAGGCAATACACTAGCATGCATTGTTGTGCATCGAATGAAGAAAATACTCCATGCCTGTTTCTTTATCAGTTGTGCTGCATTGACAGCTCACTCAAAATAAATTGACTACCTTAACACAATGCACAAGAATGGCTAAGTGTGAATGGGATAGCGACTGTTTCAGGTCAGCTGGTAAAATATTTATTCTGCATTCCATCCCCCCTTTTTTTTTTTTAATGTGTCACACAGCAGATTCCTGAATGAGAAGCATCAGAAACGAGCTGCCATTCATTGGTATACCTGTACTGCATATTTGTTTAAGACTAGTGAAGCTAAACCCATTCAGCAAATCACGTCACTGTCCTGGACTGCAGCCAGCATTGTGGGCGGGTATAGGTCTGCAATGCCAAAATGTATTAACCGCTCTACTGCACTATATACCTACAGCACATCCTATTATTATCATTCCATCACTAGGGTACCCACTAATTAAAGCAAAAAATGCCACCCAAGTAGTGGAGTGGAGTCCAGCCAATGTGCATGGCTCAGCATGTGGCAGAGTATGTACAAATGGGTAAAGCATTGTCATAAGGCAGGGGCCTTCAATCTTTGCCAATAAAGGGCCAGTTTCCTGCACTTCAGGCTTCAGGGGGTCCAGTCTATGGCCAGTGGTGGTATAAAATACGTCAGTAGGGGTAACTAATGCCTCATCATTGGTATTGGTGGGAGGAATAGTGGCCTATTCTTGGTGTCAGTGGGAGGAATAGTGCCCCCTTGTTGGTGTCAGTGAAAGGAATAGTGCCCCTTGTTGGTGTCAGTGGGCACCACTCCTCCCACTGATACCAATGATGAGGCACCATACTTCCCACTGACACCATCAAGGGGGCACCATTCCTCCCACTGATACCAATGATGAATTCCTTAAGGAATAGTGCCCTATAATTGGTATCGGTGGAAGGAATAGTGCTCCATTGTTGGTGTCAGTGGAAAGTATGGTGCCTCATCATTGGTATCAGTGGGAGGAATGGTGCCCCCTTGTTGGTGTCAGTGGGAGGAATAGTGCTCTATAATTGGTAACAGTGGGAGGAATAGTGCCCCATCATTGGTGTCAGTGGGATGTATGGTGCCCCATCATTGGTATCAGTGGGAGGAATAGTGCCCCATCATTGGTGTCAGTGGGAGGAATGGAACCCATCATTAGTGTCAGTGGGAGGAATAGTGTCCCATCAGTGGTGTCAGTGGGAGGAATGGAACTCATCATTAGTGTCAGTGGGAAAAATAGTGTCCCATCAGTGGTGTCAGTGCGAATCATAGTGCCTTGTATCTTTTGGAAGAATAATGCCCCAAGGGCCAGATAAAAGCAAGCTACAGGGCTGTATCCAGCCCACAGGCCGCAGTTTGGAGACCACTGTAATGGATTGGCATGCTTGCCTTGCAGCACTGGAGCCTTCCTGGTAAATCCCACTAAGGTCTATGTTTGCATTAAGTGTTCATTTTTCCTACGTTTGTACAGGTTTTCTGCTGTGTTCCAAAACCCTAAATACCGGCACCTTTTCAAAATCACATTGCACCATATAGCATTGATGCACCATATAGCATTGATGTATATGGGCACTATGGAGAAAAAGTGATTTCCTTAGTTGTGCATTGCTGCATAACAGCAGATGCAGGAGAAATCACACTGGTGTGGATGGGGACGAATGGTGGGTCAATTGCTTCAACCCACTTGATATTAGATTGTTAGCTCCTTAGGCAAGGGTTATGGTGTACTGTACAGTTTCAGTTTCTTGGTAAGACACTGCAATATACTGCAATATATGACTTAGTAAAATATGTGTGTTTAGTTTAATCAGCTTATGGGGATTTTTCGAAAGGTTCAGTTCACCTTACACCTTGAAGTTTTTACATGACTTTCATTTTTGGGATTGTATCTGGTTTTCTAAACAAATACCATTCCTCTTAGTGACTGAAGGAAAAAGGTGACACACACAAGACTTAAGAGTTGACTGGAAAGCCTCTGAGAATCACCAAAAGGAGGCTTATCTCCACTGACCACCAATGTAAGGTGGGCCTTCTCTACTGACCACCAATGTATTCTCCACTGACCACCAACGTGCAGGGGAGCCTTCTCCACTGACCACCAATGTGAAGGGGAACTTCTCTACTGACCACCAATGTTAGGAGGAACTTCTCCACTGACCACCAATGTGAGGGGGAACTTCACTGACCACCAATGTAAGGGGGCATTCTCCACTGTCCAACAATATAAGGGGGCTCTTCTTCACTGGCTACCAATGAAAAGAGGGCCTTCTAAACTGACCACCAATGTAAGAGGGCCTTCTCCACTGGCCACCAATGTAAGAGGGCCCATTTCCACTGATCACCAATGTAAGAGGACCCTTCTCCACTGATCACCAATGTAAATGGGCCCTTCTCAATGGATCACCAATGTAAGAAGGCCCTTCTGCACTTATCACCAATGTAAGGGGGCCCTTCTCCACTGATCACCAATGTAAAATGGCCCTTCTCCACTGATTACCAATGTAAAAGAGTCCTTCTCTCCTGACTACCAATGTAAGAGGGCCCTTCTTCACTGATCACCAATGTAAATGGGCCCTTCTCCATGGATCACCAATGTAAGAAGGCCCTTCTCCACTTATCACCAATGTAAGGGGCCCTTCTCCACTGATCACCAATGTAAATGGGCCCTTCTCCATGGATCACCAATGTAAGAAGGCCCTTCTCCACTTATCACCAATGTAAGGGGCCCTTCTCCACTGATCACCAATGTAAAATGGCCCTTCTCCACTGATTACCAATGTAAAAGAGTCCTTCTCTCCTGACTACCAATGTAAGAGAGCCCTTCTTCACTGATCACCAATGTAAAATGGCCCTTCTCCACTGACCACCATTGTAAGAGGGTCCTTCTCCCCTGACTGCTAATGTAAAGAGGTCTTCTCCACTGACCACCTGTAAGAAACCATGAATCAGACCGAGGCAGAAGTACAGTTAAATCACACTTGTTTAATAGTAAGAGAAACTAGAACAAACGTAGTCAAAACATAGCCAAAGTTCAGTAACCGGAACGGATAGTCAGACAAGCCAGAAAGTCAGGAAGCCAGGGAACAGCGTAGTGGAACAGGAAGCAGGATCTGGAGCCAGAAGGAATGTCAGCCAAGCAAGTCTTTAACAGGAATGCAGGAGATGACCAAGGCGAAGGCAGAGATCATCTGGGCTGGACGGCTTAAAGCGGAGGTTCACACAAAAATTTAACCTCGGCTTTTCGGAACCCCGCCCCCCTCAGGTGTCACATTTGGCACCTTTCAGGGGGGGGGTGCAAATACCTGTCTAAGACAGGTATTTGCACCCACTTCCGGGCATAGACTCCCACGGGAGTCTATGCCTCTTCCCGTCCCGCCGCGCTGTCTGCTGGGACACACACGGGTCCCAGAGACAGCACAAACCATTCAGATTGCACTGCGCAACTCGCGAATGCGCAGTAGGGAACCAGAAAGTGAAGCCGCAATGCTTCATTTTCTGATTCCCATACCGAAGATGGTGGCGGCAGCATCCGAGGACCGAGGGACAGTTCGGCCTCGGGTGCCGACATCGCTGGACCCTGTGACAGGTAAGTGTCCATATTCTAAAAGTCAGCAGCTGCAGTATTTGTAGCTGCTGACTTTAAAAAAAAAAAATTTGCGGGACTCCCTCTTTAAGTAGGCAGGACTGATGAGCAGGAGATCATCAACAGGTGAGTCAATGTGGAGAGATAGGAGCTGGCAATTAGCCGACAGCTGAGCGGCCAGCTCAGAGAAGGAAGGGCTGAGCCCAGCCCTGTCACCACCAAGCTGATGAGGCAATTCTCTCTTGACCACCAGTCTGATGGGGTTTTTCCATTGACCACTAATGTAAGAGAATATTCAGCGGGTGATTGGAGAATAGTCTCTACAATGTAGAGGGGGTGGTGCATGGTGAGGGTTCTGTTTTCACCTCAGATCCTAAAAAAAGTCAAATCAAATGTTTAATCAAATGGACGATAAAATAAATCGCATATTATTTTTTTGTAACATTGTTTCTTTTTTCTTTTTTTTAAACACTGATAATTAATTATGAAAGATTTTGGAATTACATTGCAACTCTTGTGGATGGTTGACCGGGAAATCCATCATGACTGCAATACATTGGGTTGCCTTGGCTGATCTGAAAATGCTAGTATATTTGTCCTGGATCTGTGGATAAAAGTGTTATTGCAAGAGTCAGCATGGCAGCCAGGCAGCTAACATATTCAGCAATGGAAGCCTCCATGTTTTTCTCATAACGGGTTTAACCTAAAGGGTATGTAAACCCAATAAACCTATTTTCTCCCTTTTGGTCCCTTTTTGGTTAACCTAACTAATGAAAACGCTTTGTTATATTTGTTCAAAACCAAAGATCTTACAAGCTGATAAATTCCTTTGCTTTCTATCTTTAGCCAAATGCAAATTGTTGTAATGTACTGTATGTTTATTGTGTTGCTGGCATTGTTGGGATTAACTTGCTGTGGTGTTTCTGGTGGTGTTTTTCCTGTTGGGGTTCCTATAGCTGTGGTATAGAGTGTGAGTCCCCGGGGCTCTCTTGCTTGGAAGATTGGTCATAAGAAGGAGAGGGACTATACATGCAGAGATGTAGTGTTGCACTGCATCTTCAAGGAATATACAAGGAATCTTCAAGGATTATATAGTGCCTTGAAAAAGTATTCATACCCCTCGAAATTTTCCACATTTTGTCATGTTACAATCAAAAACGTAAATGTATTTTATTGGGATTTTATGTGATAGACCAACACAAAGTGGCTCATAATTGTGAAGTGGAAGGAAAATGATAAATGTTTTTTTAATTTGTTTTACAAATAAATATGTGAAAAGTGTGGTGTACATTTGTATTCAGCCCCCCTGAGTCAATACTTTTGTAGAACCTCCTTTAGCTGCAATTACAGCTGCAAGTCTTTTTGGGGATGTCTCTACCAGCTTTGCACATCTAAAGAGTGAAATTTTTGCCCATTGCTCTTTGCAAAATAGCTCAAGCTCTGTCAGATTGGATGGTGAGCGACTGTGGACAGCAATTTTCATGTCTTGCCACAGATTCTCAATTGGATTTAGGTCTGGACTTTGACTGGGTCATTCTAACACATAAATATGCTTTGATCTAAACCATTCCATTGTAGCTCTGGCTGTATGTTTAGGGTTGTTGTCCTGCTGGAAGGTGAACCTCCGCCCCAGTCTCAAGTCTTTTGTAGACTCTAACAGGTTTTCTTCTAAGATTGCCCTGGATTTGGCTCCATCCATCTTCCCATCAACTCTGACCAGCTTCCCTGTCCCTGCTGAAGAAAAGCATCCCCACAACATGATGCTGTCACCACCATATTTCAAGGAGGGGATGGTGTGTTCAGGGTGATGTGCAGTGTTAGTTTTCTGCCACACATAGCGTTTTGCTTTTAGGCCAAAAAGTTCAATTTTGGTTTCATCTGACCGGAGCACCTTCTTCCACATGTTTGCTGTGTCCTCCACATGGCTTCTCACAAACTGCAAATGGGACTTCTTATGGCTTTCTTTCAGCAATGACTTTCTTCTTGCCACTCTTCCATAAAGGTCAGATTTGTGGAGATCACGACTAATAGTTGTCCTGTGGACAGATTCTCCCACCTGAGCTGTGGATCTCTGCAGCTCCTCCAGAGTTACCATGGACCTCTTGGCTGCTTCTCTGATGAATGTTCTCCTTGCCTGGCCTGTCAGTTTTGGTGGACGGCCATGTGTTGGTAGGTTTGCAGTTGTGCCATACTCTTTCCATTTTCGGATGATGGATTGAACAAGAGCCCTGTGAGATGTTCAAAGCTTGTGATATTTTTTTATAACCTAACCCTGCTTTTCAGTTCTCCACAACTTTATCCCTGACCTTTCTGGTGTGTTCCTTGGCCTTCATGATGCTGCTTGTTCACTAAGGTTCTCTAACGAACCTCTGAGTGCTTCACAGAACAGCTGTATTTATACTGAGATTAAATTACACACAGGAGGACTCTATTTACTAATTAGGTAACTTTTGAAGGCAATTGGTTCCACCAGTTTTTAGTTAGGGGTATCAGGGTAAAGGGGTCTGAATACAAATGCACTTTTCAGATACTTATTTGTAGAAAAATTTAAAAACCATTTATCATTTTCCTTCCACTTTACAATTATGTGCCACTTTGTGTTGGTCTATCACATAAAATCCCAATAAAATACATTTATGTTTTTGGTTGTAACATGACAAAATGTGGAAAATTTTAAGAGGTATGAATACTTTTTCAAGGCACTGTAAGTAGTGAGATCTATGCAAATCCCTATGAAACAGAATGGGGTAGTCCCAAGCTCCTTACTTCTGCCGGCTTTGTTGGGGCCTTTTTGGTGGTGCACAGGTGGTGATGTTTGGTTGCTTCCCTCTACTTTCAGTTCAGAAGGACAACTATTGAGGAGGTACCGTATTTGGTGCAGTTAGTTTGCGGTAGAACTTAAACAGTAGCAAAGATGAAACAGGTTCAGAGAAGGGAGTAAAGGTAATTCTGTGTCAACCCGGCAATCCTGGACAGGTAATATGGTAGTGCTCTATGCTAGACAACACAGGCAGAGTAATGCCTAGAAAGCAAGGAGGATGAAGCTGTGTTTTAAAGTATGTGCAATGGGTTGATAGCCCTCTCGCTAATACTGCGCTTCAGCTGTGAGTGCCGAAGGCGGAGGGGTCCCTCATGGATTCATCTCTTGAGCTCTGGCAAACCCACCCTGGAATTCTGGAGGTGCAGGAAGAAGACCAGCGAACTTGCACTGGAAGGCTGGGAGTTGCTGATCAGGTTGTGCTGAAAGGCGAGTGCCTGGAGGGCTTAGCACTCTAGCCTGGGTGTCTTCTTCCTTCCTCATTCTGGTGCCAAGTGCCCCAAACCTCCCTGAGCAGTTCACTGAGATTCTCTTCATTTCTCCTTCCAGATTGCAAAGCCCCCTGGGAACTGTAGTTTCCCCCCAGCTGTGGAGCAGTGCCACCTGTACAAAGTAAAACTATACCTCTCACGATCCTTTTAACATCTCCTCCACATAGTCTTATGTTTACCAATCTGTGGCAGACATAAAGAATCGATAGGGACCTAGCAAGCAAACATACAGAGACTTGTCATCCCGAAAATAATCATTTTGCCAAGTTCTTAGCTTTCTTTTTCTTAAAGGGGTCCTTTTGCCAGCACCTGGCTACACATGCAAACCCTAAGAATTTTTAAATGGTCGTAGCATGCCAGTTCTCCCGCTGCTACCGGTGGGACCCAACATGCCTTTGATGCACTAAAAGCTCAAGCAGCACTATCAGCCCTGCCCAGTTCTCTATGTGGACTACAGAACACTTTCTTTCTAAGTTATAGAGATGGGGGGGTGTTCTGTAAGTATAATAATAAGTATAATATTGGTCCAGACGAAGCTACGCAATAGCATTGTGAAACGCGTTGACGTCATTTCCATCTGGACGCCATGCTACGACGGCAGTCGTTGGCGAACTCTTCGGGATACACATGGGTAACCCTCCCATTTGAGGGGCAGAGGGAAGGCAGGGAAGGATCGATTTCCACGGACCTATATCAACCCCTATATGGGGAGAAGTGGAGGCTAGATGGCTTATAAGCACTGCTCTTTCAGATGACATCTGACTGGAAGGAAATTCTTTGAGACTAGGAGACACGGTTAATTTTGAGCTGCACTTTTTTTGGAGGTCTAATTACACTGATTTGATCAGAGTCTACAACCAGGAGTGGTAACATATGACTGAAGAGATATGCCAACGTTACTAATGTATTTCCATCTAGCGCTTATTAACCTTGATGTCGGGATAATTCCAGATTAAGACTTGTCATACCAGGGTACACCCATAACCGGGCTTATTCAAGTTTTTGACGCCATGGACTTTGATGGGTATTTTTCCTGATGGTCCATTTATCACTGTGCTGTTGATTTAACCACAGCCATATTATAGTCTCGTCATAGGATCCAGGACTGTTTGGCACTCTCTTCCTCCTTCCTTTACTTCCCTCACCTCTCTTTCCCCATGGCTCGAGCCTCCAGGGGGTTGGTGCTTGGCTGTTCTACTGCATTGCATTGCAGAGAGCAGAACCGGCACCAATATACCCGGCATCCGGACATCTTTTGTATTTGATGCAAGTTGTATTTGTCCCACTTGCGTGGGTAAACGTTTGGCCAGTCCACTGTGGCCAGCCATAACATCTTCGAGCGAGCCTAGCACTAGAAACCTTAGTTAACCACCATGTTTTATATTTAATTATTAAAGTGTTTATACCAGGGGCGGACTGATAACTCATGGGGCCCCCCGGGCAATAGGAGATTATGGGGCCCCCCCCCCAGGCAATCAGAGATTATGGGGCCACACAGTATACACACACACAGTATACACATACATGTACACACAGTATACACAGACGGATGTAAAAAAAACACAGATTTATACATACTGTCCCTGGTTTTACTGAGGCTGGCAACCCTGATGGGGCCCCCTAGTGGCCCAGGGCCCACGGGCAGTGCCCGAGTGGCTCAATGGTCAGTCCGCCCCTGGTTTCTACTTTATTTCGCTTGGTACGTGTTTTCTGTCATTCTAAAAGGCCTTACTCCCCCCCCCCCCCCCCCCCCGTTTTGGACTAATTGTGCCCATAAGCTTTTTTAGGGGCTGGATGACAGACACCACTCTACACACTTGGAACATGGATGTTTCAGCCTCTTTGTAACATGTTTTTAGCAAGTATAATAACACCCGACTTGTGCAAGAGTGACAACGCTGCTCCACCATAGATACAATAGGATGTGTAAACATTGTCGCCCTAGGACAGGAAGTGTGTTACTGGCAGGATCACCAGGTGACAATAAAATAAAAAAACAAGTGCAGACACCACATCTGAGGACTGGTAGCCTGCAATATGTTACTTTTTTTTTTCTTGGGTTTAGATACAGTTTAACTGGCAAAACAGTGTGTAATTGTTAGCGTTAAACTATTCGTTTTCCAATCCTCTCTCATCAACTGGAAGAGAAGCTTTTTCAACCGCTACAGGGCCCATGGTCTTCTGGGTCTTGTGAGAACGGGCAGCAAGGCCTCCTGAAGTATCATGAAAAGCCTGCTGAATTTGGCTGACATTGATATATTAAACTCATATTAAAGGTGTATGCTTTGATGCTTTTGTCACGTTTCTTGGATTGAAAACTTAATTGGCAGGGACTGGGTGAAAGTGTCATCTCAGTTATGCTCCTCGGGGTTTATACATTGAAGATGATAGCCGTTGCCTGTAGGCCTTGCAGTGATACGAAAATAATTTTAAAAACTATTGTTCTGGAAAAGGAATTTTAATTGCCGGCGCACTTTTCTCTATAAAAGGAAGGTTTCACTTTGTTGCTGCAACTGGTTAGTGACAGATTATTATTCACATCCTGCTCCTCACATGAGCGGAATTCTTCTCATCTGTAAAAGTCATAAAACCAAAGTCCAAAGTCTCTGACATTGTGAGATGAACAAAAGAACACAATATAAGATCTGATATTCATAGTCCCAGGGGGGCTACACTACATGATATTCACATTCCAGAGAGGCTACATTATATGATAATTGCATTTCCAAGGGGCTACACTATATGATATTCTCAGTCCTAAGGGGCTACATTATATGATATTCATAGTGCCAAGGTGCTACACCACACAATATTCACAGGTCCAAGGAGACACGCTATATGACATGTACATTCCAGAGGGGCTACATTATATGATATTCTCAGTCCTAAGGGGCTACATTATATGATATTCATAGTGCCAAGGTGCTACGCCACACAATATTCACAGGTCCAAGGAGACACGCTATATGACATTCACAGTCCTAAGGGGCTACACTATATGATATCACAGCTCCCAACTGCACCGGATTTGGAGGGACTGTCCCTGATTTGGAGCAATGTCCCTGATTTGGAGCAGTGTCCCTCTGTCCCTCATTCCTCCTCATTTGCCCCCCTCATTTGGGTCTGATCTATATAGATGTATATAAAATGCACTTTTTATCTATCAAAAAGTGTTCCCCAGCGCTAAACATTTCATCTGATTTCTAAATTGCTGCATTTGTAAATTCCAAAAGCCAATATAAAGGAATAGTAGTGGTAAAAAAAAAGCACTTGTGGGTTTAATCAATCTTGTTTTTTTTTGTACAATTCTCCTTTAAGGGGGCGTGGCAAGGGGGTGTGTCCTACGCCTGCATACTTTTGCTGATAGGTGTCCCTCATTCCCATCTCAAAAAGTTGGGAGGTGTGTGATATTCATAGTGCCAAGGTGCTACAGTAGACAATATTCATAGGTCCAAGGAGACACACTATATGATATTTACATTCCAGAGGGGCTACATTATGACATTCACAGTCCTAAGGGGCTACACTATATGATATTATTATTATTATAATCAGGGCTTTTTTTTTTCAGAGCATAGGTGAGCCACACCTTGTCTCCGGCCCTACCCACCTCCAGGTACTGTCTCCTGGTTCCACCCCCTACCCACCTCCAGGTACTGTGTCTTGGTTCCTCCCACTATCCACCTACCAGTAACACCCCTTTTAGAGAATACAGAACCAAGTATTATTTTTTTGGTGTTAAGTAAGTTTGATGCAATTTGTTAATGATAACAAAGCATTAAAATAGATATCCTGCAGCCAGCAACAATAGACCCTATCCCGGCTGCAATAGAACCCCCAGCAATAATAGACCCCCATCTCAGGCAAACTAAATCCCCCCCCCCAGCAATAACAGATCCACCCAGCAACAATAGATCACTCACACAACATTATACCCCCCCCCCCCACTAGCCAGCATCATAGACCCTCCAGCACCCCTTGCCATTGCATACATTCAGTGCTGGAGGTGCCGGAACTGCGTTCCCTCACGTTCCCCCTTAAAAAAAAAGCCCTGATTATAATATAGGATTTATATAGCGCCAACATTTTATGCAGTACTTTACAATATAAAGGGGGAAAGTACAATTACAATACAGTTACATAATTAGTCAGGTTTGAAAAAAGACACAAGTCCATCCAGTTCAACCAATAAAATTTTTTTTTTTTAAATCATACAATCCCATATACACAATCCTATACCCACAGTTGATCTAGAGGAAGGTGAAAAACCCCAGCAAAAAATGATCCAATTTGCTACAGCAGGGGAAAAAAATTCCTTCCTGACCCCGAGAAGCAATCAGGTTTTCCCTGAATCAACTTTACCTATAAATGTCAGTACTCAGGCCCGGATTTACTCCCTTTGCCGCCCCAAGGCCGGGTCCTTCAATGCCCCCCCCCCCCCCCCCCACACATACACACACCACGTCCTTTATCGATGACTTCTACAATAGATCAATTAAAAACATATCTCCATACACGAAAACACTGAAAATAACTGGCTTTAATTGTACAGACTAAAAATACTTCAGGGTAAGCGCGCGAGGGGTAAGGATTTTTCACAGGCAATTTTTCAAGGCAATGGCTGGTGTTAGTGCTTCAATCATCCCCGGCACCATGGTTGTTATGGTGTCAGGATGATTGAAACACATTACTTCTATCATTACATTGTAATATAAACTGAAATAGTTCAACTCACCAGAATGCAGAATCATTGGGAGCCCTGAGCGTGTCACTTGCCACTATGCCTGCCACCAGATGGGGATGTCACTTGCCACGCTGCCTGCCACCAGATGGGGATGTCACTTGCCACCATGCCTGCCACCAGATGGAGATGTCACTTGCCACCATGCCTGCCACCAGATGGGGATGTCACTTGCCACCATGCCTGCCACCAGATGGGGATGTCACTTGCCACCATGCCTGCCACCAGATGGGGATGTCACTTGCCACGCTGCCTGCCACCAGATGGGGAAGTCACTTGCCACGCTGCCTGCCACCAGATGGGGATGTCACTTGCCACGCTGCCTGCCACCAGATGGGGATGTCACTTGCCACCATGCCTGCCACCAGATGGGGATGTCACTTGCCACGCTGCCTGCCACCAGATGGGGATGTCACTTGCCACCATGCCTGCCACCAGATGGAGATGTCACTTGCCACACTGCCTGCCACCAGATGGGGATGTCACTTGCCACGCTGCCTGCCACCAGATGGGGATGTCACTTGCCACGCTGCCTGCCACCAGATGGGGATGTCACTTGCCACCATGCCTGCCACCACATGGGGATGTCCCTTGCCACCAGATGGGGATGTCCCTTGCCAATGTTGCCATGCTGCCTGCCATCAGGAGGAGGGCGGAACAGCGGTGCGGGCAATAGGAGATGTCATCTTTCTCCCACGCCGCCGCACCGCTGACACTACTAGTTAATCTCAATTTTTTTTAAAATGGCGCCGAGCGGCGCAATCACGCTACTGCGCATGCGCCGCCCGGCCGAGCGCTTACGAGCTTTCCCGAGCCCGGCTGGCTTCGGAACGGCGCATGCGCAGTTGCGTGGTCGGCTCGCGGCCATTTTTTCTATGGGCACTGGTGCCCATAATAGACTTTAATGGACAGCACGAAAGGGGGGGCGGCCGCGAAGTCGCTGCAGGAGCGGCGCCGCCCCTACACCACTGCCGCCCCGAGGCCTGGCCTCGGTGGCCTTGTGGCTAATCCGGCCCTGTCAGTACCCAGTTATATTATGTACACCTAGGAAAAAATCCAGGACTTTTTTAAAGCAATCTGCTGAGCTGGCCAGAACCACCTCTGGAGGGAGTCTATTCCACATTTTCACAGCTCTTACTGTGAGGAAACCTTTCCGTATTTGGAAATGAAATCTCTTTTCCTCTGGGAAAGGAACTGGGGCAGGAATTGGGAGACTAGTCAGGATCGAGGGAAAGATGAATGCAGCAATGTACAGAGACATCCTTGATGAAAATCTGCTCCAGAGCGCTCTGGACCTCAAACCAGGGCGAAGGTTCATCTTCCAACAGGACAACGACCCTAAGCACACAGCCAAGATAACAAAAAGAGTGGCTACAGGGCAACTCTGTGAATGTCCTTGAGTGGTCCAGACAGAGCCCAGACTTGAACCAAATTGAACATCTCTGGAGAGATCTGAAAATGGCTGTGCACCGACGTTCCCCATCCAACCTGATGGAGCTTGAGAGGTCCTGCAAAGAAGAATGGGAGAAACTGCCCAAAAAATAGGTGTGCGAAGCTTGTAGCATCATACTCATAAAGATTTGAGGCTGTAATTGGTGTCAAAGGTGCTTCACCAAAGTATTGAGCAAAGGCTGCGAATACTTCTGTACATGTAAATGGGATTTTTTCCATTTTTTATTTTTAATAAACTTGCAAAGATTTCAAACAAACTTTTTTCACGTTGTCATTATGGGGTGTTGTTTGTAGAATTTTGAGGAAAATAATAAATTTCATCCATTTTGGAATAAGGCTGTTAACATAACAAAATGTGGAAAAAGTGAAGCACTGTGAATACTTTCCGGATGCACTGTATGTGATATCTACATTCCAGGGGGACAACATTATTTGATATTTGCACTTCCAATGTGGCTATGCCATATAATATTTAAAGTGCCAATGGGCTATACTACATGCTATTCACAATCCAAAGGGGCTAAACGATATGATATTCATAGTGCCAAGGGGCTACACTACACGATGTTCAGAGGTCCAAGAGCTACACTACACAATGTTCAGAGGTCCAAGGGGCTACACTACACAATGTTCAGAGGTCCAAGAGCTACACTACACAACGTTCAGAGGTCCAAGGGGCTACACTACACAATGTTCAGAGGTCCAAGAGCTACACTACACAATGTTCAGAGGTCCAAGGGGCTACACTACACAATGTTCAGAGGTCCAAGAGCTACACTACACAATGTTCAGAGGTCCAAGGGGCTACACTACACAATGTTCAGAGGTCCAAGGGGCTACACTACACAATGTTCAGAGGTCCAAGAGCTACACTACACAATGTTCAGAGGTCCAAGGGGCTACACTACACAATGTTCAGAGGTCCAAGGGGCTACACTACACAATGTTCAGAGGTCCAAGGGGCTACACTACACAATGTTCAGAGGTCCAAGGGGCTACACTACACAATGTTCAGAGGTCCAAGAGCTACACTACACAATGTTCAGAGGTCCAAGAGCTACACTACACAATGTTCAGAGGTCCAAGAGCTACACTACACAATGTTCAGAGGTCCAAGGGGCTACACTACACAATGTTCAGAGGTCCAAGAGCTACACTACACAACGTTCAGAGGTCCAAGGGGCTACACTACACAATGTGTATATATAAAAAAAAAAAAACTATAAATATGGGACTTTAGGGGCACAATAGTATTGAACTAAAGAAAATGTATTTAATAGAAATATTTTATTAGAAAAAAATATAAAAGACATTGAACAAACATAGATTTAAAAACACTTCAGTTTAGGTAAATCCTAGTAGTAGTACACCGTATGGATCTTATCCTGCAAATTTGTACAACATAAAAAAGGCTATAAAGGTGTGTAAATGTCGCTTAGTCCGTATATAGGAGGAATACTTCCCCTGAAGATTGGACAGAAGGCAAGCGCATAATTATAGCAGGCAGGGTGCAGCAGGTTTGGTGATCCACGGTGAGGTGTTCTCTAGTTGCTCTACATGTTTCGCGTTACACTGAACGCTTCCTCAGGAGCTAGAGATTCAATAGAGTGTGGTAGAATTGCAAAAATCAATCAAGAGTGATTTTATGTAAATGGTCACAGTTTGAGGATAAATATAAAGTATCTGAATTGAGTTGGGAACAGCAGTCGGCCACAACCTGGAATCTCTCAAAGTAATGTAGCATCAGGTATCCATACGAAGGGAAAAGCAAAGACTGTCGTTGTAGTGCCTCAGGTAGATGGGAGAGAGCAAACAGGGTTGTGCCGTCCGGTCTGTGTGGGGACCGGTGCTGTGGCCGCTAAACTACACTACACTACACAATGTTCAAAGGTCCAAGGGGCTACACTACACAATGCTCAGAGATCCAAGGGGCTACACTACACAATGTTCAGAGGTCCAAGGGGCTACACTACACAATGTTCAGAGGTCCAAGGGGCTACACTACACAATGTTCAGAGGTCCAAGAGCTACACTACACAATGTTCAGAGGTCCAAGGGGCTATACTATTTGACATTGGCAGTCCTAAGGGGCTACACTATATGATATTCAGATCCATAGGGGCTAAACTTTATGATAGTCACAGTCCCAAGGGGCTACACTATATGATATTTCTAGTTCCAAGGGGCTACACTATATGATATTTGTAGTACCAAGGGGCTACACTATATTGTATTTGTAGTACCAAGGGGCTTCATTATATGATATTTGTAGTCCCAAGGATCTACACTATATTATATTTGTAGTACCAAGGGGCTACACTATATGAAATTCATAGTGCCAAGAAGCTACACTACACAATATTGACAGACACTATATGATACTCACAGTCCAAAGGGACTATATTACAGAATATTGCCAGTCTCAAGAGGCTACACTAGACATGATATTTGCAGTCCCATGGGACTACCCTACTCGATAATGCCTCCATCTGTCTGCAGCAGACTCATGACACTGTCCCAGGCTAAGCAAAGTAAAGGCTTTGTAGGGATGGATAAAAGGTAAAACTTTTGTGAAAGGTGACACGGCTGTATTCTATGACATGTGAAGAATGTAGTCTTGCGGACTTCTAAAGTTACTGACAGGTTTAGTGTAAGCCAAGTCCGCCAATGAAATGAGTAGGTATGGCTGCCTCTGGGTACAGTATATACAGAATGACCAACTATGCATAGCAACAAGATTGCTTTTGAACATGAACACGATGAAGTGATTTGTTAATCAGATGTATTGAAAAAAAAACTTTAGAGACTCCCAAGGCTATGGATTCCCTTTAAAGGTAACATCAAGGCATCTGTTTGAGAAGTCACTGCTGAAAACTAGCATTCTCTGACTCCCAAAACTCAGTGATCTCTCTCAAATAAATATGAAGTTATTCAGGTTTACTGTAAGGAGTGGAGGAATTGCTGCTTTAATAATTGAGGCTTTTTAAACATATATCTTCTATTGCTGCAGGTTTCATTAAGGTGCCTTTGTAAAAGTGTTTTAAAAAGTCCTCTGCAATCAGAAGCGTTTGGACCTGCCCTTCTTCAAATTTTGACCTCAGAGGGTAATGTTCAGGTCTTGGGGAACCCTTGCTAAAACCAAATAATTGGGGGTCTGTGGAAACAATCCCCTTATATTGGTGGTCAGCCGGAGGAATTATCCTTACATTGGTAATCAGTGGGAAGAATACTCCTTAAATTGGTAGTCAATGGGAAGAATGCCCCTTACATTGGTGGTCAGTGGGAAGAATGCCCCTTACATTGGTGGTCAGTGGGAAGAATGCTCCTTACATTGGTGGCCAGTGGGAAGGATGTTCCTTATATTGGTGGTCAGTGGGAAGAATGCTCCTTACATTGGTGGTCAGTGGGAAGAATGCCCCTTACATTGGTGGCCAGTGTGAAGAATGCCCCTTACATTGGTGGCCAGTGTGAAGAATGTCACTTGCATTGGGGGTCCATGGGAACAATGCTCCTTGCATTGGTGGTCAGTGGGAAGAATGCCACCCCCACCACCCCTTTAGAGTGTTGGTCAGAATGCCACCCTTACAGACAGCTAAAATTACCATTGGTGTTATGCCTCTGCCAAGTGGTGATCACCCTGAAAATATGAAGGCAACATCAGATGGAAGGTCAATCAGCCACAGGTCTTGAGGAACCCTAGTTAAGAATGGCTGCTCTGGACAATTACCTCTTACGGGGGTAACAAGTATGAACTCCACTATTTTCAAGTGAAACCACCTCCTACAAAATCTTCACATCCAAGACTTTTGGGAGTGTCTGTCAATCCCTCGAAGTTCCAACTGCTAAATAATTAGAAGTTTGGCACCTGTTGAGGGACGTTTGACTGCCGAAATGTTTTGCTACGTTTTTTTAAGTGACAGAATCACTAAAGAAATATGAACACTGCCTTTACTAACCTCCTTCTAAAAGTGCTCATTGCCAGGTCATCTCTGGCTTTAATGCTTTCTCAACCACTGAGCAAGTACAAGCATTGAGCTGGTAAAGTCCAAGCTCTTAGGGCCTATTCACGCACAATACAACATGTAACGTGTTTTCATGCACTGAGGCACGTTGTTTCATGCTGCTTTAGGCAGCTTATTTAAAATGAATGTACATGCTCAAAAAAAATTGATCCCGCTGTGTTTTTTGACAGTACAATGCATTGCGGTGCAGGTGCGTTTTGCCCATATGTAGGAGTGCCATTCAAAATCAATAGCACCCCAACTGGAAAACATGTTAATTAGGGTTGTCATGATACCACTTTTTTAAGGCCGAGTACCAATAATTTTTTCAAGTACTCACCGATTACCAATACTTTTCTTTAATGTCATGTGACAGTGGCACTACTATGCAGCACTGTTAGGTGGCATTAATGAGGCGTGGATTGTGTCAGTAGCTTTTTATTTAATTTTTTTTTTGTTAATTGTGTGCTACCACATGTTGCAGGTAGTGTGAATAGCCCCTAATTTGCATACTTGCTCCAGGTCGTTGACTCAGAAAGTGTTGAATCCCAAGAATCATTACAGAAGCCAGACAACTAGCATTTTCAGAAGGAAGGTTGAAGCCCAACTCTGGGAAAAGTAAAAATCCTCCCTTGCAGTAGGGCTTCCCCTGTACTGCAAGGGCTAAATTATCATTTGGGTCCAGGGGATGGGAAAAGCTTCCCTGGCAGATAGCACTCCCCTATACTCCGGCTGTGGACTGTTCCTTGGTATCCTCATGTCCATTGCAGGGCTATCAGTCCTCCATTACTCTTGATGAGATCAGGGGCATCCGATCTCTTTAGCATAGAGGAGAGGAGGCTGTGGGGATCTGTCTTGCAAAGTGGAAGAGTCTGCAGGTGTGGAGGCTCAGGTAAGTAAAACTGTTTTGACTGGTCTCTTTTATTACCATTATTATTATTATACAGGATTTATATAGCGCCAACAGTTTACGTAGCGCTTTACAACTTGAGGTTAGACAGTACAAATACAATACACTTTAATACAGTAGGAATAAGAGGGCCCTGCTCCTTAGAGCTTACAATCTAAGAGGGAAGGTCAAGAGATACAAGAGGTAATAACTGTGGGTGATGTGCTGATTGAGAAGATAAATGTACAGTTGTTAGGTGGGGGCCAGATAGGCTTCTCTGAAGAGATGAGTTTTCAGGGATCGTCCGAAAGTGGATAAAGTAGGAGAAAATCGGACGGAATGGGGTAGAGCATTCCAGAGAATGGGAGAGGCTCTGGAGAAGTCCTAAAGGCGAGCATGGGATGAGGTGACAAGGGAGTTAGAGAGCAGGAGGTCTTGGGAGGAGCGAAGAGAACGATTAGGTTGGTATTTTGAGACTAGGTTAGAGATGTAGCTGGGGGCCAGGTTGTGGATGGCTTTGTAAGTTATAGTTAGTATCTTGAATTTAATTCGGTGACTGAGTGGCAGCCAATGGAGGGATTGGCAGAGGGGTGTAGCAGACGTTAAGCGGTTTGTGAGGTGGATGAGCCTGGCAGCAGCGTTCATAATGGACTGAAGTGGGGAGGAGCCTATTTAGAGGTAAGCCAATGAGGAGGGAGTTGGCGAGTAGTCGAGGCGGGAGATGACCAGGGAGTGGATTAGAAGCTTTGTGGTTAGGAAGGGGCGTATCTTGAAGATGTTGCAGAGGTTGAGGCAGCAAATTTTGGATAGTGATAGAATGTGTGGTCCGAAAGGTTAGTTCAGAGTCCAGGATTACACCTAGGACTTTGGCGTGGGGAGATGGGTTGATAGTTGAGCCGTTGATATTGACAGAGAAATCAGGGGAAGTGGCACCTGAGGGAGGAAATATCATGAGCTCGGTTTTGGATAGTTTGAGTTTGAGGAAGTGATGTGACATCCAGGCTGATATGTCTGCTAGTAGGTTGGTAATGCGTGAGGAGGCAGATGGAATGAGCTGGGGGGGGTGGAGAGATAGATTTGGGTGTCATCAGCGTAGAGATGATATTTAAAGCCGTGGGAGGCTATCAGTTGACCCAGGGAGGTGGTGTAGATTGAGAAAAGGAGAGGTCCAAGAACAGAACCTTGGGGGACACCAACGGAGAAAGGAAGAGGAGAGGAGGCAGTAGAGTTGTATAATAATAGTCTCTTAGAGGTAAATGAGAATTTGAACCTTGCAGTGTGGGGGCAGCCATACTGCAATGGAGGATTTTTACCTTCCCCAGAGTTCTGCTTTAAGGCATAGCAGAACCCACGTGACTCTCAGTATAGGTTTTGCTGGTAATAATGAGTTATTAAAGGAACCCATTGGTTGGATATGCCAGCCCCCCTGTCTAGGTCTTTCAGACAATGGATGTAAAGTTAATGGGTGAGTTAGAAAGCCTTGTCATATCTCTTGTCCAGCACTTGGAGTGTCTACCACCACATGCGCAGTGGGCCTCCCTCCCACGCAGCCTACACAGGCATGGTCATGTGAGCTGGGGGCATGTTTTTGCCTGAAGCTGGGACAAAATGTGGTCAGTCCTTGCCCATCCAACCATTCTCTGACATCTTTGGCCCTCTTGGACAGCTGTGGGGGAGAGGGGGGTTGCAGGGATTCATGTATAAAATGTGGACTATTGGAATCAATCTTCAAAGCACAAACCCTCACATATCAGCTGGCAGGTGGAATGTGAAGGATTGAGATCAAAGACTCCTTCAGCTTAGGAGTTACCTCATGTGTGAACTTTCCCCTCCTTGATAAGATCACATCCGGCATTTTTTCTGCCAAATATATACTTTACGATGATTGGTGAATGATTGACCGCACAGGACCGGCTGTCCTGTGATGGAGTTATAGCTAACTAACACTGACAGATAAGAACGTGACTCACCACAGCCAGATCACAACTGGCCCGAATGATAGGACCAGGAGGGCCTTTGATCAGATACAACGTAGGTGTGGTCATATCTGATCACCTCATGGTGTAGACCTGCACAGTATGCGTATAAGTGAAAGTCATCACTGTTTGTATGCGTTACCAAGGATGCGTTGTCACTGTGTGGGTCACCACCTATATGTGTCACTCAGTGGGTTAACAAATAATTCCCATTGCCTGAGATAGTGACAAGGCTAGCCAAAGACAAGAGATGGCTGCTATTTGATTTAGTTGTATTTGGCTGAGAGGTCTATCTAATCCTTACATACACTATATGATATTTACAGTCCTAAGGAGCTGCATCACACAATATCCACAGGCCCAAGGGGGTGTATGTGTATGGTGTATGCTACACTACACCATATCTAACCTAATGCCATCTAATCAGGGCCGCTGATAAGGTATAACCGCTGGCCCTCCTGTACCGGGCCCAGCCCCCATCAGTTCAAAAGGGGGGCCTGGGCACTTGCTAAAGAGCTGGCAGTAATGCCTTATTGCTGACACCAGTCATCCTGTTGCTCCCCCTACAGTGCTTCCGGCTTCTCCTCCTCGCCTTCCCTCCAGCTGCACTGCAGGGGGATCAGTTTCAAGTATTTGCGCCACCACCTCCCTTCCACTGCTCTGACCACCCCCCCTGCTGTTTGGGTTGCCCTGTTAGCCCCCTTTTCACCTGCTGTCCATGCCCCCCGTGTACCCTTTCCCTTGCTGCACTGCTGGCTTCCCTCCTTTCTTCTCCCTCCTGTTGGCAGCTGCTGAGGGCACACAGGGGGATCATTTCAGGATGGAGGACGTCATATTTACCAGCCCCTCCCCACAGTGAGTGAACGGTACCGATCGCTCCTGTGTTCATTCATCACCAAAGCATAACAAACTGTGTTTACTATACTTCAGTTTGTGAATGAACAGGAAGCCTCTAAACATTTTGCATCCAATCATCTGTGCATCTGAGGCTGTAGAGAAGGGAATGAAAGAATTTATGTCCTTATTCCCTTTCTCTGTCTCAAAAATGAAACATCACCAAATCCCCCCCCCCCCCTCCCCTCCAACAGGGCAGTTGAAAAAAATAAAATTCTAAAAAAATAAGTAAAAAAAAAAATGAAGGGCTCGTTCACATGTGCTTTGCTCTCTAAAGAGTGGTCAGCATTTGAACTGCTCATCAGAGAACATTTGAACAGCTGCCCTGTATCTAATGCTTACCACACCAGCAGAAGCCTGTTGGCCCACCGCTCTTGGTTACAGTAATCGACCATGGCGGTTTGAAAACCTTCTTCGATCTTCACTGCTCCCCCATGAGAAAAGGTACACTGGTAGCATTTGGCCACACCAATCTGTAGGCCACTAACTAAGTATATAGGCTGGGCCGAGTTTAGAAGCCCACTATCGGTAGATGGTGAATACTCAATTGACTATCCTTGCATGGCTATGGCCACCTTTAAGCTTCACTCAAGCCAAAGCTTTTATTTCATTTTGGATAGGCTGATAAAGGCTAGAACCTCTGTCAGGCACTTGTGCCTCTATTGAGGACATTCCCCATCACTTATTGTCAGGATGGGAAGTGATGGGGAATCTGTACATTTTTAATACACGTGGGGAAGTGTATTAAACATTTTTTGTTTTTTGTTTTTTTTAGCTGTCTTTAGCTTCCTGTCCCAATGAGAACCGCTCCATTTCTTGTATGGTGTCACAGGGAGAGGAAGTAAGGGAGATTCTCCTCAATGTGTCTACAGACAGAAATAAAAACTTGACAGTTACTTTTTAATCGTTTATTTGCTCAAAACTGACAAAAAAAAAGTCTTTTTAGAAATGTAACCTATTTAAACTGATAGCCCACCCTTAACCCTCTGCTTCCAGCTAACCCTGATTGGGAGGGACTGTCCCTCTTTTGTAACCAATCCCCTCTTTCCTGCTTTCATAGCTAAATGTCTTTTTACACCTGATGCTTAGTTTGTGGACACCTGGCCAGCACTCCTATATGAGCTTGATGGACATCATATTCAAAACCCATGGGCATTATATTCAAAAACCATGGACATTAAAGTAGAACTAAAGGCATTTTTTTTTTCATTTTGGATAGAGTAAGGGAGGGTTGTAACCCCTGTCAGATTTTTTTTCACCATCTGGGTCCCATTAGGGAGATTTGCCTTCTCTTCCTGTCCCATAGCAGGAGGCAAGAGAAAATCCCTCAAAATTAAAGGACATTCCTTGGGGACCCCCAGATCACCAGAACTAGTGTCCCCATTGGAAGATTTCCCCTCTATGACTTTTCTGGGGACAACCCAAAATTTGTGATTTTCTTTTACTTTCAATGATAATGGTAAACAGGACAAATAGAGAGGGGGAATCTTCCTAATGGGGGCACAGACAGCAATAAAAATGAACAGGGGTTCTAATCCACTCTATCCAAAACTAAAACAAAGTTTTGCCCTTAGTCGTACTGTTATGTGGAGTTGGCCTCCCTTTGCGGCCATAACATCCTTCACTCTTCTGTAAAGGCATTCCACTTTATATTGGAGCACTTCGTGCCCATTCAGCCACAAGAACATTTGTGAGGTCAGGCACCGATGAGGGATGAGAAGACCTGGCTCACCATCATTGTTCCAATTCCCAAAGGTAGTAGGGTTGACGTCAAGGCTCTGTGCAGGCCAGTTCCTCTTCACCAGGGGTCTCCAAACTTTCTAAACAAAGGGCCAGTTTATTATCCTTCAGACTCTAGAGGGGTCAGACTGTGGCCAGTAGGAGTAGAAAATGTCCTGGTGTAGGTAACAATGCCCTGTCATTGGTGTCAGTGAGAGGAATAGTCCACCATCATTGGTGTCACTGAGAGGAATAGTACCCCATCAATGGTATCCTGAAGAGGAATAATACCTCATCATTGGTGTATATGAGAAGAATAGTCCTCCTTCATTGGTGTCAGTGAGAGGAATAGTGCCCTGTCATTGGTGTCCATGAGAGGAATAATGCCTCATCATTGGTGTCCATGAGAGGAATATGTCCTCATCATTGGTGTATATGAGAGGAATAGTCCTCCTTCATTGGTGTCAGTGGGAGGAATAGTGCCCCATCGTTGGTGTCAGTGAGAGGAATGGTGCCCTATCATTGATGTCAGTGGGATGACCAGTGCCCCATCATTAGTGTCAGTGGGATGACTAGTGCCCCATCACTGGTGTCAGTGGGAGGACTAGTGCCTCACTGTTGGTGTCAATGGTAGGATTAATGCCCAATTGTGAATGTCAAGGAAATTAATAGTGCCCCAAGGGCCAGATAAAGACAAGGAATGGGCCACATCCAGCCCCTGGGCTGCAGTCTGGAGACCACTGCTCCACACCAAACTCATCATGCCATGTCTATATAGAGTTGGCTTTGTAGAGTTAAACTCACTAATTTGCAGGGGTGTCACCGTATTTTTAGCCATACAGTAAATTGAACATTACTTCCAATCTTGAAAATATTTCTTTGGGTATTTTTAAACACTACTATAAAGAAAAAGTAGTTATGAAAAATGGCACCAGTAGGTTTGACTGACCATTTTGAGCTTTAACTACATGGTCCAAGTAACTGGGGGAGTGTTTTTTTATTTTGTTCTAAAAGATGTCCCTCTTTGACATCTCCTGAAGGAAGTAGGTATGCTCAGTATCCAATCCAGATATGGTCCTTTAACATCCAAGTGGACAAGGCCGTAGTGTGCTTCCATCCACCACCACCATGAACTACTTTAGCAGTCAGGGCTTCAGGTCCTGTTGACTCCAGCTGAAGAACCCAAGGCAGCTACTTCTGCCTACACCTTGTCTAAAACCCTGGACATGCCTAACCATCAATGTGTGCCAAAGGTCATTATCACCTATGGTCAGCCTAAGTATATCATTTTAGAGGGGGCAGGAACACAGAAGGACACAAAACAAAGCCCTAACCCATGGAAGAGTCATAAAGGAGCACTTGGATTTGTCTGAATCCCAGCTTTGTACTGTTTGATGATGAATTTGATAAGGAAGGAGATAGGATACAATTTATTTATTTTTTTACAAGTGTACATACCTTTGGGCTGTAATATTATCAAAGGTCAATATCCGATGTGATTTAACTGTTTGTCACGCCTGTAAACCTTTGTTCTGCGCAGACACCCATCCGTGTTTGAACTCCAGATAATATCCTGGCAATGATTTGCACATATTATAATTGTAGCTGTGAATATGGATTTATGGTTTTGAATTTATGGTTTTGAAATGACAGTGAAATTGAAATAGGAGCACGTTTATGGCATTATTGCATTCACACCTATGGGAATGCACATTAAAATCTATCTTAAAACTTTATTTTGTACTTTTGAATGGGGTCAGGAATTGAGGTTTGTATTGTTGTCAGTGTCCCCACTGAGGAGATTCACCCTCTCTATGTGACCTGGTGACAACTGGGGACCGAAAGTGATGGGAGATCCAAAACGTTACAGTTGTTATTGGAACAGGAATAAAGGGAAAATAGTTCATTGGGGACACCTGTTCTGGTTGCTACTGTCTAAGAGGGAAGAAGAGCACTCTAGCCCCCTGTGAGGACATCACATGGGGCCACACAGAGTATTTCCAGCATCCATGGAAGAGGAATTAGTAGGTGTGGATGGGCTTTAATTGTTACTAAAATTCAGCTGAGAAAAATCAGGTCTCTTCCACAGTGAGACAAGGCTGAGGTGTGTGGCAGATCTGTGTAAATCTCAGGGATGGATGGACAGAAATCAGTGATGGCTGGTGCTCCATCGGTCGAGGGGGGGGGGGCAGCAGACAGACCTGACCACAGACCCCCCGCCCTCAGCCCACCTCCCCACACTAACCCCCCCATCGCTCATGCCCACCACCGCACACCATTGACAACACCTAACACCCCCCCGGTCACCGGCTTGCCCTCTCACCCCCCCCCCCGTCAGCCCCGCACTTACCCCATGGCGGCTTTCCCCCTCCATCTCCTCCATGTCCCTGCTGTCGCTTCTTCTCCCGGCCCAATTGGGAGTCTTCGGACTCCCGACCAATGGGGTCTCAGGACCCGATTCATGATTGGCCGGGAAGAGAAACAGGAAGACATTAACAAATATTAATTCGCTAATGTCACACAACAGGGTGGGCTCAGGGCGCAGTGCTCTGCACCCCGAGCCCACCCTTTTTTGACCCAGTTAGAGCCTCAGGCTCTAATCATGTGCTTCCTTAAAAAAAAAAACAGCGCCCTGCATGTAGATTAGGAGGCTGGGCGCATGGATTAGGGGGGAGGGGGGCGTGCTCCCCTAATGGACGGACCGCCACTAACAGAAATACTAATCCTATGGCAGGTAAAACAAGTCCTTATATGTATTCTATCTGTGTATTTAGCCATTTGCCTGGAGTTCACCTTTAACTTGATATTTTATATCTCTTTCTTATAGGTTTACAATGGTTGTTATTTAATAAAAGATTAAACATGACAAAAGGATTCCCAGAGAAGAATGGCTTATCTAAAAAGACAGCAATGCAGTAGCTGCCCTTTCTCGCCTTGACTATTGCAACTCCCTCCTCATAGGCCTACCTCTCCATAGGCTATCCCCTCTTCAGTCTATCATGAATGCTGCTGTCAGACTCATCTACCTTACCAACCACTCAGTGTCTGCCACCCCTCTCCGCCAATCCCTCCACTGGCTTCCGATCGCCCAGCAAATTAAATTCAAAATACTAACAACAACATACAAAGCCGTTCACAAATCTGCCCCGAGCTACATCACCAATCTTGTCTCCAAATATCACCAAACCTGTCCTCTCTGCTCCTCTGAAGACGTCCTGCTTTCTAGCTCCCTTGTCTCCTCCTCTAGTGCTCCTCTCAAGGACTTTTCCAGAGCCGCTCCCATCCTCTGGAACTCTCAACCTCAATCTGTCCAGTTATCTCCTACTTTGGCTGCATTTAGGCGATCCCTGAAAACGCATCTATTGAGGGAAGCCTATCACACCTCCAACTAATCTTTTATCACTTCCATCAGCTCATTCCTCACAGTTACAACCTTTTGTACCACTTGCCACACCCTCTTAGATTGTAAACTCTTATGAGCAGGGCCCTCTTAACCCTCTTGTATTCTATTGTATTGTAACTATACTGTCTCCCTTTTATATTGTAAAGCCCTGCGTAAACTGTTGGTGCTATATAAATCCTGTATAATAATAATAATCTTGAGCTACTGAGATCAGTGAACAATGGGCTTTGTAGAACAGGTAGCACTGAGAAACAGAAAAACATGTGAAAAGCAGCATAAGGTCTGTGTCAAACTAGGAATCACTGGGGCAAACTCACCAGCATTAGAACCCCTACGTAAAACACTTACCGGTTTTTACAACACCCCTGGATGATGCAAATGCTGCAGATTCTCCCTCAACAGCAAGAGGCATTGCCTCGCCAGTCTAGCTTGTAAGGGGTAGGGGCAGGTGAGTGTTTTTTTTTTTTGCCCTTCAAGTGATCCTGGTGCTGCTGAGATGCTAGTACGAAGTATTATTTTTGGTATTAAAATAATATAAAAATGAAAGAATATATACACACAGTAGGTATGTGTGTAACCATTACACATTTCCTATTAATGTAAGCTTTCACCATTTCAGTATAATGTACTATATTGCTAACAGAAACTGAAACCCGGAATGCCGGTTTTCATTCCACCTATGTACCAAAAAGGGGAAGTGACGTTCCTGGAAGTCCTTCCCTACGCGTTTCATCATCAAAGTGCAACGTCATCAGGTGCTGATGTCCTGAAGGACTTTTATTTATATCAATGGACATTAAGTCTCGGTTCTCACTGCCATGACGTGGGATACGAACTGTGAGACCCCAAGTTTCATGACATGTGAAATCCCATGTTAGTCAATGAGAGCTGTCTTAATTAGCACTACTGAAGTTGCTTTAGAAAAGGTTCCTGTACTACTTAAAGGCAACTTCTATCCAACTTGTGCTCATAGACTTTAATGGAAGTCATCTACAAGTAGGATTCTCCTCTATATTGATGTGATTTGGATCCAACATTACAGGAACATTACACAGGCATTCCCTGCGGTGTAGCCCCTCCCTAGCTTCAAAGTTGCATCAAGTCGCATCAAAGTAGTATTTAAAGTGGAGTTCCACCCAAAAATGGAACTTCCACTTTTTGGATTCCTCCCCCCCTCCTGGTGTCACATTTGGCACCTTTCAGGGGGGAGGAGGGAGCAGATACCTGTCTAATACAGGTATTTGCTCCCACTTCCTGGCATAGATCACCGCAGCGCTTGCGGTGACCTACGCCACTTCCGGCGCCTACACTCTCCTCCACCGCTGTATTCTTTGAGACACAGAACACAGCAGGGACCAGAGAGGACGCGCAGCGCGACTTGCGCATGCGCAGTAGGGAACCAGATATAAAAAGTCGAGGCAATGCGAGGCAATGCCTCTTGCTGTTGAGGGAGAATCTGCAGCATTTGCATCATCCAGGGGTGTTGTAAAAACCGGTAAGTGTTTTACGTAGAGGTTCTAATGCTAGTGAGTTGGCCCCAGTGAAAGGATTCCTAGTTTGACGTAGACCTTACACAGCTTTTCACATGTTTTTCTGTTTCCCAGTGCTACCTGTTCTACCAAGCCCATTGTTCACTGACCTCAGTAGCTCAAGATTATTATCATTATAATACAGGATTTATATAGCACCAACAGTTTACGCAGCGCTTTACAATATAAAAGGGAGAAAGTATAGTTACAATACAATAAAATACAAGAGGGTTAAGAGGGCCCTGCTCATAAGAGTTTACAATCTAAGAGGGTGTGGCAAGTGGTACAAAAGGTTGTAACTGTGAGGAATGAGCTGATGGAAGTGATAAAAGATTAGTTGGAGGTGTGATAGGCTTCCCTCAATAGATGCGTTTTCAGGGATCGCCTAAATGCAGCCAAAGTAGGGGATAACTGGACAGATTGAGGTAGAGAGTTCCAGAGGATGGGAGCGGCTCTGGAAAAGTCCTTGAGAGGAGCACTAGAGGAGGAGACAAGGGAGCTAGAAAGCAGGACGTCTTCAAAGGAGCAGAGAGGACAGGTTTGGTGATATTTGGAGACAAGATTGGTGATGTAGCTCGGGGCAGATTTGTGAACGGCTTTGTATGTTGTTGTTAGTATTTTGAATTTAATTTGCTGGGCGATCGGAAGCCAGTGGAAGGATTGGCGGAGAGGGGTGGCAGACACTGAGTGGTTGGTAAGGTAGATGAGTCTGACAGCAGCATTCATGATAGACTGAAGAGGGGATAGCCTATGGAGAGGTAGGCCTATGAGGAGGGAGTTGCAATAGTCAAGGCGAGAAAGGGCAGCTACTGCATTGCTGTCTTTTTAGATCAGTCACGTGACTTTCAGGTCGCAGTAGTGCGAACCCAGCCATAGATTTCTTACTTAGAGCAGCTCCTTATCTTTGTTATTTTGGTATACTATATACTGTATATATTTTTTCTGTTGCCACAATTCAGCACAGAGCACAGGTGTTTCAAATATATACAGTAAAAAGAGAGTCTGACAGAAAGTAGTAAAAAAGGGGTGTGCCACATCCCATGAATCTGAAGAAAACCAAAAGATACCCCTTTGTTGGGATTTTAAAGGCACTACCATAAATAATGCAATGTAAGTACAAAATAATTTTTATTACAAAAATAGAAAAAAAATAGACAAAATATATACAAATCAAATACAAAAAATATGTACAAATGGATACATCAAAAACAAAGTACATATGGTTATAGATACAAATAGCAGAGACTTATTCAGAGAGACTTATTATATCCTGATTTTGGATGTATCCATTTGTACATATTTTTTGTATTTGATTTGTATATATTTTGTCTATTTCTTTTCTATTTTTGTAATAAAAATTATTTTGTACTTGCATTATTTATGGTAGTGCCTTTAAAATCCCGTCAAAGGGGTATCAAATATATACAGTATATCAAGTTTTTGAAGAATTGTGAGTTTTTGTTAAAATGACTAAAGTAAAAATTCCTCCTCCAGACACACAAGTCATCGCCATAAAAAGATTTTTTCTTTATATTTTTTAAATGAAACCACATGCATCCCTCTGTAACCCATTATTAGGTGTCTGATGACCCCGCCGGCTGGCCGGCCCTGGGAATGGTGAGATGACACACAGGAAGGCCGTTGACATTGTGTTGTCCTGACACGCAACAGCTTTGTGATTCAGAAGGCGAACACCTCCGTATAGAATTATCTCCACCATAATGATGGCCTTCTGAGATCCTTCCCTTGACGGAGAGGCTCTCATGTGGCGGTTTAGGGCCTGTTTTGGCTTTGATCTTCACTCAACCATCCTTCCGCTGTGTCTTCACTCAGGTGTAATAGAACAGCTGCCTCTTACCTGTCTTGGCTGAGGTCGGGGGGGGGGGGGGGATTACCGTGCGGGGTTTGGCGTGTCACTGGACGTCCCCCTCCGGCTATAAGTAAAATCTTTTATCAAACAAGACAAAGACCCGGGGGAGTCTAGACAGATGTGAACATGCTCGATGTGAATGCTTCTTGTAGGTCAATTATCAATTAGTCTGCCGCTTCAAAGGAGACATTATGAAACTTAGGTGGGACAGAAAGGCTACATATATAAGGAAATCCTACGCGGCGAACGCAGTCCCTGTATCTATCTCGCAAATCGCTCATTAATTTTAAATGTGGGTGCAGCAATCCTAGCTCGCCATGTCAAATATGTAAAAAAAAATGCTGATTTTGTATCCTCTGATATAAATTCACATAGACATAAGACATTATACATACCGTCTGCGGTCACTCATATAACCTCTTTTTCCGGGGGTGCTATCCCCCTGGTCTTTATGTAAGACTTAAGCTTGTATAAATTTTGCGTGAATATGAATATTGACAGGTTATTGCCCATGTTTTCTCTCGGTTGCCCATCTATTGCCTGCGTATTCTCATAACTGCCTGTTTGCTGCCAACGTATTCTCAGAATTGCCCGCTTGCTGCCTTCATATTATCGCAATGGCCCGTTTGTTGCTCGCATACTTTCACAATTACCCGTTTGTTGCCTGTGTTATTCTTGCAATTGCCCGGCTGTTGCCCGCATACTTTAAAGCAGGGGTGTCAAACTCAATTTCATCGCAGCCACATCAGTATTGTGGTTGCCCTCAAAGAAACGGCTGTATCTGTAAGACTAGAGGTCCAAAGCACCCCACTCCTTTCTTAAATCAGATGTCAAGAGCCCTCCACCATCAGAAGCCAAAAGTCCCCCAATGTCCCTTACATTACAGTGAACCCCCCCTTACCTTGTGCGCTCCTGGGAAGTAGCTGGGGGTGTAGATGGGAAGCAGAAAATTCAGGGTCTGGAGGAGGACCAGAGGAGGGCTGGCAGAGTCTGCTGATTGCTGAGACAAGGAATGAAGGGGTGCTGTGTCAATACAGAGAGGTGCAGGTGGAGGAGTTCTATCCTCCACTCTGCTGTTTACTGCTTAGACAAGGTGGGGGCGGAGACAAGGGGTGGACATGACATGAAAGACATGAAATGGCCTGGTTGGGCCTGATTCAGCTCGCGGGCCTTGTGTTTGACACGTGTTTTGTAGGCCAAAGTCGTCTTTTGGAGCATGTTACATGTTACACCCATGTTTAAAGTGAACCAACAACTTTTTTCTTGGCCACATATACATACAATTGGCTGTTTGTTAACCACATATTTTCATAATTGCCCCATTTGTTACCCATGTATTGCCCCTTTTTATGCAGATATGTTAAAAAAGTTTGTTTGTTGCTTGCATATTGTCATGGGTGACAGTTGTTTGCCAACACATTGTCAGCATTGTTTTCCTGGATGACCAAAGTAGCATAACTGAATCCCCTGTAGGCCGTTAACTATTAATCCATACCCCTAAAATTGCAATATTGTGGCCCCGTGTTTTGAAATTTCTCCTGACCGGTGGCACAAGCTCACCTGAAGCAAGAAGTCTACGAGACACCTTGTCTTCCTCAAACCACCCTGCAAGAAGTGATGGGCTTGTGCAGGAATGGACTGGGACAAAAAATAGGTCAAGTAGGGGTCAAAGCAGGTGGAAAGAAAGATTAGTCAAAGTCCAGGCTGCAGTCGGGGCAGGTGGCAGGAAAGAACAGTCAAAGTTCAGGAAGGGGTTGAGGTAGGCAGTGGGAAAGAATAGTTAAAATCTCAGTAGGGGTTGAGGTAGGCAGCAAGAAGGAATAATAAAAGTCCAGGTAGGGGTCGAAGCAGGCGGAAAGAAACATTAGTCAAAGTCCAGGCTGGGGTTGAAGCACGGGGCATGAAATAGTAGCCAGAGTCCAGGCAGGGGTTGAGGCAGGCAGAAGGAAAAAACAGTCAAAGTATAGGCAGGGGTCAAAGCAGGTGAAAGGAAAGAATAGTCAAAATCCAGGCAGGGGTAGATTGAGGGTGGCAGGGAAAAATAGTCAAACTCCAGGCAGGGGGTCAAGGCAGGTGGCAGGCAAGAATAATCAGAATCCAAGCAGGGGTCAAGGCAGGTGGCAGGCAAGACTAATCAGAATCCACGCCGGGGTCAAGGCAGGTGGCAGGCAAGACTAATCAGAATCCAGAAAGGGGTCAAGGCAGGTGGCAGGCAAGACTAATCGGAATCCAGGCAGGGGTCAAGGCAGGTGGCAGGCAAGACTAATAAAAACCAGGCAGGGGTCAAAGCAGGTGGCAGGCAAGACTAATCAGAATCCAGGCAGGGGTAGAAGCAGGTGGCAGGCAAAAATAGTCAAACTCCAGGTAGGGGTTCAAAGCAGGTGGCAGGCAAGACTAATGAGAATCCAGGCAGGGGTCAAGGCAGGTGGCAGGCAAGACTAATCAGAATCCAGACAGGGGTCAAGGCAGGTGGCAGGCAAGACTAATCAGAATCCAGACAGGGGTCAAGGCAGGTGGCAGGCAAGACTAATGAGAATCCAGGCAGGGGTCAAGGCAGGTGGCAGGCAAGACTAATCAGAATCCAGACAGGGGTCAAGGCAGATGGCAGGCAAGACTAATGAGAATCCGGGCAGGGGTCAAGGCAGGTGGCAGAAAAGAATAGTCAAAGTCCAGGCTCAAGGCAGGTGGTAAAGAAAAGCAAGACAGGAATAAGTCAGCAACAAAGACAGGAGATATTGTCAAAGTCAGGCAGTTTGGGTCAATAATGAGCAAGACAAGAATTAGCAGCCTAATGAACAAGGTAGGTGGTGAGAAGTCACAGCATCAGCCACCATAAGAAGAGTTTAAATACCCTCCTTGACCTTGCAGTCACTGTACAGCATTACTGTGATTGGTGAACCGGTAGAAATGTCTGAGCTCTGCTGTACAGTGATAGAGAGATTGCAAGGGAAATTCAGGCATTGCTTGAGTTAAAATAATGGCTTTAATGATGTATTAATGATTACAGAGTTGCATTTATTTGTCTTTTATATTTGCCTGGAGTTCAGCTTTAAGCTGATCCCATAGTACATATAAAAACTTGAAAAACACCTAAAAATCCTTATTTATGTTCAGCCGTCAGGTGATCTGCGTCCAGCAACAAAAAAAAAAAAAAAAAGCGCAGACCGCGTGTTGTCAGTTGGATTGTCGTGACTGGGAAGAATGCGGTCAGTCACAGCTGGGTACCCTGCCGGATCATTCATCCTCCCCAGCTCGCCCGCACAGCGTGATGAAATCTGAGATTTTAATTGTTTTCTGTAGGTGTGCTGGCTAATGCTGACAAATGTTTATCCAGGATGTGGGTTTTCTCTCTTCCTGGAGACTGGCGATTGTTCACTTTACCAGCAGAAGGCTGATATTACAAAGCCCCATGTGTCTGCCTGCTATGCGCGCAGCCGCGCCGATCGCCCCGAAAAAAACCACAAGTGGCATATTTGTGGCATCGGAAACATTCCGTCGTCCTTGATTATTGCAAAGCACAAATAAGCTTTGGGTGGAGGAATCGCCAAGAATGCAAAAAGCGCAAACAGCCGACGCCTAAAGCCACAGAGAAAATAATCCTTTATATGTTAGGCTTAAATATTTTATTAAAAGATAAACTCCAGTCGTCCCCCCCCCCTCCGAAAAAAAAATATAAGGCAGCAGCTACAAATACTGGAGCTGCTGACTTTTAACATAAGGACACTTACCTGTCCAGAGATCCAGCGATGTCCTCACCCGAGCCGATTCTTCCGTTCCAGGCGCCAGCATCCTAAAGCGGAGCTCCAGGCTCCTTCAGAAAAAAATGAAGACTTTTAAAATTAGGACACTTACCTGTCCACGAATCCCGAGGTGTCTTGACCCCAGTCGATTTTTTATTCGGCTCTCGGGTGCTGGCGCCACCGTTTCTTTTAAGGGAAATCGGCGGTGAAGCCTTGTGGCTTCACAGCCGGCTCCTTACTGCGCAAGCCCCGGGGAAGGAGGTGGGGGGGGCTGAACTTCCGGGTGACTTGCCTGTTGGACTGTGAGATGTCTAATTTGCACCTTTCTTAAAGAGGAGCTCCAGACTCCTTCAGAAAAAAAATTAAAGTCTGCAGCTACAAATACTGCAGCTGCTAACTTTTATTCTAAGGACACTTATTCTAAGGGATCCCGCGATGTCCTTACCCGAGCCGATTCTTCAGTTGGCTTCAGGTGCAGGCGACGGCATCTGTAGTAAGGAAAAAAGGATGTGAAAGCCTTGCGGCTTCACAACCTGTTTCCTACTGTGCATGCGTAAGTCGCGCTGCGCCTTGTGAATGGTCCCGTAGTCTTTTGAGACCTATGATGTGTCCCAGAAGACTGCAGGGGAAGAATTGGGGATGGGTCGAATTTCTAGCTTAGTTCGCCACAACGAGCAGGTTGCCACCTTTTCTTCAAGCCAAACAGATGGACGTGGACATTGGCTCAGCGTGTCCCTCCTAAATGTAGACTACAGAGGTGTACATTGTGCTGGGAAGCGAGAGGTAACTGGAGAACAGTTGTGGTGTCGGCGTACATGGTGAACGTTCATTTTCCCACCTTAGGGTCGAGTATTTCCCCACATCAACCTCAACCTTGTTCCAGGGCCTTGATGAAGATGACACAAAACAGAGGCCCTGCAACCAAGTGCCTAACTAGCCCAGGAGAACCCACGCGGGTTAGGCCTTCCATGTGACCCACACTTGGCGCCCAACAAGGAGGGATTCATGGAGGGAGTGTCACTGATGCCCACCCAACCCTACAGGCAGCTCATTAAAATGAATGCCAATGCACCCGAACAAACAAAGAAAGGACATGTAGCACAGTACCCTACAATACATGGTAGTGCATTATCATGCATGGCAGTGTGCTGCACCCGTATGTATGATGGAAGTGATTTACCTTTAGTATAATGGGGTGCCATTGGAAATGAATGGCACTGCAATGAACTAATTTGTGCATGGTGCATTGCGGAAATGTACGTGTTACCACACTGCACCAGAATAGATAGGTGTAATTGCCATTAGTCTGGGAGCAGCTAGAGGACTACTTGTCTTATTCATCACATCCCCAACAGCCGGCACTCTTAATCAACAGGGGAGTACCTGGCCTTTCTAGGCTATAGGGCTGTGTGTTTCTATTGATGTACACAGTGTAGGGAGACGCAACTCTAGTCCCTGCATGCAAGGGTGGCTCCTTTCTCCTGCAGCACCCTATGGAGTCACCCTTGCATGCAGGGACTAGACTTGTGTCTCTATACACTGTGTACATCAATAGAATCGATAGGGAGTGCCTTGCCACCCTAGGCTATGGGGCTGTGCGTTTCTATTGATGTACACAGTGTAGGGAGACACAATTTTAGTCCCTGCATGCAAGGGAGGCTCCTTTCTCCTGCAGCACCCTATGGAGCCACCCTTGCATGCAGGGACTAGACTTTTGTCTATTTAAACTTTGTGCATCAATAGAAACAAACAGTCCTATAACCTAGGATGGTAAAGCACTCCCCTCCCCCTCCCTCCCAATCTCCAAGCTGGAGACTGCACTGTCCACCATTAAAGTGTTACTAAAGTCTCCTTCTTTTTTTGTTAAAGTGGTGTTCCACCCTAAAAAAAAAAATGAATGACTGTGCCTAAAAAAAAATGTAAAAAAAAATGTGGAATTTTTTTTTTTTTTTTACTTACCTCTAAATGCCTGTTGCTAGGGGGCCCCTTGTAGTCTGCCTCTTCCAGTGCCTGGGCTGGTGACATCACTTCCCCCTCGGCACAGGAAGGACTCGGCTCTGTTCCCTCCCTCCTGTCAATCATCTGGGACCCATTACAGGTCCCAGGTGACTGAGCGGCCAATCACGGCGCCGCTCGCGTATGCGCAGTGGGTGCCAGGCTGTGAAGCCACAGCCCGGCGCCCACAGTTGCAATGCCGGCGCCGCTGAACGAAGGGGGAGACGAGCGTGGC
Organism: Lithobates clamitans; assembly: GCA_037952925.1. Classification (NCBI taxonomy): domain Eukaryota; kingdom Metazoa; phylum Chordata; class Amphibia; order Anura; family Ranidae; genus Lithobates; species Lithobates clamitans. The sequence goes on from JBBGZY010002832.1 coordinate 318,555, forward strand.
TTCGATCCCCCGCATCGCTGGACCCAGGGACAGGTAAGTGTCCAATTAAAAGTCAGCAGCTGCAGTATTTGTAGCTGCTGACTTTTAATTTTTTTTTTTTGATGGGCCCTTCTCTTTAAATACAAGAAACATGTTATAATTACCTGCTCTGTGCAGTGGTTTTGCAGAGAGCAGCCCCGATCCTCCTCTTCTCGGGTCCCTCTTCGGTGCTCCTGGCTCCTCCTTCCTGCCGAGTGCCCCCCACAGTAAGCAGCTTGCTATGGGGGCACCCGAGCCGAGACGCTGCTCTGTGTGTCCATTCAGACACGGAGCCGTAGCCCGGCTCCACCCGCTTTCTCTCCTCATTGGCTCACTGACTTTGATTGACAGCAGCGGGAGCCAATGGCATCACGCTGCTGTCTCAGCCGTTCAGGAAGGGAGTCCCCGACAGCTGAGTCCCTCGTGCAACATCGCTGGATATAGATGAACCTCAGGTAAGTATTAGGGGGGCTGAGGGGGGCTGCTACACACACAGGCTGTTTATTCTAATGTATAGAATGTATTAAAGTGGAGTTCCGCCTGATTTTTTTTTTTTAAGTCAGCAGCTACAAATACTGCTGACTTTTAAAATATGGACACTTACCTGTCCAGGGCGCCCGCGATGTCGGCACCCGCAGCTTTTGGGTGGAGGCGCCGCCATCTTCGGTAAGGGAATCAGGAAGTGAAGCCTTGCGGCTTCACCTCCTGGTTCCCTACTGCACATGTGCGACTTGCGCTGCACAATCCCACTGGTACCTGCTGTCTCCTGGGACCCTTGTGTCTCCCAGAATACAGTGGGGGGGGGGGGGGGGGCAGAGGAGGCGCCGGAAGTGGCATCAATTCCCACGGGTGGCTTGGCTATCTATGCCCGGAAGTGGGAGCAAAATACCTGTATTAGACAGATATCCACTCCCCCCTGAAAGGTGCCAAATGTGACACACCGGAGGGGAGAGGATTCCGAATAGCGGAAGTTCCATTTTTGGGTGGAACTCCGCTTTAAGATAAAAAAAAAACTTCTCCCTTTACAACCACTTAACCTTGTTCCTGTGGAGACCAGAAGTAGGGCTGCAACTAACGATTATTTTCATAATCGATTAGTTGGCCGATTATTGTTTCGATTAATCGATTATTCGGTTAATAAACTTAAAAAAAAGTGTGGTGTATAATTTAGTTAATGTGTACGGTTTTAAAAAAAAGATAATTTATTCTTAAATATCTCTATGCAGTGGTATATATAAATAACCAACTATATGGTTAGGGAGCAAAATATCTAATCCACTCTGAGAATAACAGACAGAAGAGATATACTGTATATACTATTAGAGGAAATATACTGTATATACTATTAGAGGAGATATACTGTATATACTATTAGAAGAGATATACTGTATATACTATTAAAGGGTGAATCTGGTAAATATCATCAGACTCAGTGATCAAATTTTTTTATTAAAAACAAAAACAATGTCTTCCTTCCTTCAAAAAAAATTTAATTTTAAGAACGTTCGTTCTTTCATTCAGTGAATGTACAAAGATTTTTCGTCTGAATATTCTCGTCTGAAAATTGATCCGTGTGGCCAGCATAAGGCTCGGTACACACCTATGCAGTTTGCTTTTCATCTGTTTCTGCAGTGCTTTTTGCTGTGCGTTTTGACTTTTGTGCACGTTTTTGCTGCGATTTGCGTTTTTGCATTTTTTTTGGCCAATTTGTTGTTGGGCAGATTAAAAAACACATATTGCTGCAAAAACGCATTACATGCTTTTCTGCAGCTTCTCTATTGAAGTATATTAAACCAAAAAAGCACAGTTTTGCTTGAGCGTGTCCCATAGGAAACCATGTGAATGAACTGTAGTGTGTTTCTGCAAAAAGCACCAAAAAACACATAGATGTGAACAAGGTCTAAGGGCGAAAAAAACTAAAATGAGCCCTTTATAGTACAAAAAAAAGCAGATAATCACTACTGTAAGTAGAACTGTGAAAGTAATATTTGCAGTAGCGATTATTTGCTCTTTTTGTACTATAAAGGGCTCATTTTAGTTTTTTTAACCCCATTTTGTTACTGGCCGATTAATCGATTATGAAAATAGTAATCGATTAATTTCATAATCGATTAGTTGTCGATTAATCGATTAGTTGTTTCAGCCCTAACCAGAAGTTCAGGGAAGCAGCACTGAGAAAGACCAGGAGCCAGCAGAAATAAGTTGTAAACTGCAAGTGCTGGGGTAAGAATTTTACCAAATAGTTTACTGGGAAATGTTTATTTTATTGTGCTCAAGGTGTAAAGCTAAGAAACGTGAGGGTTTTATTACTACTTTGCATCAGAGGCCTTCAGGTGGAAAAGTTCACGGCTAATTAGCATCAAAGAAAGGAACCGTTAAACCCCCTATAATGATCCGATTTCATGGGCAGCCGATCGTCATACACAAGTCCTTTGATTTTGCAGAAAAATAATGACGCTGGGCGGACGGCGGCGGCCTGTATGGTGAGTCACGGCTCCCAAAACACTGGAAAATACATCTCCAGCCATGGAGACGCAGCTGAATCATTCCTCCAAACAAACCCCCTGTATACTCACAGAGGACGCCTCGGGGAAGAGACTCGGCACACTTCAACTGAAACTTGGGATGAGTCCCTCTTTGTCTATAAGGAACTTCAGAAGAGTGTTGGCAGGGAGGGGGGTAAATATTGTGTCTGATTCATCAAACGAGATGTACCTGGAGGGGGACCGGGAAGAGTGCGGTTATTGGTGGACTTATTATAAAGAAGTACAGAAGACCAAAAAATAACAGCCACACCCAAACCGAAGGAAAACTCGAATGACTTTTATGGTGGCATTTTTAAGTTTATACATTTTTTTTCCTTATGTGTGTAAATAAAGTTGCTTTACAAATACATTTTTAAAGCCCAACTGCAGCCAAAACTTTTTTTTTTTGTACAGAGACAGAAGGGATAGAACCTTTGTTAGGTATTCACGGGATCGCCATTAGGGGGGGAACAGCTGTAAGGGGCCCCCTGGGGCCCACCCGGGCCAGAAGAAGGCAGGACGGGTGAAGGGGAGCCGTCTTGTGCTCTATAGAAACGATCTCGCAGCTTCTGCTGCTCTCTGTGTCATTGAGCTCAGACATCGAGCTCTTTACTGCCACCTCTGGCTACTATGTGCATGTGCACCCCTCGTGTGAGCTGCCTGTACTGTGCTCCTCTGTGTCAGCTTTGTGAAAACCAGCTGGGATTAGGTTGGAAGCTTCCCTTTACAAGGAGGGGCTGTGAAGGAAAGGGAGGGGGGCTGTTTGTGTACAGGGAGGGGTCAGAGGCTTTTGTGTTTACAGATTTGTATGTATGGGGGGCTGACATATATATACAGGTGGGGGGACTGACATATATATATATATATACAGGTGGGGGGGCTGACATATATATACAGGTGTGGGGGGGCTGACATATATACAGGTGTGAGGGGGGCTAGCATATATACAGGTGTGGGGAGGCTGACATATATATACAGGTGGGTGGGGGGGGCTGACATATATATACAGGTGTGGGGAGGGGCTGGCATATATACAGGTGTGTGGGGGGGGGCTGACATATATACAGGTGTGGGGGGCTGGCATATGTACAGGTGTGAGGGGGGCTGACATATACAGGTCTGTGGAGGGGGGCTGACATATATACAGGCGTGGGGGGTGGGGCTGACGTATATACAAGTGTAAGGGGGGCTGGCATATATACAGGTGGGGGCTGACATATATACAGATGTGTGTGGGGGGTGGGGCTGGCATATATATAGGTGTTTGGGGGGCTGACATATATACAGATGTGTGTGGGGCTGGCATATATACAGGTGTGAGGGGGCTGACATATATACAGGTGTGAGGAGGGGCTGACATATATACAGGTGTGGGGAGGGGCTGAAATATATATATACAGGTGGGAGGGGCTGACATATATATACAGGTGTGAGGGGGCTGGCATATATACAGGTGTTTGGGGGGCTGGCATATACACAGGTGTGGGGGGGGGGCTGACATGTATACAGGTGTGTGGGGGGGCTTGCATATATACAGGTGTGTGGGGGGGCTGACATATATGCAAGTGTGAGGGAGGCTGACATATATACAGGTGTGAGGGGGGGCTGGAATATATACAGGTGTGGGGGGCTGACATATATACAGGTGTGTGGGGGGGCTGGCATATATACAGGTGTGTGGGGGGGCTGACATATATACAGGTGTGGGGGGGCTGGCATATGTACAGGTGTGAGGGGGGCTGACATATACAGGTGTGTGGAGGGGGGCTGACATATATACAGGTGTGGGGGGTGGGGCTGACGTATATACAAGTGTAAGGGGGGCTGGCATATATACAGGTGGGGGGCTGACATATATACAGATGTGGGGGGTGGGGCTGGCATATATACAGGTGGGGGGGCTGACATATACACAGATGTGTGTGGGGGTGGGGGTGGGGCTGGCATTTATACAGGTGTGGGGGGGCTAACATATATACAGGTGTGGGGGGGCTGACATATATATAGGTGTTTGGGGGGGCTGACATATATACAGATGTGTGTGGGGGTGGGGCTGGCATATATACAGGTGTGAGGGGGCTGACATATATGCAGGTGTGAGGGGGCTGGCATATATACAGGTGGAGGGCTGACATATATAGGTGTGGGGGGGGTGGGGCTGACATATATACAGACGTGAGGGGGCTGTGTAAGGGGCCCAAAAATGTCTGATGGCTGCCCTGGGTATTCATACTGTAGTTGCCAAGTGTCCTGGATTCTGTGGGATAGTCCTGGGATGTTGGACATTGTCCTGCAGTGTTTGTGTAACATGGGCTGTCCCGCTGGATCCAGGACACTTGGAGTTTGGTGGAGCGGTAGGTGCTGGAGCACTCCCAGCATGGGCAGCCATCGATACCAATGTGGGGGGTTCTTGTTATGGCCTCTGACACCAATGTTGGGGGTTACTGTTGTGGCAACTGATGTCAATGCTGTGGGTTTTTATTGGGGCTTTTGACACCACTGCTGGGGGTTATTGGTGGGGCTAAAGGAACCAATGATAAGGGATATTATTGCACTCACTGACAGCATTGTGGGGGAGCCATTATTACAATCACTAAAACTAATGCTGGGGGGTTAGTATTGTCGTCTGACACCAATGTTGAGGGGTTATTGCTGTGGCAACTGATATCAATGCTGGGGGTTATTATTAGGGTTACCAACACCACTGCTGGGGGTTATTGTTGGGGCTACTGACACCAGTACTAGGGGTTCTAATTGAATTCACTGACACCAATGCTGGGGACTAATATTGCTGCTACTAACACTTGTTGGGGTCACTGAAACCAACACTGGGGGTCTCTATTGCAGCCATTGACATGACAATGCTGAGGTTATAGTTGGGGTCACTAACCCCAATGCAATAAGGGTATTTTTGCACCAAATTATGCCAATTATTAGAGTTCTTATTGCGGGAACCCATGCCAATACTGGGGGTTATTATTGGGGCTACTGATACCAATGCTGGTGTTGCTACTGAGGCTACTGCACCAATGATGGAGATTATTATTGCTGCCATTGACACAACTGTTGGGTATTATTATTGCTGCCACTGACACCGATGATGGGGTCATTATTGCAGTTACTGACACCAATAAAATTGCATCCACTGAAACCAATGTGGAGTTATTATTGCAGTCACTGAGACCAATGCTGGCGTTATTGTTGGGTCACTATCACCAATTCTGGGGGTTATTGTTGCAGTAACCGATGCCAATTCTTCAGGTTGTTGCTGGGGCTACTGACACTGGGTATACTGATATAATGGAGTTAATATTGGGGCTACTGACACTGGGTATACTGATATAATAGAGTTAATATTGGGGCTACTGCACCAATGCTGGGAATTATTATTGCAGTCACTCACTCCAATACTGGAGGTTATTATTGTAGTTGCAGTCTTGCTGACACCAATATTGGGGATTATTATTGTGACCATTGACACCAATGTGAAGTTATTACTGAGGTTGCTGGCACCAATGCTTGGGGTTATTATTGCTGCCACTGACACCAGTGCTGGGGTTTTTGTAGAGGTCACTAACACCAATGCTGGAGGTTATTGTTGTGCCAATTGATGCCAATGCTGGGGGTTATTATTGGAACTACTGATACCAATGCTGGGATTACTACTGGGGCTACTGCACCCATTGCGAGGATTATTATTGCTGCCACCAGTGCTGGAGATTATTATTACTGCCACTGACATCAATAATGGTGAATATTATCGTAGTTGCTGACACCAATATTGGGCATTATTATTGAGGCCACTGAAACCAACATGGAGTTATTATTGCAGTCACAGACGTCACCAATGCTGGCACTATTGTGGGGTCACTAACACCAATTTTGGGGGTTATTGTTGTGGCAATTGATGGCGATGATGGTAATTATTATTGCAGAAACCAATGCCAATTCTGGGGGTTGTTACTGGGGCTACTGACACCAATGCTGAGAATTATTATTGCAGTTGCTGACACCAATATTGGAGATTATTATTGTGACCATTGGCACCAATGTGAAGTTATTACTGAAGTCGCTGGCACCAATGCTTGGGGTTATAATTGCTGCCACTGACACCAATGCTGGGGGTTATTGTTGAGATCACTACACCAATCCTGTTTTTTTTTTTAAATTGTGGTAACTGATGCCAATGCTGGGGGTTATTGTACAATGGCTATGCTGCACTTACTATGTAGCGAGCAATAATGGCTGCTTCCACATCTATACATCAAGACAAGCCATTTATATTTCAAGGATTTTGAAATATCTATTGTCTCTGGGGCTGATAATGTATATCTAAATATCTAAATATAATTCAAAGACTACAGATAACCTTTATGTTATGAAAATAATTCCTATAGGACTCTGTATTGTGATCATATCAATTGTAGGTATAGACAGACTATTTCTCTTCTAGTGTAGAACTCGCTGAGTATTACATTTCACTGCTCGGTGGTTCCTTCTATCAGTCATACTTTGTTCTGTTGTCAGTTATACGTCAGTCACTTTGTTTAATTCTATGAAAGAAAATGCATTATAATAAATCCCACAGCAGCTGCTGGAAAGGGAAGTAATGACGTGCAGAAGGCACTTTTGAACACCGAGATACAATAAAGTGTATCTAAACCCAACATTATATTATATATCAGTCTACCAGTCCTGAGGTTGGGTTCACATCTCTGTGTGTTGGGAACTTGTGCAAAAAAGCGTGCTGCACTTTAGCGGATGCCCAGGGCTGCTGATGTGTGGGGTGCCGTTTAGAAATGAATGGCACACTATGCATCAACAACCGTGATGCGTTTTCGCATGCGCCAAAGTGCATGGCGCCAATGCTTATGTATTGCTGTCACCTTTGTATCTATTACATTTTTGTCGGCTGCTTTGGTCACCCATTGGGTGAAGAGGGATTGATTTGTCCTGCTGCCTGTGCCACCAAACGCCGCTCCATTGCTCGGTCATATTAGTGACGTGAAGGTCGATGGGAGGAACCATTGGGCCCGGCAGGGGACACAGGGGATCGTCACTCCTGTCGTCACTCTTGGAAGTGTCGGTTTCCCAGCACAATTCGGGGGGGGGCAATTCCTTGTCAACTGTGGGGCATTTGACAGCGCAGGCAGTAGTAAATCTGAAAAAAAAAAATCTTTTTTTTTTTTTTTTTTTATTTGATATTGGTGACGGGTTGCTTTAACGTAGATGAAATATATCTCCTGCAGTGTTTGTGGCAATATTTACTCTCTTTCTTGAGCTCTGCCCCATAGTTCTTCTTTAGCACCACTAGATGTCCTCAGTCTGATGCAGTGGCGGCTGGTGCTCAAAATTTTTTGGGGGGCGAAAAAACAAACTGAAAAATACTGAAACCCCCCTCCCCCCATCAATTGCAGCCTCACTGTGCCCATCAAATGCAGCCATCTGTGCTCATCAAATGCAGCCACCTGTGCCCATCAAATGCAGCCACCTGTGCCCATCAAATGCAGCCACCTGTGCCCATCAAATGCTGCCACTTGTGCCCATCAAATGCAGCCAACTGTGCCTATCAAATGCAGCCATCTGTGCCCATCAAATGCAGCCACTTGTGCCCATCATGTGCAACCACTTGTGCCCATCAAATGCAGCCACTTGTGCCCATCATGTGCAACCACTTGTGCCCATCAAATGCAGCCACCTGTGCTCATCAAATGCAGCCACCTGTGCCCATCAAATGCAGCCACTGTATCCCACCGACACCCCCCCCCCCACTCGCTGGGTTTGTGGCTCTGACTGCACTCCCCCCCCCCCACCCGCACGCGCGGATCTCGGCCCTGGCGCCCTCTCCGCCCAAAGGGGGGTGCCAGAGCCGCGATCTGCGTGGGGTGTGGGGGGTTTTGCAGCCGAGGGGACTTACCTCTTAGAGCGGCGGTGACCTCCGCTCCAGTGCGAGTCTCCTCGCTCCTCTTCCTAAACGCCAGGCATCCAATAGGGTGGCCTGGCGCTTTGGCCAATCAGGAAGCAGGTCTGACGTCCTGCCTCCTGATTGGCGGGGAGGAAGGTTAGTGTGAAAATAGCGAAAATTAATTTGCTATGGTCACACAATTGGGTGGGATCAGGGCGCACCTGAGCCCACCCTATTTTGAAGCCTATTGGAGCCTCTGGCTCTAATCACGTGCTTAAAAAAAACACCCCCGCCCATTGGAATCCATGCGTCTGGCGTCCTGAAAGTGGCCGGCGAATGGATGGGGGGGGGCGCCACTGTAGGCCAGCATCGTTCAACTGACTTCCTCTGAGCCCAGGTCATCCTGGACCTGCCCCTAGCCTGTGATTGAACAGTGAAGAGAAGCAGCACAGTGATGAGCTCATCCGGTCTCATCTGTCACTCTGCTTTCACCTCCTATCAGCCTGTTCCTTGTCAGTACAACTGATTGGCTCCTTCTGTTGCTTCTCTGAACAGGGACTGCGAGAGGCTTAAACCAGGTCAAATCCAGGTACTTCCCTCTGCTTGCATTTAAAATAATACATTTAATCTCCTGCTGGCCGCATAACGCATATTTGTGGCAACAGGAAGAGCCGGCTTTATGGTCCGGGCTCCGCCCATATCCATCCACGATGGCCTCCGTCACAACTTCTGGTCGGGAGTTGGTGGAAGAGGCTCCTGATTACGTGACTGTTGTGACAGCCAATCACAGCGGTCATGTGATAGAGAAGCCACGCCACCTCCTGCCAAGCCTCCTACTTAACCACTTTAGGACCGCCTACCACAGATTCGCTGCGGCAGAGCGGCCCCCCGGTGTGCTGGATCACATGCATGTACGTGAGCGATTATTTCCAGGTGGGGGGGGGGCGCCGCCCCGGCAGTGCTGTCATTTTGCTACAGCACAAGCCGGCCAGCGGGTCCCGGCCAATGATTTATGGACCGGAACTCACTGATTGGCTGAGCGAATGACAGAAGAGAGCTCTGTGTTGGTAAACAACACAGAGCTCTTTGCAGACAGCAGCAATGTGCTGGTTTTTTTTTCACATTGCTTAGTAAAAACAGTACACAAATATTGCATATTGTAAGGCACACAGTTACAGTAACCCTTTGATCGCCCTAGATGTTAACCCCTTGCAAGCTAGCATCGTTAGTACAGTGACAGTGCATATTATTAGTACTAATCACTGTATAAGTCTCGGTTCGCACTGGTGTGATGCGGGGATTCCTGTGTGGGGATTCCTGTGTGGGTTCCCACATCGCATCTGACTTGTAGGCAGTTCACACTGACATCTGCGAACCGCTGCGAGTATTGATAGAAAGTTAATGACACCCCCAAACCGTAGAACCGCATCGCATGGGTGTGAACTGGAATCCTGGAATCCGATTCCAGTGCGGACCAAAAAAAAAGGGTCCTGCACCATTTTGGTGCTAATGCGATGCAAATTCAGCCATACCAACCAAGCCAGCTAACATTCTATGTAAAATTGGATGTATCCTATGTTTTTCAGCCTAACTATTGTTCTTTAAAAAAAATAAATGTATTGTATCATCTTTATGCATGTACTTTGAAAACCATTAATACATTTCTTTGAAACATGAAAAAAAAAATTTATTGGATATGTTTTATAGCAGAAAGTAAAAAAATATTGTTTTTTTTTTTTTAATTTTTGGTCTCTTTTCATTTATATATTAAAAAATAAAAACCCCAGAGGTGATCAAATACCACCAAAAGAAAGCTCTATTTGTATGAAAAAAAAACGATATAAATTTTGTTTGTGTACAGTGTTGCATGACCGCGCAATTACCAGTTAAAATAGCGCAGTGCTGAAAAGCAAAAAAAAGGTCTGGTCATGAAGGGGGGTAAAACCTTCCAGAGCTGAAGTGGTTAAAGGGCCAGAGGGAAGCATCATGAAGGGGTTGATGACTAATTATTGATTATAAAACTGCATCTGCTTAGAGTTTAACCACTTAAGGACCAGAAGGATTATTGACCAGGCCATTTTTTGCGATACAGCACTGCGTCGCTTTAACTGACAATTGCGCGGTCGTGCGACAATTGTACACAAACAAAATTTATGTCCTTTTTCCCCCACAAATAGAGCTTTCTTTTGGTGGTATTTGATCACCTCTGCGGTTTATATTTTTTGCGCTTTAAACAGAAAAAGATTGACGATTTTGAAAAAAAAAAAAAAAAAACAACAATATTTTGTACTTTTTGCTATAATAAATATCCCAAAAAAAAAACCAAACAAATTTCTTAATCAGTTTAGGCCGATATATATTCTTCTACATATTTTTGGTAAAAAAAAAAAAAATCGCAAAAAGGGTATATTGATCGCTTTGCGCAAAAAGTTATAGCGTCTACAAAATAGGGGATAGATTTTCGGCCTTTTTATTATAAATTTTTTTTTTTTTACTAGTAATGTCGGCGATCTGCGATTTTTAGCGGGACTGCGACATTGCAGGGGAACAGATCGGAGACTATTGACACTCTTTTGGGACCACCGACTTTTATACAGCGATCAGTGCTATAAATAGCCACTGAATACTGTAAAAGGGCCAGTTCACACCATAGAAACGCAGTCCGGATGCGTTCCAGGTGCTTTTCTGCATGCGGGTTTTTGATGCGTTTTTGGTGTGTTTTTGATGTAGTCCAGTGCTTTTTTTTCCCCTCTCTTTTTTCTTAACCTTAAGGGCCAGTTCACACCACATGCAGTCCAGTGCGTTTTTTTTTCTGCATCAAAAACGCATAGAAAGTAGGTTATATGGTTTTCAATGGCATAGTTCACACCAGTGCTTGCAGTTCCAGTGCGTTCCAGTTCCAGAAAAAAAAAATAGAACATGCTGCATTTTTCCTGCACTGGACTGTACTAGAACGCTGTAAAAAGCATCAAAAACTCACAGGAACGCACCGGAACGCACCAAAAACACACTGGAACACCCATGTTCTTATTTAAGGTGAAAGGGAAAAAAGGGGGGGGAATGCACTGGACTGCATCAAAAACGCACCAAAAACGCACATGCAAAAAAGAATCTGGAGCGCATCCGGACTGCGTTTCTATGGTGTGAACTGGCCCTAAATAAGGACAAGTGTGCTGCAGTGCGTTTTTGGTGCATTTAGGTGCGCTCCGGTGCCTTCCAGTGCGTTTTTGATGCGTTTTACAGAGTTCCGGTACAGTCCCGTGCAAGAAAAAACGCAGCATGTTCTACTTTTTTTTTCTGGAACTGGAACGCACTGGAACTGCGAGCACTGGTGTGCCACAGCCATTGAAAACCATATAACCTACTTTCCATGCGTTTTTGAAAAAAAAAACGCACTGGATTGCGTGTGGTGTGAACTGGCCCTAAATGGCAGGGAAGGGGTTAACACTGGGGGGGGAGATCAAGGGGTTAAGTGTTCCCTAGGGAGGTGTTTCTAACTGTGGGGGGAGGGGACTGACTGGAGGAGGAGACAGATCGCTGTTCCTGATCACTAGGCAGATCTCTCTACTATGGGGGGGAGGGGACTGAGTGGAGGAGGAGAGAGATCGCTGTTCCTGATCACTAGGCAGATCTCTCTACTGTGGGGGGGAGGGGACTGACTGGAGGAGGAGACAGATCGCTGTTCCTGATCACTAGGCAGATCTCTCTACTATGGGGGGGAGGGGACTGAGTGGAGGAGGAGAGAGATCGCTGTTCCTGATCACTAGGCAGATCTCTCTACTGTGGGGGGGGGGGACTGAGTGGAGGAGGAGAGAGATCGCTGTTCCTGATCACTAGGCAGATCTCTCTACTGTGGGGTGGAGGGGACTGACTGGAGGAGGAGAGAGATCGCTGTTCCTGATCACTAGGCAGATCTCTCTACTATGGGGGGGAGGGGACTGACTGGAGGAGGAGAGAGATCGCTGTTCCTGATCACTAGGCAGATCTCTCTACTGTGGGGGGGAGGGGACTGAGTGGAGGAAGAGAGAGATCGCTGTTCCTGATCACTAGGCAGATCTCTCTACTGTGGGGGGGAGGGGACTGAGTGGAGGAGGAGAGAGATCGCTGTTCCTGATCACTAGGCAGATCTCTCTACTATGGGGGGGAGGGGACTGAGTGGAGGAGGAGAGAGATCGCTGTTCCTGATCACTAGGCAGATCTCTCTACTATGGGGGGGAGGGGACTGAGTGGAGGAGGAGAGAGATCGCTGTTCCTGATCACTAGGCAGATCTCTCTACTATGGGGGGGAGGGGACTGAGTGGAGGAGGAGAGAGATCGCTGTTCCTGATCACTAGGCAGATCTCTCTACTGTGGGGGGGAGGGGACTGAGTGGAGGAGGAGAGAGATTGCTGTTCCTGATCACTAAGAACAGCAGATCTCTCTACTGTGGGGGGGAGGGGAATGAGTGGAGGAGGAGAGAGATTGTTGTTCCTGATCACTAGGAACAGCAGATTACTCTACTGTGGGGGGGGGGGGACTAACTGGAGGAGGAGAGAGATCGCTGTTCCTGATCACTAGGAACAGCAGATCTCTTTATTGTGGGGGGAGGGGACTGACTGGAGGAGGAGAGAGATTGCTGTTCCTGATCACTAGGAACAGCAGATCTCTCTACTGTGTGGGGAATGGACTAACTGGAGGAGGAGACAGATCGCTGTTCCTGATCACTAGGAACAGCAGATCTCTTTCTACTCCCCTGATCTGTCTGTTTTTTCATTGGCAGATCCCTGTTCTGGCTCTCTGGGGAGCGATCGCGGGTCGCCGACGGACATCGCAGCCACGTGCATCGGCTCCGGCGTCACGCTGCCTAGAGCTCTTAAAGCGGCCGACGCACACCTTCCTACAGCGATTCGCGCAGCCTTGCCAACCTGCCGCAATATAATGACGGTTAAGCAATTATCCTGATCCCTTTTTCCGGCCATCTGATGAAATTTGGATTAAACTCTTTCTATATCACGGTGACTTGATGGATTCCGCAGGATGTCGCCATGACTCGATTCCCGCACACAAACTCTTATTCTTGGACCATGAAATATCCAGACCAGTCGCTGTACTGGGAACTTGTGTGACGGAATTACTGGGACACGACCTCCGCGCCGCGTACTCTCCCCATCTCCGGTGACGTCAGCCGCGCCCCGATGCAAACACACCAGCGGATGTTTTTCCTGTGTTTACTCTTCAGCCGTACGCTGACTGCACTGGTGGTCCTTTTAATCGGTGGCCGAATTTACAAATAATCTGTTTCTTCCTCTCCGAGCGACAGATTTCTGAAACCAAACACAGGATTAGGTAACGGCCCCGCAAAAATGATTCAGCGCATTGCGTATTTTGTGTACGCGCCTCGTACATCTCTTTTCTGAACGGTGTAAATTTCAATGTAAGGTACGTTTACAAAAACCCTAACAAACCATAATCAGTAAACAGAAGAAAAAATAAATAAAACTAGAAAAGCTACAATTTCTGGGAAAATTGTATGAAGTGTTTTTGCCTCTACAACTGGAGTGGGCGGAGTAAATGGGTGGAGTGTCTTGGGTAACTGTTGTGTGAATGGAGTGGCTGGAGTAACTGTGAAAAGTGTTAAAAAGCTTATTATTTTAAAAAGTATAAATAGTAGTAAAAAAATTGAAGAAGGCCCATCATTAGCTGAAAGAGCTGAACATTTTTTTCAAATTTTTCAAATTTTTTTTTTTTCCAAAAATAATTTTTTTTTTCAAAAATGATTTTTTTTTCAAAAATGATTTTTTTTTTCAAAAATTATTTTTTTTTTCAAAAATGATTTTTTTTTTTCAAAAATGATTTTTTTTTGTAATTATTATATTTTTTTTCATGGGGTGGTCATAATATTTTGGCTGACCATGTTTTTTCTTTCAAAAATGATTTTTTTTTCTTTTTCAAAAAATGATTTTTTTTTTCTTTTTCAAAAAATGATTTTTTTTTTCTTTTTCAAAAAATGATTTTTTTTCTTTTTCAAAAAATGATTTTTTTTTTTTCAAAAATGATTTTTTTCTTTTTTTCAAAAATGATTTTTTTTTTCAAACATGATTTTTTTTTTAATTATTTTTTTTTTCATGGGGTGGTCATAATGTTTTGGCTGATCATGGGGTGGTCATAATATTTTGGCTGACCATGTTTTTTCTTTCAAAAAAGATTTTTTTTTTCTTTTTCAAAAATTGATTTTTTTTTAAAAAAATGATTTTTTTCTTTTTTTCAAAAATGATTTTTTTCTTTTTTTCAAAAATGATTTTTTTTCTTTTTTTCAAAAATGATTTTTTTTTTTTTCAAAAATGATTTTTCTTTTAAATTATTTTTTTTTTTTCATGGGGTGGTCATAATGTTTTGACTGATCATGGGGTGGTCATAATATTTTGGCTGACCATGTTTTTTCTTTCAAAAAAGATTTTTTTTTTCTTTTTCAAAAAATGATTTTTTTTTTTCTTTTTCAAAAAATGATTTTTTTTTTAAAAAAATGATTTTTTTCTTTTTTTTCAAAAATGATTTTTTTCTTTTTTTCAAAAATGATTTTTTTTTCAAAAATGATTTTTTTTTTCAAAAATGATTTTTTTTTTAATTATTTTTTTTTTTAATTATTTTTTTTTTTTCATGGGGTGGTCATAATGTTTTGGCTGATCATGGGGTGGTCATAATATTTTGGCTGACCATGTTTTTTCTTTCAAAAATGATTTTTTTTTTCTTTTTCAAAAAATGATTTTTTTTTTCAAAAATGATTTTTTTTCTTTTTTTCAAAAATGATTTTTTTTTCAAAGATGATTTTTTTTTCTTCAAAAATGATTTTTTTTTTTTTTATTATTATTATTATTTTTTTTTTCATGAGGTGGTGATAATATTTGTGTTTTGGCTGATCATGGGGTGGTCATAATATTTTGGCTGACCATGTTGTGGTCATAATATTAAAATGGTAAAATGTAATTCACGCTTTTTTTGCGCGTTTTTATCCCCAAATGGAAAAAAAAAT
This sequence comes from Lithobates clamitans, assembly GCA_037952925.1. Taxonomy (NCBI): domain Eukaryota; kingdom Metazoa; phylum Chordata; class Amphibia; order Anura; family Ranidae; genus Lithobates; species Lithobates clamitans. Next base: position 334,012 of record JBBGZY010002832.1, read on the forward strand.
TGTAATAATATATGAAGAAATAAATGTAAAATAAATACACAAATAACTAAACGTCATCATAAATAAATAAATAAACATTATGTAATAATACATAAATAAATAATAATTAACCCCTAACTTTAAAGTGGTTGTAAAGACAGAAGGTTTTTTTTTATCTTATTGCATTCTATGTATTAGCATAAAAAGCCTTCTGTGTGCAGCAGCCTCCCTAATACTCACCTGAGCCCAGTGGTGGCCGCTCCTGCAGGGCGCACGGGCGCCGCTCCCCCCTAATCTATGCGCTCAGCCCCTAATCTATATGCAGGGTGCCAGACGCATGGATTTCAACAGTTTTTTTTTTTTTGGAAGCACATGATTAGAGCCTGAGGCTCCAATTGGCTTCAAAAAAGGGTGGGCTCGGGGCGTAGAGCACTGCGCCCCCCAAGCCCACCCCAGACCTTAGTGAATTAATATTTGCTAAGGTCTTCTTGTTTCTTCTACCCAGCAATCAGGAAGCGGGTCCTGATACCCGACTGGCAGGGAGTCCTAAAACCCCATTGGCTGGATTCCATGACTCCTGATTGGCCGGGAGGAGACCAGCAATGGGGGGGTAGCATCGATTGATTGAGCGACGGGGGGGTTTGGTGGTGGTCAGATGGCTGGCTGGCTGGCTGGCCAGCTGGGTGGGGGCCACGGGACGCCCTCCCCCCCAAGAAATTTGAACACCAGCAGCCACTGCCTGAGCCCCATCTGTATCCAGCGATTTTGCACGAGTGCCTCTGCCACACGGGACTCTCCCTCCTGATTGGCTGAGCAGTGATGTCATTGGCTCCCGGTCCTGTCGATCAAAGTCCGTTAGCCAATCAGGAGAGAGAGGGGGCGGGGCTGAACCGCGGCTCTGTGTCTGAATGGACACACGGCGCTGCGGCTCGGGTGGCCCCATAGCAAGCTGCTTGCTGTGGGGGGGGGGGGCACCAGGCAGGAGGGAGGGGCCAGGAGCACCTATGAGGGACCTGAGGAGCATCTGGGCTGTTCTGTGCGAGACCTGTTTGTTTTTTTTTTTAAAGAAAAAAATAGAGAAAAGACTTTAGTATCACTTAAAAAAAATCAATACATTTTTAATATTATTATTATTATTATTATTAATAATAATATTAATAATAAAAAAATACCAGAACAAAAAATAAATATTTATTAATAACAATATTAATAATAGTAATAATAATAATAATGAATAATATTATTTATGTATTTTGTGTTAGGGTAGTTATCTATTATTTTATTATTATTATTATTATTATTATTATTATCTTTATTTCTATTTATTTTTAAGGGTTGGGGATTAAGGTTAGGGGTTAATTATTTATGTATTATTTTTTTTATGATCATTTTTATTTATTTGTGTATTTAATTTACATGTATTTATTTATTTATTGTTAGTATTTTATTATTAGAAGTACATAGTTAATCAGGTTGAAAAAAAGTCCATCTAGTACAGTGTTTCTCTATTCCATTCCTCAAGGCGCACCAACAGGTCATGTTCTCAGAATTTCCCTCAGATGAAACGGCTGCGGTAATTACTAAAGGCCTGATTCGTCCGATGAACGATCTGCCGATTTTCTGATCGTTGGTACGGTGCTTTTCGACAACCGATTCTGACTTTTTCGAACGATAAAAACTGGATGTGCATGCTCTAAATATGTTGTCGTACGTGAACACAACGTCCGATTTTCATTCAATCCGTGCGGGTTTCGTCCAAAAAAAAAAATCATAAGAGCAAGACTACGCATGCTCAGAAACGAAAGAACACATACAAAACAATTCAACACATTACATCACTTTGGAATGTTGAGTATCCTCTTCACTTTTAATATGAGACTAACAGCATACAAAAAAAACTTGTCCGATAATCTGATCGTGTGTACCCAGCTTAACCACTTCAGCCCCGGAAAGGATTTACCCCCTTCCCGACCAGAACACTTTTTGCAATACGGCCCTGCGTCGCTTTAACTGACAATTGCGCGGTCGTGCGACGTTGCACCCAAACAAAATTGACGTCCTTTTTTCCCCACAAATAGAGCTTTCTTTTGGTGGTATTTGATCGCCTCTGCGGTTTTTATTCTTTGCACTATAAACAAAAAAATTGCGAATTTTGAAAAGAACGCATTATTTTTTACATTTTGCTATAATAAATATATAAAAAAACATCTTTTTTTTCCTCAGTTTAGGCCGATACGTATTCTTCTACATATTTTTGGTAAAAAAAAAAAAATTTCCCGATCTTTATGCCGAATGTTGTTTTAACCAATGTAAGTGCACTTTAAAGTGGTTGTAAACCCTTTACAACCACTTTAAAACTACAGGCAAGTCTATAATTAGTCTTACCTGTAGCTGCACTGGATATCTCCTAAACCTGCACGGTTTAGGAGATATCTCCCTGTATTTGCATGTGCCGACGTCATCGGCACATGCGCACTTAAAGTGGAGTTCCACCCACTTTTACAACTCTTCAGCATCCCTCACTAAACTGTGCACTGTAAACGAATTGGATATATTTTTTTTTTTCCTCAGCACCTACTGTATATCTGCTGTATTCATTTTTCACTTCCTCCTCCCTGGCCGCGGCCCATCGCATCATTTCCTGTTTGCAATGCCTTCTGGGAAGGGGCGGCAACTTCCTCTGACACTGCCGTTGCTATGGAAACCTGACCTGAAACCTATTACACTGCTTGTGCTGCACTGAGCATGTGCGAGATCTGCAAGGATGAGATCCAGGAAGAAATGCAGTCTGGCTTCGGATGCCCACACTTAAGATGGCCACGGACAGCTGTAAGTTTATAAAATAACAAACTACTGCTATAAACTAACAAAACAGACCTTAGTTTACAGACTAACTTTACTAGAATACATTAAGCTTGTGTATTATAGGGGTATTTTTATTTAAAAAGTATCATTTCGGCCGGAACACCACTTTAAGCCAACTGAAGCAACGGCACGTACGTGCCGTTGCTTCAGTTGTACTGTGCCGTTCCCGCACGCATGCGCGGGAGTGACGTCATTGCGGCTCCGGCCAGAGCCGTGATACCCAGAAGTAACCTCTGGGAGAGATGTCGCCGGCGGGAGGGGGAGACAAGGACGGCTGCGGGGGCTTCCTTCTTGGGTAAGTAATTAATAATGAGCTAGTATGCTATGCATACATACTAGCTCATTATGCCTTTGTCTTGCAGGTTTTTTTTTTTTTTGGTTACCCGGGTTTACAACCACTTTAACACATGCTTCATATGAATGGTAAAAACGGAATTATACTAAGGGGCTCGATGTTGTTGTCTCTGCATCAGTGGCAGCCCGTCCATTAGGGGCACCCGAGCGTCACCCCCCCCTCTTTCCACGGCCGCCACCCCCATGCTCCATCCACGACCGCTATTTTGACAGAACACCGCCACCCCCTATTCATGCGTCCGGCTCTTTTCAGCACGCCGGGCACATGAATTACAGGGGCGGGGGTGTTTTTTTTTTTTTTTTGAAGCACCAGAGGCCCTAATAGGCTTCAAAATAGGGTGGGCTCGTGGCGCAGAGCGTTGCGCCAGGAGCCCACCCAGGTGTTACAACAGCGAATTAATATTCGCTTTTGAAACTCTGATCCCCAATCCGGTCAGTCAGAAGCAGGTCTGAGACCCGTTTTCTGATTGGCCAAAAAGAGAAGATTCCCAATTGGCCGCCGAGGAGGAGGGAGGAAACGGAAGCAGGGGGCTCCCGCCGCCGAACAGTGGGAAGCCTCCGGTGAAGCACTGCCCACCGTAGATGGGGTAAGTGCACCAGACCCACCCAACCGTCTAATCGATCGGGGTGGGGGGGGGGTGTTGCTGTGTGTCGCCCCCCCCCCCCCAAAAAAATGACCACTGGCCGCCACTGCTCCCTATGTAGATAGAGATGAAGAGAGGAGGAGATATTTGTTGTTCATATCAGAAGGGTAGCCAAGGGTGACAACACTGCCCCTCCATAGATACAATAGAGTGAGTCAGTGTTGTTACTGGCGGGATCACCAGGTGAAGATAAAGGTAAAGATCCTGAAAGAAAATGAATCAACCACCATCTACTCTGCATTATATTCCATTCTTGTCTTCTCCTGTCCACCTGTTGCGTTGGTTACAGACGGGAGGGTGTGGTGGAGACGCGGGGAAGGTGTGGGAACTGTGAACTCGGTGTGATTGCTTCCTGTTCATGTCACTGACATCCTCTGCAATTTCCAGTAAGTGAAACCGCATTCAGCTGATGCCAGCAACCTGCAATCTATTGTGTTCCGGAATGCGCTTTCACTGCTGGCGTTAAAGGAGACGAAACCTCAAGTGTCCTCCAGCACATGGAAGTCACATGGTGTGTGAAATATGAGCGAATCTCAATAATAAATATCAATGTGAAACATTCTGATACGTTGTTCATACACAGAGGAAGCGCCTGACACCGAAATCTATTTTTCAGTATGTTTGGTGTCAAATATCACTTTATACACTTTCCTTAAAGCTGAACTCCAGACAGAGATAACAAATAAATGCAGCTCTGTAATCGTGAATACATCCATAAATATATATTTTAAATAGAAGCAGTGTAAATACCTGAATGTGACACGGTATCAGCCTTTTGCCGCCCCAGTACAGCAGGGCTGGAGTGTGAGAGGAAGAAGCAGCAGAAGGAGCCAATCAGTTTCATGTGCTGACAAGAAGCATGCTGATAGGAGCAGAGAGACGGAACGATGAGCTTATTACTGGTCTGCTTCTCCTTTCACTGTCCAGTCACAGACTCGGGGGCATGTCCGGGATGAAGACATCTTAGAACAAACATACTGCAGAAGAAAGAATTGAATATTGCTGTAAAAACTGGCTTTGTAATTTGAGCTCATCTCAGTGCTGCTTCTCCTTTCACTGTCCAGTCACAGGCTCGGGGGCACATCTGGGATAAAGACACCTTAGAACAAACATACTACAGTAGAAAGCACTGAGTATTGCTGTAAAAACTGGCTTTGTTATTTGATCTAATTTCTGTGGTGCTTCTCCTTTCACTGTCCAGTCACAGGCTTGGGGGCACGTCCGGGATGAAGACATCTTAGAAAAAACATACTGCAGGAGAAAGAATTGAATATTGCTGTAAAAACTGGCTTTGTAATTTGAGCTCATCTCAGTGCTGCTTCTCCTTTCACTGTCCAGTCACAGGCTTGGGGGCACGTCCAGGATGAAGACATCTTAGAACAAACATACTGCAAGAGAAAGAATTGAATATTGCTGTAAAAACTGGCTTTGTTATTTGAGCTCATCTCAGTGCTGCTTCTCCTTTCACTGTCCAGTCACAGGCTCGGGGGCACGTCTGGGATAAAGACACCTTAGAACAAACATACTACAGTAGAAAGAACTGAATATTGCTGTAAAAACTGGCTTTGCTATTTGAGCTAATTTCTGTGCTGCTTCTCCTTTCACTGTCCAGTCACAGGCTTGGGGGCACGTCCAGGATGAAGACATCTTAGAACAAACATACTGCAAGAGAAAGAATTGAATATTGCTGTAAAAACTGGCTTTGTTATTTGAGCTCATCTCAGTGCTGCTTCTCCTTTTACTGTCCAGTCACAGGCTCGGGGGCACGTCTGGGTTAAAGACACCTTAGAACAAACATACTACAGTAGAAAGCACTGAATATTGCTGTAAAAACTGGCTTTGTTATTTGAGCTCATCTCAGTGCTGCTTCTCCTTTCACTGTCCAGTCACAGGCTCGGGGGCACGTCTGGGATAAAGACACCTTAGAACAAACATACTACAGTAGAAAGCACTGAATATTGCTGTAAAAACTGGCTTTGTCATTTGAGCTAATTTCTGTGCTGCTTCCCCTTTCACTGTCCAGTCACAGGCTTGGGGGCACGTCAGGGATGAAGACATCTCAGAACAAACATACTACAGGAGAAAGCACTGAATATTGCTGCAAAAACTGGCTTTGTTATTTGAGCTCATCTCTGTGCTGCTTCTTCTTTCCCTGTCCAGTCACAGGCTTGGAGGCACGTCCGGGATGAAGACATCTCAGAACAAACATAATGCAGGAGAAACCACTGAACATTGCTATAAAAACTGGCTTTGATAGTTGAGCTCATCTCTGTGCTGCTTCTCCTTTCACTGTCCGGTTACAGGAGACAGTTCCAGAATGACCTGGGCTCAAAAGGAAGTGGGTTGAATGATGCTGGTCATCAGACTGAGGACTTCTGGTGGCAAAAAAAAGTACTGCGAGGGGGAAATCTCTGAACTGAAGGTGAATATTGCAGAAAATCTGATTTTGTTATATTATCATTTATTAGGTTATTCATTTTGATCTTGTTTTTGGGTGGAGATCTGCTTTAAGCAAATCATTTTTTTGTGGCCTGTGGCAAAGTTTCTCACCTGGAGAACCTACTAGTAGCAGCATTTGCTGTTGCAGGGTGACAGCACTAAGCCACCGCCTTGTAATGACCATCAGTGTTGTCAGCCTGTTTATCGGGTCTCTAACATAGGCAAACCAATGGTTCACTGAAGAGGTACATACAGCAGACTGACTACGCTACCGCTAATTGTAGGCCAGTGGCTTAGCATTGTCAGTGTGCAACAAGAATTGCCACTACTGGCAGGATCTCCAGGTAAGAAGGCTGTAGATTCTCACCCTAAATTTGGGTGCACCATGAAACATGGTGGAGTCCTTGTTTAACTCTGCAATAGATCTACACTTCACTGATACTCAAGCAAAACTGCCTATCCCTGCAATGATAAAAAATAAAATTGCACTTACCTACATTATTCCCTTTGGCCACCTTCCTTTATGTTGAGCTTTGGTTACACCCAGGTGGGACACTACTACCTCTAGTGGAACGTTCTTAAAGGGGGCACCCCAACCATCCACTGTTAATTGTTCCAAAGGCTTTTTAGAGAGAATATAAATACCTTTATACGAAGGCCAAGAGCGCCACCATAATCTAGTGGGCCCCAATGCCGGCATACTTCGTGGCAGGTTTACCCCAGGCCGTTGGTTAGCTAGGGTCTAGTAAATTATAGTTGGATCCATTCATTTACATGACCCCACTACCGGCAGACTTTGTAGCAGGTTCACCACTGGCCATTGGTTAGCTATGGTCTAGTACAAGGGTCTTCAAACTACGGCCCTCCAGTTGTTCAAGAACTACAATTCCCATCATGCCTGTGAATGTCAGAGTTTTACAATGCCTCATGGGACGTGTAGTTCCGCAACAGTTGGAGGGCCGTCGTTTGAGGATCCCTGGTCTAGTAAATTACAGTTGGATCCATTAATTTACATGACCCCACTACCGGCAGACTTTGTAGCAGGTTCACCACTGGCCGTTGGTTAGCTAGGGTCTCGTAAATTATAGTTATACCACCTCATTAGTTTAAAGGGGCCCACTACCGGCAGACTTTGTGGCAAGTTCACCACAGGCCGTTGGTTAGCTAGGGTCTCGTAAATTATAGTTGGATCGATTCATTTAAATGACCCCACTACCGGCAGACTTTTTAGTAGGTTCACCACAGGCCATTGGTTAGCTAGGGTCTAGTAAATTATAGTTAGATTTCATTAATTTAAAGGGCTCCACTGCCGGCAGACTTTGTGGCAGATTCACCAATGGCCGTTGGTTAGCTAGGGTCTAGTAAATTATACTTAAGATCCCGTAAATTAAAGGGCCCCACTACCAGCAGACTTGGTGGCAGGTTTACCACTGCCCATAGATTAGCTAGGGTCTAGTAAATTGTAGTTAGGATCCTTAAATTTAAAGGACCCCATTACCGGCAGACTTTTTGGCAGGTTTACCACTGGCCGTTGGTTAGCTAGGATTTAGTCAATTATAGTTGGATCCATTAAATTAAAGGGCCACACTACTGGCAGACTTTTTGGCAGGTTTACCACAGGCCGTTGGTTAGCTAGGGTCTAGTAAATTACAATATCTCTCAAAAGTGAGTACACCCCTCACATTTTTGTAAATATTTTATTATATATTTTCATGTGACAACACTGAAGAAATGACACTTTGCTACAATGTAAAGTAGTGAGTGTACAGCTTGTATAACAGTGTAAATTTGCTGTCCCCTCAAAATAACTCAACACACAGCCATTAATGTCTAAACCGCTGGGAACAAAAGTGAGTGCACCCCTAAGTGAAAATGTCCAAATTGGGCCCAAAGTGTCCATATTTTGTGTGGCTACCATTATTTTCCAGCACTGCCTTCACCCTCTTGGGCATGGAGGTCACCAGAGATTCACAGGTTGCCACTGGAGTCCTCTTCCACTCTTCCATGATGACGTCACAGAGCTGGTGGATGTTAGAGACCTTGTGCTCCTCCACCTTCTGTTTGAGGATGCCCCACAGATGATCAATAGGGTTTGGGTCTGGAGACATGCTTGGCCAGTCCATCACCTTTACCCTCAGCTTCTTTAGCAAGGCAGTGGTCATCTTGGAGGTGTGTTTGGGGTCTTTATCATGTTGGAATACTACCCTGCGGCCCAGTCTTCGAAGGGAGGGGATCATGCTCTGCTTCAGTATGTCACAGTACATGTTGGCATTCATGGTTCCCTCAATGATCTGTAGCTCCCCAGTGCTGGCAGCACTCATGCAGCCCCAGACCATGACACTCCCATCACCATGCTTGACTGTAGGCAAGACACACTGGTCTTTGTACTCACCTGGTTGCCGCCACACACGCTTGATACCTCTGAACCAAATAAGTTTATCTTGGTCTCATCAGACCACAGGACATGGTTCCAGTAATCCATGTCCTTAGTCTGCTTGTCTCCAGCAAACTGTTTGTGGGCTTTCTTGTGCATCATCTTTAGAAGAGGCTTCCTTCTGGGATGACAGCCATGCAGACCAATTTAATGCAGTGTGTGGCGTATGGTCTGAGCACTGACAGGCTGACCCCCCCACCCCTTCAACCTCTGCAGCAATGCTGGTAGCACTCATACATCTATTTCCCAAAGACAACCTCTGGATATGACGCTGAGCACGTGACCTCAACTTCTTTGGTCGACCATGACGAGGCCTGTTCTGAATGGAACTTGTCCTGGTAAACCGCTGGGCTAATTGGGCCCAATTTGGACATTTTCACTTAGGGGTGTACTCACTTTTGTTGCCAGCGGTTTAGACATTAATGGCTGTGTGTTGAGTTATTTTGAGGGGACAGCAAATTTACACTGTTATACAAGCTGTACACTCACTATTTTACATTGTAGCAAAGTGTCATTTCTTCAGTGTCGTCACATGAAAAGATAGAATAAAATATTTACGAAAATGTGAGGGGTGTACTCACTTTTGTGAGATACTGTATAGTTGCATCCATTAAATTAAAGGTCCCCACTACCAGTAGACTTTGTAGTAGGTTTACCTCTGGGCATTGGTTAGCTAGGATTTAGTAAATTAGTGGTAGAGCTTTTACATGAAAGGGCCCCACTGTCGGCAGACTTTGTGGTAGGTTTACCACCGGCCATTGGCTAGCTAGGGTCTAGAAAATTCTAGTTGGATCCATTAAATAAAAGGGTCCCACTACTGTAAGACATTGTGGCGGGTGTACCACTGGCCATTGGTTAGCTAGGATCTAGTAAATTGTAGCTAGGCCATGGTCTAGTAAATTATAGTTGGGATCCATTAATTTAAAAGGCAGACTTTGTAGCAAGTGGGCCATTGGTTACCTAGGGTCTAGTAAATTATAGTGGGATCCTTTCATTTAAAAAGCCCCACTAACAGCAGACGTTGAGGCAGATTTACCACTGGCCATTGGTTAGCCAGGATCTAATAAATTATAGTTAGGCCTCATTAATTTAAAGGGCCCCATTACCGGCAGACTTTTTGGCGAGTTTACCACCGGTCCATGAGTAGTTAGGATTTAGTAAATTGTAGCTAGACCATTACTGCAACTGGTTTATCCAACACTTTTTGACGGGGCTTATTTTAACCGTAATAAAGCCCAAATTATCTGCGTATTTTTGGGTTCAGTCAAAATTGGAGAAGGTAGGAGAACCCATCACATACCAGCAGCTCCTATGGGGGTAATGTTTGTTTAACACAAAGTGAAGAGCCTATCACAGGTAAAAGCAGATCCCACCAGCGGCCCGGTCACATCTTACACACTCTGTGAACACAATTTTATTCTTATTCTGTTAATAAAAGGTGATTTATCCAGTGAGCTTCATCTGCTTTCATTTACCTCCACACAATACTGGTTCATAGGTAACCTCTTTTGCAAATATACCGGGATGGAGGCACATGTCTATGTGGGCCTCATTTCAAGTCCCAAACTTGTTCTATATATAGGTTTACAGGTAACTGGTAGCTGAGGAAATACAGACAAGCCCATAGTTAGATGAGCGAAGTGCGTTATCACTCAAGAATGAGGAAGCTGCACAGGAATGTGAATGAAGTAATAATGTGCAATGCTTTTTTTACAATGGCAATGGGTGTGGGCCACCCATAAAGTCTGTGTGAGGGTAGGAGCGGGCCCTGGCACGTGGAGACCAGCTGGCAGTGTGATATAATGCCCACTCATCCACAGAGAAAGTCATTCCCCATCAGACACGATGGAACATGAGAGGGGGGAGGGAGGACATCATATTTGGAAAATTTTGCTTCCCTCCTTTGTAAGTAAATGGGTGACGCAGAGAATTTACTTCCCTCCATTGTAGGTAAATGGGTGACGCACAGAAGGGTGAATAATGGTTACATCTGATGACAATTGAGTCTCGGAATACAGAGAACCTGATCAGGGGGAAGCGGGTGACCATCCAGAACTTGCTGTAGGGCATAAGCCCACTCCACTTCCTTTGTTGGTCATCCGAGAACCCTTTTTAGTGACCTGTTTGTAATCCAGCAAAGTTGTTCACAAACACACCCATGGCAGGACCCTTAGTAACATACACTATATAGCTAAATAAATTGTGAACACCTAACCATCACACCTATATGAGCTTGTTGGACGTCCCATTCCAAAACCATGGCCATTAATATTGAGTTGGCCTCCTTTTGAATCCCATGTTGAAGAAAAATATTGATTGACTTCAGTGCTTCTGCTGAAAACTCTGAGGAAGAATAAATATATATGGGGTGTACGGGCTATGGGGGTACCTCATCCCTATAAAGATTTAGAGAGAATTGGACAGATTGAGTGGACTTTACTGGTACCAGAAAAGGACCAACACTACATATTAATACTAAATCTCTTTTTTTTCGAAGATTACAAAAGAATATTTTAAATTAAAACATGTGTTTAGTACACTGTAAAAGCAAAAAGAGTGGAGCTCTCATTAGTATGACCACTTATTTGATATCATAAAAGGTTTCTGTTACTACTAGGTTCAAAAGAGGTCGACGTTTCGCTATACGCTTCCTCAGGACCTTATTCCCCCGACTATAGACAGAGATCTGATGGAAATGGGCACTCTTAAAAGTGGTGTGCCTAGTGTCATCCGGAGGCTGCTCACAGAAAATGTCTTCTAAAAATGGAACGACCAACAAACAGGATTGACCAAATGGTCTGGGTATCGGATCCCAAATAGGGAGATCAAGAGAGCTCAATCAGCCGGCAATTCTCCTGCTGCCATATTCCTACTACCTAATGTCTCAGCATGAGCCCTAGAAAATCTCAACAATATTGAGGTGACAATCAATAAAGATATTCAGCTTGAGATCTCTTTACCAGAATCTTCTATTGAATAGAGTCAACAGACCAATATCCAGGGATCCAAATAAAACATAGATACATGTTATGGCCACCAATCCTCTTCACATCTACATCAGACCGTTCAGCCAGATAATCTCACACCACTTCCATTAACTAGACAGCAACGTCCATTGGTCCGTCCATTAAGGGCGCACAGGTGCCACCCTCCCTGTCCATTGCTGCCTCCCCTATCCATGCGTCTGGCCCCTCTCAGGACACCGGCGCATGGATTCCAATGTGGAGGGGCTGTTTTTTTTTTTTAAGCACCGATTAGAGCCAGAGGCTCTAATAGGCTTCAATATATGGTGGGCTCAGGTCACAGAGAGTGCGCTCCGAGCCTACCCAGGTTTGTTACAACAGCGCATCAATATTCGCTGTTGTAACACTGATCCTCCTCCCGGCCAATCAGGATCCGGGTTTTGACACCGGTCACCTGATTCGCTGAAAGAACACCTAGGAGGAGGAGGGGAGGAGCTGGAAGCCGCCATGGAGGAGAGGACTCAGAAGCAGAGCCGCTGCACCATGCTGCCTACCACCCGCCACAATGGGGTAAGTGCCGGACCGACTGGCAAACAGCGTGGGGGGGGTGGTACCACTCGGGGGGATGGGTGGTTGTTTACGGCCCCCCCCAAAAAAAAACACCAGCCGCTACTGGTTCAGACACAGAATACTCTCTACACAAGCATTTGTCCACCATATTCCTTTACAAACATGAACAAGAGCAGCAGCATTTCTACCACCTTTATTTAGAGCCCTTTCACACTGACAGCGCGGCCGCGTTAGCGGTAAAGCAGCGCTAGTTTTAGCGGTACTTTATCGCCGTTTTAGAGGCGCTTTTCACCAAATAAAGAGTTGAAAGCACCCGCAAAGCGCCGCAGCCCATTGATTTCAATGGACAGGGGCGCTTTAGGAGCGGTGTATACACCACTCCTAAAGCGCCCCAAAGATGCTGCTTGTAGGACTTTTTTTAACGTCCTGCCAGCGCAGCGCCCCAGTGCGAAAGCACTCTGGCCTTTACACTGGGACTGCAGACGAGGCGTTTTTCGGGCTCTTTACAGGCGCTATTTTTAGCGCTAAAGCGCCTGAAAAACGCCTCCAGTTTGAAAGGGGTCTTAATTTGGTTGGGTGCGTTCACCTGCATATACAATTCCACATTACAGAGAGTGAACTTCTGTACAGAGCATGACCAGAACAAGGGGTCGGCAGGAGGAGCAGCTTGCCCCGGGCATATTGAAGGAAGGGGGCAAAGAATGGATGCAGGGTGGTACACCCATTCTATGGCAGGTTTTAACAGTGGGGGAGAGGAGCGCAGTTCTGGATCCCTGACCTGGAAGCTGGATGACCCTATACTGGTACTGGTACAGAGTTTGGAGAAGGGAGGGCTTGCAGCTAGAGAGGGCAGATTTGGAGATGCATCTTCAGGGGTGGCTGCCTGAACCAGGAAGAGACAGTTGGGTCCCAAAGTCATCACAGAGGAGGATGGCGGCGTGGGACCCGGCTTGCAGCTGCAATCTGTGGATCACAGCTGGACACTGCTGGATTTTCTGGGCAGGTAAGTATGTTTTTGGATGACCCAACTTAAAAGGTAAGAGAAGATTAAGAAAAAAAACATAAAGGGGAGTAAAGTTCCTATTTAAAGCGGTAGTGAACTGCCACTTCACAGCTCCCCCTTCCATCTTCACCCGGTCTTCCTTCCAGGTTCGCGGGTCTCGGCTGTATGATTGGCTGAGCCGAGATGACATCACTCCCAAGAATGCAGGCGGGAGCCCCGGGATGGAGCTCTGAAGGTACGAGACGGGTATGCTATCCCTCAGAGCGTGAATATCTCCTAAACAGTTTGGGAGATATTCCCTGTACCTACAGGTAAGCCTTAGTATAAGCTTAGCTGTAGATACAAGTTAAAAAGTTGAATTACAGCAGGGAAAATAATTATTTGTTCCCCCGCAGATTTTGTAAGTTTGCCCACTTATAAAGAAATGAAGGGTCTATAATTTTTTTATCATAGATGTATTTTAAATGATAGAGATAGAATATCAACCAAAAATCCAGAAAAAAACACACGATACAAATGTTATAAGTTGAGTTGAAGTTCAGTGAGTAAAATAAGTATTTGATCCCCAAGCAAAACAAGAGTACTTGGTGGAGAAACCCTTGTTGGCAAGCACAGAGGTAAGACGTTTCTTGTAGTTGGTGACCAGATTTTCACACATCTCAGGAGGGATTTTGGTCCACTCTTCTATACAGATCTTCTCTAAACCCTTAAAGAAGAAGTCCAGCCTGATCTCGTTTGGCTGCACTTCCCCTAAGGGTCAAAGGAGTGCAATTTGTGGTCTGAAGTCCACTCTCTGCTGACATCACAAAGATCCGTCCAGGCACTGCGTCATCCCGACTTCGGAAGTTTGGACCCGCCAGGTGCCTGGACTGATGGCAGTCTCAGACTCTCAGCGAGCCGCTCCCAGCCCCTCCACAGCTCAGCGCTCCAGTGAGTGTGAAGGAGCAGAGCAGGAGAGCTGCCGATTGACAGTCAGCAGCTCTCTGCTTAGGGAGGTGAAAGAACCGAGCCATCGGCGATGTTTGATCGCTCGGTTCTCAGTGCAGAGGCGGCGGAGGACAGATGCAGAATCGGACCGATGCTGCATCCACCTAGGTAAGTATAAAACTGCAAAAAATGCCAAACCCATACTTCTCCTTTAAGGTTTCTTGGCTGTCGCTTGGCAACTCGAAGTTTCTCCATACATTTTCTATAGGATTAAAGTCTGGAGACTGACTAGGCCACTCTATTACCTTAATAATGCTTTTTCTTGAGCCACTCCTTTGTTGCCTTGGCGGTATGTTTTGGGTCATTGTCATGCTGGAAGACCCATCCATGACCCATCTTCAGTGTCTGGCTGAGGGAAGAAGGTTCTCATCCAAGATTTTACAATACATGGCCCCCGTCCAGTGGCCCCTAAATTCGGCAAAGTCGGCTTGTACCTTTAGCAGTGAAATGACCCCAAAGCATAATGTTTCCACCTCCGTGCTTAAATGTAGGGATGGTGTTCTTAGGGTCATAGTCAGCATTTTTCTTCCTCCAAACACAGAGAGTTGAGTTAATGCCAAAGAGCTCAATTTTGGTCTCATCTGACCACAGCACTTTCTCCCAATCCTCTGAATCATTTAGGTGTTCATTGGCAAACTTCAGATGGGCCTGTACATGTGCCTTCCTGAGGAGGGGGACCTTGCAGGCACTGCAGGATTTCAATCAATGGCGGCGTATTGTGTTACCAATGGTTTGGTGACTATGGTCCCAACTGCCTTGAGATCATTCACAAGCTCCTCCCGTGTAGTTCTGGGCTGATCCCTCACTTTTTTCATGATCATCCTCACCCCATGAGGTGAAACCTTGCATGGAGCTCCAGACTGAGGGCGATTGATGGTTATTTTGTATTGCTTCCATTTGTGAAAAATCACTCCAACAGTTGTCTCCTCACCAAGCTTTTTTGGTCTTGTAGCCCATTCCAGCCTTGTGCAGGTCTACAATCTTGTCCCTGACGTCCTTTGACAGCTCTTTGGTCTTGCCCATGATGGTGAAGTTTGAATGGAAGAAAGAGACTCTCAAATTATTATTTCCCCCCCTGTAACTTCCACTTTAAATATGTAAATACTCAAATGTTCATAGCCTGTATACTGGCTCAGTTTAAAGAGCCGGTGTACCTAGACTGCCAAAAAACATACAGGCAATGCTGGGCTTTCTTGTTAGAAAGCCCAGCATTCTTTGCAAACGGAATGGTGCACCCTGTTATTACATGATTACTTGTACAATAAATACTTTGTTATGCCAATAAATTAAAAAAAAAATAAAATAATGCACAGTTTATAAAGCCTATAAATGTAATTTACCCCCCAAAAAAACATTAGAATGACATAATTATGTGATTTAAAGGGACAGCATTTATCCAATGTAGAGAGCTCTCAGCGAAAGGCAATGATCATGCAAATATGAGGCAACGAACATGCAAAAATGTGGAAGTCGCATTAAAAATGGCTTTCGGGCAAATGTTACAATAGTAGCACAGACTATACACTGATGTATAATAGACGGTCATTATAATGTAGTTCTGCTCCCCTCCCCCCTCCTCCACCACCGGCTGGGCTGTAACAGGTGAATCTGTGGAATTTGCAGAGTTCATGCAAAGTATGAGGTTGTCTGTTTGCTGACGCAGGAGAAGCCATATGTAATATCTAAGCTGCGCTTGTATCAGTGTGAAATGCAGTGACTAACTAGGGCACGGAACAAACCGCGTTGGCCTTAGGGTTGCCACTTGTTCTTCAAGCCAAACCCAAACACTTTTGCGACGCACAGATTTTCAAATGTTCCTTCTTCTTTAGAATTTTCATTTATTTTCGAATTTCTGAATTTTTGGATTTTCGAATTTCCGAATTTTTGGATTTTCGAATTTCCGAATTTTCAGATCTTCGAATTTTCTAATTTCCGAATTTTCTCATTTCCGAATTTTACAAATTTTGTATATTCAAATTCACAAATATTTGGAAAAATTTGTTAAATTGGTTTTCGTTAATTCGGATATTTACGAATTTACGAATGTGGCGAAATTCATTAAAAAATGAATTTGGAACAAAACTAATTGCACATGTCTATCAGCCACAGTCGACCTTGTTTGAATGAGCTTCACCCCTGTAGGGGTGCATCTTTTTGGTGAGTGTGGGGAGCACGCGTGGAACTCGCCCAACTCTTCACCAAAAAATACTGTTGGTCCAGGCACCAGGGCCGGGAGAAGGGGTGGGCAGAAGGGACGGCTGCTCTGGGCGCAGCGTGTATTGTAGGGATGGGGGTGCTGCAAGTTCCTTCAACAATAAGACTGACAGGAGTAGTGACAGCGGCATCACTACTTCTGTCAGCCCAGTGCTGGAAGCAGCAAGGAGAGGAGGAGAGAGTCGGGAGGAGGTGCAGGCTGTGCTCTCTCTCGGACCAAAAATTGATTGCTTTATTAATCGTGACCAATTATGTCATATGCCTTTGCTGCGGGAGCTCCAGAAGAATAATCCGGATGATTTTCAGAATTATCTCCGGATGACGGACCCCTGCTTTCACCAACTCTTGGCATTGTTGACCCCCTATATTAAGAAGCAGGACACATGCATGAGGCTTTTATTTTATTTTTTGGTTGAATAATAATGATTTGATTTGGTATATTTTCTATATTTTTGGATGCATAGAATGCATTTTTTGATTAAGTTCTATTGGCAGATATCATGTCTAATTTTATTTGTTTTCTTTTTTTAATGCACAATAAAAAAAATTGTGGAGAATAATACTTGGCTATGTGTTTTACTTCAAATGACAGTTTGGGAGTCGGCAGTTACTTTTTAAAAACTACAATGTAAAATTGACAAGGGACACCAACATAGTTGTATCTTTGATCTTAAAAACTACGGGATAATGGTGTTGTGGTAACTTGGCCAAATAAAAAAAAAAAGAATAATAATATTATTCTTTATATCGATAGAAAAAAAAAGCCTTTGAAAATTTCAAAAATATAGTTTTGTTTTTTTTTTCAAAATTGACACTTTTTTTGTTTATAGCGCAAAAAATAAAAACCGGTGATCAAATACCAAAAATATCAAAAAGAAAGCTCTATTTGTGGGTACAGCGTCGCACGACCGCGCAATTGTCAGTTAAACTAACGCAGACCTGGTCTTTCTATGAGGGGAGAGGCTGGGGCAAATGAGTGGCGCACATCAGATGGTAAAATCAATTGGATGAAGTGGATCTTTTTTTCGGTTGCTTTGCACATGCACTTTTTTCCCTATGAACTGTCACTTGGAGATTTTTTGTACTGGACTATATTATTGCACTATTATCACTTTGGAGCATTTTTTGCACTTTATTTTTGCACTTTATTTTTGCACTTTGAAAGTTATTATTGCAATGAGATCATATACATTGTTGCACATGTTGAAGATTATTTTGCACTTTATTATTCATCATCCAGTCTTAGCACGGCCACGGAAGTGCTAGCTTTATAGTTTTTATATTGCATGTATAGATTATTTTATCATACTTTAATCATTTATATTTATTCAATTGAGTTAGCAGCACATACTTCTTTTTTTCTTTTTGTTTCTTTTTTTCATTTTTTTATTCATGTATCATAAAGGGGGGTAAAACTTCCAGAGCTGAAAGCGGAACTTCAGTAATTTTTTTCAACTTTCCTTCTATTAAATCTTCTGCCCTTGTTGTTGTTGTTTTAACTTTGAATAGTAAAACATTTTTTTTTTTCCGCCAGTAAATCCCTTATACAGCCCACTTCCTATTTCTTGTCTGGTAAAAAGCCTAGGCTTATGACATCATGCACAGCTCTCTCTCACACTCTCCTGAGAGTTTGCCAGGAAGGGAGGGATGATGAGTCATAAGAGGGCCAATGAGAGCTGCAGAGTTGGAGGTGTGCCTCTGTGTGTCTGTGTAAATCCAGAAAGTGAACAGGCATCAGCTTCAGCTGCTCACAGTTAAAATGGCTGCAGCCAGACTCGGCGGAGGGAGATTTCTGCAGCATATTTGGCAAGTACAGAATCACAGTATACATAAAATAATATGCAAAGTGGTTGGAGGGAAGTTTCAGAATGGCAAAGATGTTTTTATTACAAATGATGTGAGCAGACTGCAGCGCCTCTTTAAGTGGTTAAACATAAAACTGTGCTGAGAGCGTGCGTCCTGCGTGCTCCCGACACAGTCGCCGACGGCCACTGGAAAGCTCCCGATGCAAACTAGCAATCATGTGACTGCTGTGGGAACCAATCAAGGCGATCACATGACCCGAGTGCCCGCCTCCTGGCATTTAGAACTTTTAGAGGGCCGGGAGGTTTTGACGAGAAGGAGTTAAATAACCCCAAAGCTGGAGGCAAAGAAGGCGAGCGGAGGAGCGGGTAGGTAGGCGCTGTTCCTTTAAAACAACAAGCATTCTTTGCCTGATGCCGGAGATTTGCTGCTTTCGTGCTCAGAGAGAAACCTGGAATTTTCTGAGTTTATTTAGAAGATGAAATATGCCGAGCGATGACGCAGGTGCAATTATAAAACCATGGTGTTATCTCTGGAGATGTCAGGGGAAGGATTACACGGGAGCATAAAACACGGCACGGCCATACATACACAGAGGGGCCATTAAAGGATTGTATCTTTTCTCAGGAATGATGGAGGATAATTGTTTTTTAGCATGAAATTTTATCTCATACAATCTGCTACACTAAACATTTCACCGGAAGGAGCAGCAAACCCGCCTACTGTATATCTAATGCCAACACTTTTCTTTCATTTAGAATAGAAGAGGAGTAGTAGAAGGCTTAAAACCAATGCTATGTCTTTTTTTTTTTTTGCCTTTATGGTTTGGCTTGAATCGCCAAACCACAAATTAACAGTCCAGATATAAATTAATTCCAATGTAAGAATAAATAGAAAACTTTAACAAAAGGCGAAAGGTTGGTCTGACCAATGGTGAAGCACCCACTCAGAAAGGCACCTCATCCCAAATATAAGTAATTGGAACAAAGAAAATGCGGGGATTTTTACGGTGCCAAAAAGAGTCTCAAAAGAATATATTTGTTTAAAAATATTTCACAATATATTTTATTTAAGCAAAAGTTAAAACAATCCAAAGACAACATTCACAATCATAGTGGTAAAAATGGTGGTCGCAAGGTTATTGGTAGGTTCTAACAAAACAATACATTGCACACTAGCCCGACATGTTTCGCTGATTGCTTCTTCAGGGGATGTGCAAATCGGAACAAAAGTAGCGTAACAAACGTACAGCAAATTCCCACCAAAGACAAACGAGAGCTGGGCCCGAACAATCCCGTAGTGACACCCATACACAGGGAGGATGGTCAAATTGCAGTCATAGAGGACAGAAAGGTGAGATAGGAGCGGTATAATACTCAGCCCATGAGATTAAACTCAGCCTTAGATATCTACACCGATGAACACAATAGAAAGGACTCCATTTGATAGAGTCTGGCCCTCCGATAGAGTCTGGCCCTCCTGCTCTCAGACTCTATCAAATGGAGTCCTTTCTATTGTGTTCATTTTTGTTTGTTCACTTTTGTTCCGATTTGCACATCCCCTGAAGAAGCAATCAGCGAAACATGTCGGGCTAGTGTGCAATGTATTTTTTTGTTAGAACCTACCAATAACCTTGTGACCACCATTTTTACCACTATGATTGTGAATGTTGTCTTTGGATTGTTTTAACTTTGCTTAAATAAAATATATTGTGAAATATTTTTAAACAAATATATTCTTTTGAGACTCTTTTTGGCACCGTAAAAGACTTGACGCGTTTTGGAGACCAGAACCCACCCCCTTCGCCAGGGCTTAAAGATCGGAAAATGCTTTTTTTTTCTGTTAGTCGCCATAAAATCTCTTTCTCAGAGTTCAGTGATCAGTGATGGACACGGCTCCTCCAAAGTCTTGATCGGTGGTCTCCAAACTGTGGCCTGTGGCCTGGATGTGGCCCTTTGCTTGCCTTTATTCAGCCCTTGGGATACTTTTCCTCATTCTGATATGAGGCACCTTTCTTCCCACTGACATCAACGATGAGGCACTACTACTTCCACTGACATCGACGATGAGGCACTACTACTTCCACTGACATCGACGATGAGGCACTACTACTTCCACTGACATCGACGATGAGGCACTACTACTTCTACTGGCATCACCGATGAGGCACTACTACTTCCACTGGTATCGACCATGAGGCACTACTACTTCCACTGACATCGACGATGAGGCACTACTACTTCCACTGACATCGACGATGAGGCACTACTACTTCTACTGGCATCACCGATGAGGCACTACTACTTCCACTGGTATCGACCATGAGGCACTACTACTTCCACTGACATCAACGATGAGGCACTACTACTTCCACTGACATCAACGATGAGGCACTACTACTTCCACTGACATCAACGATGAGGCACTACTACTTCCACTGACATCGACGATGAGGCACTACTACTTCCACTGACATCGACGATGAGGCACTACTACTTCCACTGACATCGACGATGAGGCACTACTACTTCCACTGACATCGACGATGAGGCACTACTACTTCCACTGACATCAACACTGGGGCATAATTTCTCCAGTGGAGTCTTTCTCCATTGGAGAAAGGAGGACACCCAGTCTTTGGTCCATGGGTTCCAGACTTCAGGCAGTCATTGCCAGTAAAGGATTCTCAATAAAATATATAAAAATGAACATTTTATTTATGATTATATTCATTTGTCCAATTACATTTGAGCCCCTGAAAATGGGGGACTGTGTATAAAAATGGTTGCAGTTCCTAAAATTTGTACTTGATATTTATGTTCAACCCCTTGAATTAAAGCTGAAAGTCTGCAGTTCAAATTCATTTGGATTGTTTCATTTTAATTTTATTCTGGTGGTATGCAGAGCAAAAAGTATGAAAATTGTGCCTGTGTCCAAATATATATATATGGACCTAACTGTATATAACTGAGGATTCAGGGGGACTCTGATGTAAGGTTGGACTCTGATGGGGACACTGATCTAAGAGGGGCTCTGATGGGGACACTGATCTAAGAGGGGCTCTGATGGGGACACTAATCTGAGAGGGGGATGTAAGGAGAACTCTGATTGGGACACTGTTGTAAGGGGGGTCTCTGATGGGGACCCTAAAGTAAGAGGGGCTCTAATGGGGACACTGATCTAAGAGGGGCTCTGATGTAACAAAAATTCTAATGGGGACACTCTGATGTAAGAGGGACTCTGATGTAAGGAGAACTCTGATGGGGATACTCTGATGTAAGAGGGGCTTTGATCTAAGAGAGGCTCTAATGGGGACACTGATCTAAGAGGGGCTCTGATGGGGACCCTATAGTAAGAGGGGCTCTGATCTAAGAGAGGCTCTAATGAGTACACTGATCTCAGAGGGGCTCTCATGTAAGAAGAACTCTGATTGGGACACTGATCTAAGAGGGGCTCTGATAGGGGCACTGATGAAAGAGGGGCTCTGATGTAAGGAGAACTCTGATGGGGATACTCTGATGTAAGAGGGGCTTTGATCTAAGAGAGGCTCTAATGGGGACACTGATCTAAGAGGGGCTCTGATGGGGACCCTAAAGTAAGAGGGGCTCTGATCTAAGAGAGGCTCTAATGAGTACACTGATCTCAGAGGGGCTCTCATGTAAGAAGAACTCTGATTGGGACACTGATCTAAGAGGGGCTCTGATAGGGGCACTGATGAAAGAGGGGCTCTGATGGGGACACTGATGTAAGAGGGGCTCTGATGGGGACACTGATGTAAGAGGGGCTCTGATGGGGACACTGATGAAAGAGGGGCTCTGATGGGGACACTGATGAAAGAGGGGCTCTGATGGGGACACTGATGAAAGAGGGGCTCTGATGGGGACACTGATGAAAGAGGGGCTCTGATGGGGACACTGATGAAAGAGGGGCTCTGATGGGGACACTGATGAAAGAGGGGCTCTGATGGGGACACTGATGTAAGAGGGGCTCTGATGGGGACACTGATGTAAGAGTGGCTCTGATGGGGACACTGATGTAAGAGGGGACTCTGATGTAAGAGGGGCTCTGATGGGGACCCTAAAGTAAGAGGGGCTCTAATGGGGACACTGATCTAAGAGGGGCTCTGATGTAACAAAAATTATAATGGGGACACTCTGATGTAAGGAGAACTCTGATGGGTACACTGATGTAAGAGGGGCTTTGATGGGGACACTGATGTAAAAGGGGCTCTGATCTAAGAGAGGCTATAATGGGGACACTGATTTAAGAGGGGCTCTGATGGAATGAAAATTCTAATGGGGACACTCTGATGTAAGAGGGACTCTGATGTAAGAGGGGCTCTGATGGGTACACTGATGTAAGGGGGATTTTTAGGCCCTTGAATATTTGTATCCTGATGTAAAGGAAGACTCTGATGAGGATGCTGATGTAAGGCGGGGGGGACACCTGGTAGAGACCGTGTCGTAAGGGGGGGGCTCTAATGGGAACTCTGATGTAAGGGGGATTTTTTTCAGTCCCCAAATATTTGTAAAATATACAGTGTGGCCCACCTACTGAAAACGTTTGGAGACCTGCTTTACATTTTTACATCCTTGCTTTTCCCCGTCTTTCATTGCGTTGCATAGTATATAGAGAAATGCCAACACTCCCTCTAGTGGTCTTCTGTATTTCGCTGCAATCGCACAGCCTTCCTGATCAGCGGCTGCTCTTTTCTCTATCACATGGGCAGTTCATTGCTTTCATTGCCTTAACCAAAAAAAATTAAAAAAAAACCTTTAGGAGATGCATCAACTTTCTCTGAAAAAGCATGAGATGGCCCGACACACACACAGATGTAATTAGGCAAAAAATATGCCTAACATAAAAAAAAACGTTTTTTCTTTCCCGTCGCTGCGGAGCTCCAGGTGGGGCGTACAGCCGGCCATAGAAATGAATTGGCGTAGACCCCTGTGCCCGTGTAAACACCAATGCGTCTCTGAATCTGCGTTTACCCGCGCATGCAATGTTTTTTACCGAATGTGGAGTGTTCGGGAAGTGACCTTCTATGCCCATACGTGGGTAAGTGCCGTTACAGAGGAGTATTGGCATTTGAATGAGTAGAGGGGCTGACAGCCATCCGCTTCTACAACTGGCGGTACGCCCCATATGTGGCTTCCAGGCCGCGGGAAAACACGTTCGTCCTCCGTATTCACATGGTGATCTGGCCAGTGACACACCTCCTGTATTAACACAGATCTGGACGAATGAGCACAGGAGGCACAGCAGACAAGCAGCATCGTCAGTCTGGGGGAGGGGGGGAAGGGAAGTGTTAAATGTATTAGCAGATTTATATACACTAACAAACTGAAGCCAAAACGCCTGCTAACACTTTATGATCAGTTACATCAAAAAGTTTTGAACATAAATAAATATAAACTGATCATCGGACGCACCCGTCAAATGGTTTGTCTCATCTCTGTGGTACATTCTGCTGGAGAGCGTGTTCTTTTGAAAAAAAAAACACAGACTTGCTAGCTGGATCACCTAGATGGAAATAGAAGAAAGAAAGCCTAACAAACAAAACGAATGCGGCCATCACATCTAAGAATTGGTAAGCCGCAATGTAATAAAAGTTTTCTCTTGGGTTTATTACCGCTGTCGGCTGCATTCACACCTGAGCGTTTCCCAACCGCGTGGCAAAGCGCACAAAAAATGTGTGTTTTCTCGCGCCTTTCCTAAACGCGCTGCAATCCTGAGTCACGCTTACGGTGCCATTAATTCTTAATGACGCTCCAAGCGCGGGTAGCAGAGGCATTTTTTGCCATTCGTATGTCACAAAGGTGCCAAAACGCGCCCTGAATAAATGCCCAACGCTCTGCGACCCAAAAGGTACCGGAGTTACTTTGGGGTGTTTTTTTTGTGCATAGGGCAGCCCATGCAAGTGGATGGGCGGCCCTGGGCTTGATGCTTGTAGGTAGGTGACGTCTACTTTCTCCACTGCAGGTGGCGCTCTACCTCAGCGGTACTGTAGTTGGAGGGACACAGTTCCTCTATGGTTTTCTGGGTCACTGGGGAAGCATGCAATTGGATGCTGCCACCTCTTGTGACTCTGGCAGCCATCTTGGGTCAGGCAGAGCCTATTTAGTGCCCTGGCTCCTAGGTTTGGCACGCATTTGCGAATTGGTATAGTAGGGACAGGTACCCCTGGTAGGGACAGTACTAGTGGCAAGAAAAGGTTCCTGGCAAGGAGGGAAAGCACAGGGCTCGCAACTTCTATGGATGCCTGCCTGTTGGGCACAAGACGGTCAGGCCTTATCCCCCCCCCCTACAGACGCTGACAGTTTGGTTGCACTCTGATCTCTAAGTGCTGTTGGAACTGTGAGTGTTCCCACTTGGGCTGCCTTCCCACCAGGTTATTTGTGAACTGTTTCTGCATTATTTCAATACAAGTTCTTTCATTGCACTGGGACTGAATGTGTTATTCCACCGCACAGTGCTACACCCAACCTGCTTGTTAACCACTTCCCATCCGGCTCCTGTATATGAACGCCGGCTTCTTTAAAAGCCATAGCAGACGCATGCCCGCTGCATGGCTGGGGTACCCGATGCGCGTGGACGGAGGGCGCGATCGCGGGCACGAGAGCCAGAATGAGGATTTGTGTGTGTAAACACACAAATCCCTGTTCTGACAGGGGAGGAGAAACAGATCGTCTGTTCCTACTAATTAGGAACAACAATCTGGCTCCTCCTCTAGTCAGTCCCCTCCCCCCCCACAGTTAGAGACACACCTATGGAAACACACTTAACCCCTTGATCGCCCCCTAGTGTTAACCCCTTCTCTGCCAGTGACATTTACAAAGTATTCAGTGAATTTTTATAGCACTGATCACTGTATAGATGTCAATGGTCCCAAAAAATTGTCAAAAGTGTCCGATCTGTCCACCGCAATGTTGCAGTCTCGCCAAAAATCGCTGCTATTACTAGTATAAAACATAAAATAAATAAAAATGTCATAAATCTATTCCCTGTTTTGTAGATGCTATATCTTTTACGCAAACTAATCAACATACGCTTATTGCAATTTTTTTTTACCAAAAATATGTAGAAGAATACATATTGGACTAAACCGATGAAGACATTTAAAAAAAAAAATTTTTTTTGGATATCTTTTATAACAAAAAGTAAAAAATATTGTTTTTTTTTTTCAAAATTGTCGCTCTTTTTTTGTTTATAGTCCGGTGTGTTTTTGTTCACCTGTTTAGATACAAATTTTTTACTTGAAATCACACCTGAACTGGACTGATAAACGTACAGGACTTTTTTTTAACCACTTGACCTTTGGAAGGTTTATCCCCCCCCCCCCCCTTTTCAATATACGCTTATTGTTTTTTTTTTTACCAAAACCATGTAGCAAAATGCATATTGGCCTAAATTAGTGAAAATTTTTTTTTTATTTATTGGCTATGTTTTATAGCAGAAAATAGTTTTGTTTTTTTCAAAATTGACGATTCCTTTTTTTTTTTTTTTAATAGTGCAAAAAATAAAAACCGCAGAGGTGATCAAATAACACCAAAAGAAAGCTCTATTTGTGGGAAAAAAAGGACATCAATTTTGATTGGGTACAGCATCGCACGACCGCGCAATTGTCAGTTAAAGCAACGCAGTGACGTATCGCAAAAAAAAAAAATGGCCTGGTCAGGAAAGGGGGTAAATTCTTCCAGGGGGCTGAAGTGGTTAATGAAAAACATGAGCGGGAAGGCGCATTCCCGATATGCTCAGGTGTGGATGGGGCCTTAACTCATATTTTTATTTTTTTTGTATGCCAACATTATTTAGATAAGATATTGATTATGTTTATGGTTTTATATATTTAGAGCTGCGAAGAAGGGGGATTCTTACAGCCCCCGAAACATGTTGGACATTTTATATAAAATCTATTCTGGACTTTTATATCCACTTCTGTTCCTTGTGCTATAGGCAAAAATACGCCGGCAGGGAGTTTCCACCATTTCTTACCACACACTTTAATGACTCTTACTGTCTGCATTGTAAAACACATCCACACATGAGTGGCCGGGGCAGTTTTGTTTCGGTTTGGGAACTAAACTTGTCCCTGACCTTTAAGGAGACATTTCTGAACTGCATTCCTATCTGCAATTAGATTTAACTTCTGCAAATTATAACTTAGGCACACAAGAAATTGGAAAATATTCTGGAATTCACATGGAACAATTTTATTTTTTATTTTTTGTCATGTTTTATGGTTTTTGATGTCATTCGCAAAGACCTACGTGCTACATTTATATTAAAGTGGTAATTAAGCCACAAGCAAACATTTATTATTAATCGCAGCTTACCAATTCTTAGATGTGATGGCTGCATTCGTTTTTCTTTTTATGTTTTCTTTCTTCTATTTTCATCTAGTGGTCCAGCCAGCAAGTCTGTTGTTTTTTCAGAAGCACAGGCTCCCCAGAAGAATGTATCAGTTTACATGGATGACACAAACCACTTAAATGGAAACTGTGATGGACCGCCTGAAGCACCTTAAGACAGGTATCTGCTCCCACTTCCGGCATAGACTCCCATGGGAGTCTACGCCTCTTCCCGTCCCCACCGCGCTGTCTCCTGGGAAACACACAGCTCCCAGGAGAGAGAGGGGACCACTTGGGACGCACAGCGCGACTCGCGCATGCGCAGTAGGGAACCGGGAAGTGAAGCCGCAACGCTTCACTTCCTGATCCCCTCACCTAGGATGGCGGCGGCAGCTGCCGAGAACCGAGCGGGTTCTCGGCGTCCCCTGCCGACATCGCTGGACCCCGGGACAGGTAAGTGGCCATGTATTAAAAGTCAGCAGCTGCAGTATTTGTAGCTGCTGACTTTTAATATTTTTTTTTTTTGGCGGTGTGGGTGGACCCCCGCTTTAAATATCAAATTCCCGGCCGCCGAAGTCATAGCCTTCTATGGGATTGCTGTTCTCCAGCCACGGACAACACTTGGGTAGCATACCATTGCATCTCCCAATATCCATCGTCCAGCATCAGTTCTGCCTGGACCAGCCTTTTTCCAGTTCCATCAGCCATTCCTCCTGAGGATGCTCTCCTAGGAGCGGTATACGCAAGTCCAGCTGCAGTCAGTACCGGTCCATGGCCATAGGGAGGACACTTACGAAAGAGTCTTGCTCCACTTGGAGAGACTCCCACCAGAGTTCCCGGCAGATTGAGTCTCTCAATTCAAGCACGTCCCGGGCAAAACCAGGCTCTCCATGCTGAGCACTGATATCACTCGACACTGGGTCCAGGTGGTGGTTTGAACTGCCCGTAGGGAGGAAGCACATCCCACTGCTGGCAACCAAATGGGATGAACCGCCTGGCACCCACCCAATGTACCAGGTCATCCAGCTCCTAGGGCAAAGATGCCAAACTGCTCCCCCCTTCCCTTAGGGTTAGGGTCAGGGCATCCCCCAACCCTGCAATAAACCATTGCACCCAGTTCAGCCACCCCCTCCTGCCCACCCCTTGTCCTAACCCTGGCCATGCGGTCCATCACAGGAACCTGGGACAGGAAGGCTCCTCTGCAGCAATGGAGTCTACCATTGGCCAACTCTAAGCCTTGTTGCTTGTTTTTTTTTTTTAATATTCACTTTTTCTTTATTAAGAAATATTGCAACATACATCATAGAAAAACACATTGCACAATATAATCAATAGAAAATACCGCGCTACTAAAACATAAGTAAAATAAATAACCATAAACAGCCATTAAAAGTGAGATACACACATAGATAAAATAGGAAAAAGTCCTCCATGCATTGTGCTTGATGTTTCCGGTCCTGACTCACATCGAGGCTTGGTTTTGTTTGGCTCTATTTATAAGACGATGCATCAGTGCGTCGCCCGTGCCCCAGACAACGTCATTATATGACGAAACGCGCATCGGGAGGAGCTGACGTGCTGACGTCCTCGCGTGTATCTGTCTAAGCGGAGGGGCGTTCGCACAGCCGGCCGGCTATTTTTGCTGTTTTTAAGCTTCTATACTGTAAGTGTTCACTGTCTATTATGCCTTGGGCATAACCACATTTTACTTATTGGTTTAAAGCAGCCAGTACGTTCATATTATTATTTTGCACTTTTTTTTTATTATTTAGCGCTGCTACAATTTTTCCAATATTGCACAATATATCTATATAAATCTTTTCATTAACATACACCACACTAACCCTCCACCCCGAGAAAACACACCGGATCCTTGATCATGTCCTGAGAAAGAGAAAGAGAAAAAAAACAAAAAAAAAACAAAAAAAGGAAAAAGCCCACCCACTTATCTATTCATAACCAAAACTCAATTTGTGCAAAACATTATGCAAAGTGGAATTAAGAAGAGAGCTTTACAGCGCCCTAAAAAAAAAAATAATATATTTTTTTTAATATATATATATATATTATATATATTATTTATATATATATATATATATATATATATATATATATATATATATATATATATATATATATATATATAAAATGTATAAAAGTGTATAATTTCGAATTACTATTTTCGTGTCCTATTATGTTTAGTGTTTTATTTCAATATAATCTCACGCTACTATTTCATTTTTTATACCTCTGCACCTTTTTTTATATTTCAATCTACCCTTCTTTATGTGATTCCATTACGTGTTGCCCATCCTGTGCCTAATTTATTATTATAACTTATCCTCTTCCTTTAATGACATCAATCATCTCTCCACTGTGCCTCCCAGAGGAGGAGAAAAAAAACAAAAAACAACACAAAAAAAAACCAAAAACATAAAAAAAAGGTCTTGTTGCTTGTTAACTGCGGGTCTGGGGCGCACAGCCAAACAGCAGGTCCGGCTATGTACACAAGGCAGGCCGCCATTCTGCCAGAGAGAAAAATGGAGATCTTGTGTTTCTGCTAAACAGAAACACAGATCTCTGTTTTCATCCAGTCACAGAACCCCCCCCCCCCCCCCCCCCACACACACACACAGTTAGAAAGCACTCCCTAGGAGCACACTTATTCCTTTGATCAACCCCTGATGTTAACCCCTTCCCAGCCAGTGCCATTAGTACAGTAACAGTGCAATTTTTTTTTTTTTTTTTAGCATTGATCACTTTATTGGTGTCACTGGTCCCCAAAAAGTGTCACTTAGGTTCCATGCACACTGGCTTAAAAAAAACGTTGCTTCTACAGGAGTTTTGAGTTCTGCCTGTAGAAGCAGCTCAATGTTACCCTATGGCAGTGATGGAGAACCTTGGCACCCCAGATGTTTTGGAACTACATTTCCCATGATGCTCAACTACACTGCAGAGTGCATGAGCATCATGGAAAATGTAGTTCCAAAACATCTGGGGTGCCAAGGTTCACTATCACTGCCCCATGGGGTAGATTAACTAAAACTGGTTCCCTCAGAATCTGGTACAGCTGTGCATGGGAGCCAATCAGCTTCTAACTTCAGCTTGTTCAATTAAGCTTTGACAATAAAACCTGGAAGCTGATTGGTTTCTGTGCAGAGCTGCAGCAGATTTGGCACTCTCCAGTTTTAGTAAATAACCCCCCATGTGTCCATGCACATTAGCACGTTTACAGGCATATTCTGATTTCAATAGCAGGAAAAAAAAAAAATCCTTCTGGTTCGCGTTTCTGATTGAAGCTCACTGGCAAAAAACGTAAAATCTTCTAAACTCGTCTAGACTTTGTACAAAAAATGCTCTATATGAGCGTTTTTTTACTCCCAAGAGAACAGTTGTTTTTTTAAGCCCAGTGTGCACGGAGCCTTTAGTGTCAGGTTTGTCCACCGCAATGTCGCAGTTTCCACTAAAAATCTCTGATTGCTGTTGTTACTAGTAAAAAATATTAAAAAAAATAAATAAAAAGTCCATAAATCTATCCCCTGAATTTGTAGACGCGATAACTTTTGCGCAAACAATATACGCTTATTGGGATTTTTTATTGTAGCAGAACACATATTGGACTAAATTGATGAAGAAATTTGATTTTTTACATTTTTTATTGGATATGTTTTACAGCAGAAAGTAAAAAATATTGTTTTTTTTTTTTCAAAATTGTCGGTCTTTTTTTTGTTTATAGCGCAAAAAAATAAAATAACACAGAGGTGATCAAATACCACCAAAAAAAAGCTCTATTTGTTTGGAAAAAAAAGGACATAAATTTTGTTTGGGTACAGCGTCGCGCGACCGCACAATTGTCAGTTAAAGCAACACAGTTCCGTAACACAAAAAATGGCCTGGTCAGGAAGGGGGGGGGGGTAAAACCTTCTGGGACTGAAGTGGTTAAAGATCTTTACATACATAGCTCCCAACTGTCCCGGATTTCGAGGGACTGTCCCGGATTTGGTAAAAAGTCCCTCTGTCCCTCTTTCCTCCTCATTTGTCCCTCATTTTGGTCTGATCTGTATAGTTGTATATAAAATGCACTTTTTATCTTTCGAAAAGTGTTTCCCAGTGCTAAACCTTTCATCCAATTTCTAAATTGCTACATTTGTAAATTTTAACCACTTCAGCCCCGGAAGGTTTTACCCCCTTCCTGACCAGAGCACTTTTTACAATTCAGCACTGCGTCGCTTTAACTGCTAATTGCGCGGTCATGCAATGCTGTACCCAAACGAAATTTGCGTCCTTTTCTTCTCACAAATAGAGCTTTCTTTTGATGATATTTGATCACCTCTGCCGTTTTTATTTTTTGCGCTATACACGGAAAAAGACCGAAAATTTTGAAAAAAAATGATATTTTCTACTTTTTGTTCTAAAAAAAATCCAATAAACTCAATTTTAGTCATACATTTAGGCCAAAATGTATTCGGCCACATGTCTTTGGTAAAAAAAATGTCAATAAGTGTATATTTATTGGTTTGCGCAAAAGTTATAGCGCCTACAAACTAGGGTACATTTTCTGGAATTTACACAGCCTTTAATTTATGACTGCCTATGTCGTTTCTTGAGGTGCTAAAATGGCAGGGCAGTACAAAACCCCCACAAATGACCCCATTTTGGAAAGTAGACACCCCAAGGAATTTGCTGAGAGGCATGTTGAGCCCATTGAATATTCATTTTTTTTGTCCCAAGTGATTGAATAATGACAAAAAAAAAAAAAAAATTACAAAAAGTTGTCACTAAATGATATATTGCTCACACAGGCCATGGGCATATGTGGAATTGCACCCCAAAATACATTTAGCTGCTTCTCCCGAGTATGGGGATACCACATGTGTGGGACTTTTTGGGAGCCTAGCCGCGTACGGGGCCCCGAAAACCAATCACTGCCTTCAGGATTTCTAAGGGCGTACATTTTTGATTTTACTCCTCACTACCTATCACAGTTTTGAAGGCCATAAAATGCCCAGATGGCATAAAACCCCCCCAAATGACCCCATTTTGGAAAGTAGACACCCCAAGCTATTTGCTTTGAGGCATGTTGAGTCCATGGAATGTTTTATATTTTGACACAAGTTGCGGGAAAGTGACAAATTTTTTTTTTTTTTTGCACAAAGTTGTCACTAAATGATATATTGCTCACACAGGCCATGGGCATATGTGGAATTGCACCCCAAAATACATTTAGCTGCTTCTCCTGAGTACGGGGATACCACATGTGTGAGACTTTTTGGGAGCCTAGCCGCGTACGGGGCCCCGAAAACCAATCACTGCCTTCAGGATTTCTAAGGGCGTAAATTTTTGATTTTACTCCTCACTGCCTATCACAGTTTCGGAGGCCATGGAATGCCCAGGTGGCACAAACCCCCCCCCAAATGACCCCATTTTGGAAAGTAGACACCCCAAGCTATTTGCTGAGAGGCATGGTGAGTATTTTGCAGCTCTCATTTGTTTTTGAAAATAAAGAAAGACGAGAAAAAAAAATTTTTTTTTTCTTTTTTCAATTTTCAAAACTTTGTGACAAAAACTGAGGTCTGCAAAATACTCACTATACCTCTCAGCAAATAGCTTGGGGTGTCTACTTTCCAAAATGGGGTCATTTGGGGGGGTTTTTTGCCACCTGGGCATTCCATGGCCTCCGAAACTGTGATAGGCAGTGAAGAGTGAAATCAAAAATTTACGGCCTTAGAAAGCCTGAAGGCAGTGATTGGTTTTTGGGGTCCCGTACGCGGCTAGGCTCCCAAAAAGTCTCACACATGTGGTATCCCCGTACTCAGGAGAAGCAGCAGAATGTATTTTGGGGTGTAATTTCACATATTCCCATGGCATGTTTGAGCAAAATATCATTTAGTGACAACTTTGCGCAAAAAAAAATAAAAAAAATAAAAAATTGTCTCTTTCCCGCAACTTGTGTCACAATATAAAATATTCCATGGACTCAACATGACTCTCAGCAAATAGCTTGGGGTGTCTACTTTCCAAAATGGGGTCATTTGGGGGGGTTTTGAACTGTCCTGGCATTTTATGCACAACATCTAGAGGCTTATGTCACACATCACCCACTCTTCTAACCACTTGAAGACAAAGCCCTTTCTGACACTTATTGTTTACATAAAAAAATATTTTTTTTTTGCAAGAAAATTACTTTGAACCCCCAAACATTATTTTTTTTTTTAAAGCAAATGCCCTACAGATGAAAATGGTGGGTGTTTCATTTTTTTTTTTCACACAGTATTTGCGCAGCGATTTTTCAAACGCATTTTTTGGGGAAAAACACACTTTTTTACATTTTAATGCACTAAAACACACTATATTGCCCAAATGTTTGGTGAAATAAAAAAGATGATCTTAGGCCGAGTACATGGATACCAAACATGACATGCTTTAAAATTGCGCACAAACGTGCAGTGGCGACAAACTAAATACATTTTTAAAAGCCTTTAAAAGCCTTTACAGGTTACCACTTTAGATTTACAGAGGAGGTCTACTGCTAAAATTACTGCCCTCGATCTGGCCTTCGCGGTGATACCTCACATGCATGGTGCAATTGCTGTTTACGTTTGACGCCAGACCGACGCTTGCGTTCGCCTTAGCGCGAGAGCAGGGGGGACAGGGGTGCTTTTTTTTTTTTTTTTTTTTTTTTTCATTATTATTATTATTTTTTTATCTTATTTTTAAACTGTTCCTTTCATTTTTTTTTTTTTAAATCATTTTTATTGTTATCTCGGGGAATGTAAATATCCCCTATCATAGCAATAGGTAGTGACAGGTACTCTTTTTTGCAAAAATTGGGGTCTATTAGACCCTAGATTTCTCCTCTGCCCTCAAAGCATCTGACCACACCAAGATCGGTGTGATAAAATGCTTTCCCAATTTCCCAATGGCGCTGTTTACATCCGGCAAAATCTAAGTCATAAAATGCTCGTAGCTTCCGGTTTCTTAGGCCATAGAGATGTTTGGAGCCACTCTGGTCTCTGATCAGCTCTATGATCAGCTGGCTGAATCACCGGCTGCATTTTCAGGTTCCCTGTTGAGACAGGAGAGCCAGAGAAAAACACGGAAGACGTTGGGGGGGGGGGGGCATTCCCTCCGACTGCTTGTAAAAGCAGTCTAGAGGCTAATTAGCCGCTAGGATTGCTTTTACATGAAAGCTGACCGCTGGCTGAAAAGAATGATACCAAGATGATACCTAAACCTGCAGGCATCATTCTGGTATAACCACTCAAAGTCGTGAATGGCGTACCTGAAGACAAAAAAATGGTTAACAATAAAGCACAGTAAACGGTAAGGTATAAAAAATTGCATACCTGAAAAACAAACATGATAAAACATAATAACAATAACAATAACAATAACAATAAAACATTGCAGAATAGAATACAGTAAAAAAGAGCAGAACAATAGAGAGAGAATAGAGAGAGAGAGAACAATAAAACGCCAACTATTTTTTTTTTATTTTATATTTTTGTTTGTGTTTTTTTTTTTTTTTTACACTTTTTTTGTAACTAACTTTTATAACGGTAACCGGTTCCAGGTTCGGGTCTCTCAAAATGCGATGGCATCTTGGGAGACCCTGTGAAAGTGTGCCTAGTCTGTGCAATGCTGTACGCTACGCTAATACTCAACTAGTGAATGGTAGCGTTCAAAACATTCACCAATGCAAAGACCAGGATTGTCAGGACAGGAGGGACAATAATAGTGGGTGTCACGCCTATATCCGCGCTTGCTGCAGACACAACATCTTTTTTGGGGGGGTTAGTTGGGTAGGGGTACTCGGGAGGACATAAAGAAATTGCCTCTCATGCAGCCGACTGCATTTGGTTGGGGATGTGAATGGGGGAAGTACGGGCGCTGCAGAAGCGGTGGGTTCCCAATTAGGATTGGCGAATGCAGCAGGAAGGGCACTATGGGCACGACGGGCCTGTGTTTGTCTTCTTGGTGGCAGCGGGACACTACTTGTGCTTGCCACCTCACCAGCTTGAACTGCACTTATGGGACTCGCCACGTCACCAAGTGTTACTGCAGTGCTGGTTTGACTACGTCCGGGGTGTACTAGGCCACTGGCGCTTGCCAGTTCACCAAAACGCTACCAAAAAAACTGTTAGCGATCGCAGGGATCAGGCCTGACTCTGCGAACGCTGCAGTTATGCGTTTAGTGTTTTGTAAGTGACAGTGATCGATCGATACTGCACTTGGGTGGGCTGGGCTGGGCGGAGGGGCAAAACGCAGGTGCTAGCAGGTATCGGGGCTGATCACGCTAACACTGCGTTTTTGGGAACCCTAAACTGCTGGGGACGCCAGTATAGATCCGATCAGATACTATACCACTAAGGGAGGTGTACGGTGCGTGCGTGGGTGTTAGCGGTACTGGCGCTAACCTGACGCTGCCTGGGGCTGGTGCTTGCCAGTTCACCAAAACGCTACCAAAAAAACTGTTAGCGATCGCAGGGATCAGGCCTGACTCTGCGAACGCTGCAGTTATGCGTTTAGTGTTTTGTAAGTGTCAGTGATCGATCGATACTGCACTTGGGTCGGCTGGGCTGGGCCGGGCGGAGGGGCAAAACGCAGGTGCTAGCAGGTATCTGGGCTGATCCCGCTAACACTGCGTTTTTGGGAACCCTAAACTGCTGGGTACACTAGTATAGATCTGATCGGATCAGATATTGATCCGTTCAGATACTATACCACTAAGGGAGGTGTACGGTGCGTGCGTGGGTGTTAGCGGTACTGGCGCTAATCTGACGCTGCCTGGGGCTGGTGCTTGCCAGCTCACTAAAACGCTACCAAAAAAACTGTTAGCGATCGCAGGGATCAGGCCTGACTCTGCGAACGCTGCAGTTATGCGTTTAGTGTTTTGTAAGTGTCAGTGATCGATCAATACTGCACTTGGGTGGGCTGGGCTGGGCCGGGCGGAGGGACAAAACGCAGGTGCTAGCGGGTATCTGGGCTGATCCCGCTAACACTGCGTTTTTGGGAACCCTAAACTGCTGGGGACGCTAGTATAGATCTGATCGGATCAGATATTGATCCGATCAGATACTATACCACTAAGGGAGGCGCATGCTGCGTGCGTGGGTGTTAGCGGTACTGGCGCTAATCTGACGCTGCCTGGGGCGACGCATATCACCGCCGGGCGATCGGGGGGCTAAACCTTTATTCGGTAATAAACGGCGGGTGCCCTGACACTATAAAAAATAAACGAACTAACCAGCGTCACCCGTAACAGTTATACGGTGATCAGTGGTGAAAGGGTTAACTAGGGGGCAATCAAGGGGTTAAAACATTTATTAGGCAGTATATGGGGGTCCCTGTCGCTATAAAACGCTGACGGCGAACCTAAATAT